>JAOXJJ010000069.1:16113240-16139563 GCA_025769935.1 Phoenix roebelenii | reverse complement strand
TATTTATGTATTAATACATATTATATTTTATTATATTTTGTTGTTTAATATTATGCAATGTTCTTTATAGTCATTTTGTCATACCAAAAGTACTTTCTTAGTTTGTTTACCAAACACATATTAAAGTTCCACAACACTTTAGAAATATAGTTACCAAATAGTAAATAGCTTTTTATAAAAACTCTACTTCTGAAAACTCTACTACCAATAGCTCTGCCAAACGGGGCCTTAGATAGCTATCCTCTTTTATCCATAAAAGAAAGCAAAGTACACAAGTAGCCATGTGTGGCCATTCTCTTTAGATCTTATTATTGTAAGCAAGCCAACAGAAAAATTTAACTTTTCTACACCACCAACCTTCCATAACTTCATGATGCCTTGCACATAGATGCCACCAAAATTAAGGAATTTGTAGAAAGATTTAAACTAAGTTCTCTAGAAGAAATCCATCTCCGTAAAAGATGATCAGATTCAGCAAAGATAGCTAAACAGTTAATAAATTCCATCAAATAGTAGAGATCATTAACCAAATCCAAATCCCTTTTAAAAGAAGCCATTAACCGAATCCAAATAGCTTTTGATGTGACTTCATCTATCATCCTAAAATCTATGCGTATCATTCCCTAAAACTGAAGATTTACTAGTACGGAAAATCTGATTTGTCTTACCAACTCCTTTCCAAAAAGCAGCAGCATTAGCAGGGATGGACTAAGCTTTCAAAGGCATTCTTCTCTTGTAGTGCAAACACCATATTTGTTAACATAATTCTAGGGATCACGTGACAACCTGCATGCCCATAATATTTTTCTTTATTAATGTGATTCTGTATCAACCTGTATTAATTTTCTTTATTGGCATAATCATGTTAGAGTGATTTTAGGGATCACATAATAACTTGTATCAGTTAGTAAAATTTTTCATTGTTAGTGTGAATCTATATCAGCCTATATTATTTTTCTTGTATCAAGTCTATACATAAGTATATATAACTCCTAAGATGTACCGAATATAATGGAACAAAGATATAAAATTATTTTCTTTCTTTTTTCTTTTGTTTTCCTCTTCTTCTACAAATATTTTAACATGATATCCACTGATCATGTAACCTGCTGCCATCATCTCTTCTGCCTTTGTTGTGGTCGTCGTCGTCATGTCTAAAAAATTTGAAGACCTCTATTACCGATCTATCGATCTTTGTTCTCGGATGAATCAATATCCAATTATTTTTTTATTTTTTGGTGGATCCGCAGATCCTTTGATTCTCCACAAATCCTCTATTCTCTAATAAATCAATATTGTTCTCATTAGTAGATCTGCATATCTTCTATTTTTAGTAGATTACTATCCAAAGATCCTTTGTTTTCTATGGATCCACAGCTCCTCTCCACCACTTTTCTCCTCAGTTTCAAATCTTTGGCAATCTCTCCTCACCGTCGCTCGTCCCTATTCTCTCCATCTCTAGTTTTATTTGCTACCTTCGGCTCTTTCACCCTCCAGTTCGAAGCCAATTGTTTCTCTTCCATGGTGCCTCCATCTACGAGGTTTGTCGACCTTCAGTTAACTTCTCTCCAAGCTCTATTCTTGCTGAAACTGTCATCTTCTATGTATCTTCTCGCCGCCACATTATCAGATAAGTCAATCAGTCATATTAACAAACATGTCAGTCTGTCATATCAGACAGACACATCAGTCTACCATATTAGCTTCTGAGTTGCTATATCAACTCCTAATCTGCTACATTAGCTTCTGAGCTACTACAATAGGTCGTGTTCGACTACATCAAGTTCTATACTGCCATGTCAGCTTTTGATCTACCACTATGTCAATCTCTGAGCTGCTATGTCAGCTCTTAGTCTATCACGTCAGCTTCTGAGATACTACTCCAGCTCTTCATCTAGTACGTCAGTTTTTTGATACATTCGTGATCCAGTTTTCAAACTCAAGTTGCCACCTATAGTACCATCTTGAGTTTGAGGGGAGATATTAGTATAATTTTAGGGATCGCGTAATAATCTGTATCGCCAATAATATTTTTCTTTATTAGCATGATTCTGTATCAACTTATAATATTTTTTTATTTTTATAATCTTGTTAGAGTGATTTTAGGGATCACATAACAACTTGTATCAGCTAATAATATTTTTTATTCTTAGTATGATCCTATATTAGCCGATATTAATTTTTTGTTTAGAGTCTATACACAAGTATATATAACCCCTGAGATGTACCGAATATAATAAAATAAAGAAATAAAATCATTTTTCTCTCTTTTTTTCTTTTATTTTTCTCTTCTTCTACAAATATTTTAACAATATCAATTGCATCCAGTAGCCTTGTTCGTCATTGTAAAGTATCCACCATCACTTTCCAAGCAATGCCTACTTAAATTCCTGACGATTCAAAACATCAAGACCCCCTGCTACTTAGATTTACAGACCTTTTTCTAATGTGCCAAATAGAAACCACCACCCATAGACTTCTGACCCTTCCATTATAAACTTCTTCTTATATTATCAACCTTTTTGATAATTTAATTAGCCCCAAGGAAGCTCTGAGAATTGAGTCCAGAAGGGTACCCCTACCTGCCAAAGAAAGCAATTTTCCCTTCCAACTAACCATTCTTTTTTCTAATTTTTCAATTAGAGGCTTTCAGCTAAATTTCAACAAATTACCTGGTCTTGAAGGGGGCCCTAAATATTTGATAGGAAAAAGAACCTAGGTTACAGCTTGATAAAGAAGCAAGCCTATCACCTTTTCACATTATCACTCCCTATATATAAGAGATGTCTTTAGGAAGTTGAATAAGTCCAGATAAAGATTCAAAGCGATAAAGAGTGATTTTCAAATTATGAACCTGAAATTCTTTTAAATGAAAAAAAAATACCAGGGTATCATCAGCAAATTGGAGGGTTGATATTTTAGAATTTTAAATCATAGGGGCCAACACCATCTAGCATATTATTTTTTAGTTGCCAAATTAATCATTTTAGTTCAGACAATAGTACCAAAATAAATAGGAGAGGGGATTCTAGATCCCCCTTGCCTCAAATCTCTTCTACATTTAATTAAGCCATCTTCCCAAGGAGCCATTTAATAATATAGCATACTTATCATGTATGATACAAGCATTTGTCCAAGTCTATCATTGAGAATTGAACTTTCTGATTTTTAGTAAATTGATAAGAAATCCCAATCGACATTATCAAATGTTTTTTTCAAAATTAATCCTCAACACTAGATCCTCTTGTTCTGTCAATTTGGTTGAATGCCCTTCATCCCAAAGTTCCTTTCAATAAAAAGACTATAATCCCATAATTACATCCTGATTATTTGCTTCTACTAATTACAGGACCTCTAAATAAGAAAGGTTTTTACAATAGTTTCCATCCAAAACTGTACAACAAATATAGTAATATGTACAGCTATTTCTTTGCAAGAATAGGATGTTATATGCGGCTGTAGGCAGGCTGCCAACTTAAGGCAGAAACCCTAGAGAGTTAAGCTAGCAGTCCACACACATATCACACTAACATCCCCTCTCAAATTAATGCTAGTCAATCAAGAAGCATCAATTTTCCAACAAGAAACTGATGGCGCTGTCGAGTCATAGCCTTGGTAAACATATCCACTATTTAAAGATCTGTGGAAACATGTGAAAGAGAAATGACCCGAGTATCCACAGATTTTTGAATAGAATGACAATCCACCTCAATATGCTTAGTACACTCATAATAAACAAGATTTGCAGCAATCTGAATAGCACTCGTGTTATCAGCATGGAGAGGAGTGGGATTGGACCGAGGAAAGACAAGCTCGGCCAGTAACCCACGAAGCCAAATAACCTCTGAACAAGTAGCTGACATGGCATGATACTCGAACTCTATCGAAGATTTTGAAATGCGATCCTACTTCTTACTCTTCCAAAAAATTAAGGAATCTCGAAGAAACATACACCAACCGGTGATAGAGCGATGAGTATCAAAATATCTGGCCCAATCTGCATCACAAAATGCAATAAGACGAAGAGGATAACCAGTAGGAAACAACAAGCCATGGTTCAAAAAATCTCGAAGATACCAAATGATACAATAAACAATCACCAAATGAAAATGTCGAGGAGACTGCATAAACTAACTAACTTGCTGGACAACAAAGAAGATATCAGGCCGTGTAATAGTGAGATAATTCAAGCTGCCAACAAACTGCCAAAATAGAGTAGGATCAGGAATAAGATCACCCTCCTCACTCCAATACTTAACATTCACTTCTACATGAGTATCCATAGAGAAAGAGTCATGCAGATCATCCAAGACAATCAAGTCGTTCGTGTATTTGTGTTACTGTAAAAACACACCAAACGGATCCGTATGAACTTCCAATCCCAAGAAGTACTTAAGAAGACCAAGATCCTTCATATGAAAGGAATCATAAAGGTGCTATTGAAACTAAGTAATTAGCAAAGAATCCGTCACAATAATGACAATGTCATCAACATAAACAAGAAGAACCACACCAAATGATATCTTTCGAAGAAACAAAGAGAAGTTATATTGGCTCTGCACAAAAGAGAAATGAAGCAAAGTAGACCGAAATTTCTCAAACCATGCCCGAGGAGCCTGTTTCAAGCCATATAAAGATCACTTCAACTTACATACATCTGAAGTAGATGAAGAGAATAAGCCAGGTGGAGGTGCCATGTAAATATCCGCCTGGAGATCACCATGAAGAAAGGCATTTTTGACATCCATTTGATGGAGTGGCCAACCCTATGAAGGAACAATGGCAATAATTGTATGCACGATAGTCATTTTTGCCACAGGAACAAATGTCTTCTCATAGTCCACCCCATACTCCTGCTGGTTACCAAGAGCAACCAAATGTGCTTTATAGCAATCCACAGATCCATCAGGGCGAAGCTTAACTGAGTTGATCCATTTACACCCAATGAGCTTAACATCAGTTGGACAAGGAACAATATTCCATATTTGATTCTCCTCAAGAGTCTGAAGTTCTTCCTGCATAGCCTTCCACCAACACTCATGCTTGACTGCCTGAGAGTATCATGTGGGAATCAAAATAGTGAATAAGGTAGCAGTAAGGGAGGTATGAAGAAAACCATATCTATCAGGAGGATGAGAAACTCGGCCAAATCATTGAAGAGGAGGCAGAATAGGATCAGGCAGCAGATCAGACTCAAGAAGGGGCGCAATCAGTCGATGTCGTTCATACACAAACTCGAGCTTGAACCACTCAAGAGGAGAGGTCAAGTCACCAAAACTAGGAAGGATAGGAGCTGCAGGAGGGGATGCAATATGACTAGGAAAGTAATATTAGTTCTTAAAGAAAACAACATTGCGAGAAACACGAAATTTGTTAGAGCATGGATTATAGCAAAAAAAAACCTTTTTGAGAGATGCTATAGCCCATAAAGATGCATTTAACAGACTATGCAAAGAGTTTGTGATGTTCGTGAGGTGGCAAATGCAAAAAACAAACACAACCAAAAGTATGACAATCATGATAGCTAGGATGTTGTTTGTGCAAATGAAAATATGGAGAGTCGAGGTTTAACACCCGAGATGGCAGTCTATTAATTAAATACACTGCAATAGCCGAAGCCTCATCCCAAAATTTAGATAGAATGGAATATTCAAGTAATAAGGTCCAGACAAAATCTAGAAGATGACGATTTTTCGTTCAGCAACACCATTTTGTTGTGGTGTATAGGGACAAGAACGTTGGGAGACAATACCTTTCTGATGCAAAAAATAATGAAACTCGTGAGACATATATTTCTCACCGAAATCAGATTGCAAGACCTTAATACTAATAGAGAATTGAGTCTCAACATATGCCAAAAAGGACTTGAAAACAACGAAGACCTCAAATTTTGAATGAAGAAAATATACCCAGGTATACCAATTGTAATCATCAATGAACATCACAAAATAATTATAGTGTGAATGAGAAATAATGGGAGTAATGCCCCATACATCACTATGAATAATATAAAAGCACTTCTCTGCACGACCCCTAGGAGAAGGAAAAGGAAGAGTCTTACTCTTCCCTATTTTGCATGTAGAACAATCAAAAGAAAAACTATGAGACAAAAAATGATTTTTATTCTCCAACAAACCAGAGTTCAACAAATGAACAAAACAGTAGAGTTTGGATGGCCTAAACGTTTATGCCATACTTTACATTTATTTGAAATAGTGGTACAAGCCAAAGATACTAAACTAGATCCCTTTGCTATTGTCTTCCAACTTTAGGCCCCTTCACTATTGTCTTTCCCGACACCAAATCCTACACACGACAACCATCACGAGAAAAATGGACATCACAGTTATCATCCACTAATTGGCCAACCAAAATAAGACTAGTAGAAAGTCTACGTGATACAAAAACATTGGTGAGAGATGATGCAATATCTCCACAACAGTAATAGGTAATGTATTTCCATTTGCAACTTGAATATGTGATGAACCATGATACTTACGAATATTGCAAAGCATATTAGAGAAACTTGTAATATGATTTGATGTAGCGGAATCAACAAACCAAGGTTGAGATTGTGGAGTACCCTTACCTTGCAGCCCTAAGGCTAAAAATGCCGAGATAATCATCTGTTGTACCATTTCAAGGGTAAGAGCAGGTGATCCAGCAACCATAGGGGTGTTCGAAAACATTGCTAGAACAGGAAATTAATTGCTAATTCCTACTTAGATTAGCCAACCGAAGGGGTGCTAATCGTTGCAGCATGATAAGCATTAACTTGATAGTTTTGAGGACGAGTTGGACACTCCTTGATGATATGCCCTTGCTGTTTACAATAAGTACAAAACTTCTTAGCACAATTGACAGCAATATGGTCATAATCTTTGTAGCTGTAGCACTACATCTTTTGCATATCTCTACTCATTTTCTTCCCTTGAGTAGCATAAGCAACAACATTTTCTTGCTTGAAGGATGCTTGTGTGAGAATATGTTGTTCTTCCCTTAGTAATTCTCAAAAACAAACATCTAGAGATGGAGACAGATCACGGTTCATCAGATTGGAGTGAGTAGCCTCAAATTCAGACTGCAATTTCATCAAGAATTGATCTCTCTTGCTTTCTTCATGCACAACCTAAACAACAGAAAGAGATTCTGCCAGTACCTTGGCATAAATGATGTCTGAAAACTCCGCCTATAAGTTCTGAAAACCACAAAAGTAGTCTTGAATGGAGAGATTGCCCTACGAGTAGCCAGCAATCTCATACTCCAACTAAAAATACCTTGTTGTGTTGTCCTAATTATATACCTTTTTTAGGTATTCCCATATGGATTCGGTAGTTTTATAGGGCCTCAAATTAAGAACAATCAGCGAGTCAACATATCCTAATATCCAGGTCATCACCCGAGCATCTTTCATCTTTCATTGAGCCAACTTAGTAGGGTCGGTAGGGGCTAGACCACTACCATCCACATGTCCCCACAATTCCTTCTCAGTTACAAGTAATTGAAACTAAACTTCCTAGGCAGAATAGTTCTTACCAGTTAAATGAATATTAAAAGAGTCAAAGTTGCTTGCAGCCATGGTGATCAACCGAAACCAAAAAATCAGCAACCATCCAAAATGCCAAGAGCACCAGAAACAGATCACCCGAAAGAAACCAGTAGCCACCTGAAATGCCAAGAGCACCAAAAAACTAGTCACAACAAACCAGAGACCTAAAAGACTGCTGAATAGCCAATCAAGAGAATACCAAAATCCTAGAGGCCTAGATAACTAGGGCTATCCATCAAAGGAAGGCAAATTTTTTTAGAAAACAAAATGAGCACGAAGAGGCTCTGATACCATGTCAATTTGGCTGAATGCCCTCCATCCCAAAGTTCCTTTCATTAAAAAGACTATAACCCCATAATTACATCCTGATTATTTGCTCCTACTAATTACAACATCGCTACATAAGGAAGGTATTTACAATAGTTTCCATCCAAAACTATACAACAAATATAGTAATATGTATAGCTATTTTTTTACAAGAATAGGTTGTTATATGCAGCTGCAGGCAGGCTGCTAACTTAAGGCAAAAACCCTCGAGGGTTGAGCTGGCAGCCCACACGCATATCACACTAACATTTTCTGTTTCTATAAAACCATAACACTAGTTCATCTGCTTCAACAAAGTTATCAGGGATATATTTGTATAAGTCAAAGTTATAGTTTTGAGTTTGTAAGCCATGATATTGGTGACCATTTAGCTTATAGTCAGCTACTTTTGAGGCTCCTCTTTCAAGCACTAACACAATAAAAACAAAGTCAATACAATGAAGGTCTATGCTTAATACGATAGGGGACAAGCAAGAAATTTCTTCAACCCTCTTAATTTCAATCTCTTAAAAAAATTAAGAAAATAGAAAAATAGGCAAATTGTCTAGGTCTCTTTTCCTTCATTAATGAATATAAAACTAAGTTACAATATCTCTATTCATACTACAAAGATCTGTCCTTATGCAATATAGGTCAGACTTGTCTTCTAGTTAAGAGAGCATAAATTTTTTCTGAAATAGACATGGCTAGTGAAAATAATTATGAAAAAGCTAAACTTCTAAAGAAGGTAAATCTCGTCTTCTGTAAACTTTATTTACAACCATTTCATCTAATTCTTCCCAAATTGGGCGATATGACTGGTTAAAGTCTTACTTGAAAAAAAATTTGCTTTGATTGCGACACTTCTTGTCCTAAAAGATAAAATTTGGCTCTAATCACTCGGTGCACCTCACCCTTGGAGTGCAGCACCATGTCACAGAGCTTGAAAAGGTACCCAATTTCTCAAAAACAAAAAAGAGTGAATACCTTAAATGGATATCATACGAGCAAGTTACCGCCAAAAATTTGGCTACAATTTGACTTCCTGATGTGGCAAATCTTGTTCCTAAATCATGTCTAATCCTTCCTATAGTTGCTAAAGTATTTCACATCGAGTCTAATGATCCTCCCAAAATAGGACTCCTCTTGTTTAGGAGATCTACATCTTGCTAAATGAAATTTAAAGATGTGGGAATGCCCACTCCCTACCTCATGATTGAACCACTTAATGTTTCTAGGAAGCAAACACTTCTAGCTAGTTAAAAAAGAATCAATCCTCCAACATTTGGTTTCTATGACCTTTCTCTCAACGATATAGTTGTCGTATAGTGGCCTTTCTTGCTCCATCCATAGATCATTCACTGCTAGTAGCACTGATTTCTAGCTTTGGTCTTCTTTGCTCTCAGATCTTGGCTACCCACTTGCCTTAGTTCCACATCGAGATCTCATTGTTGGGTTGTTTCTTTCCCTGCTTTGATGATGGGACGACAACTCCCCCTCCATCTCAATCTTGGTCGATCAATTGATGGAACTGAGAAATGAGAGTTTGACCTCTCACAAGTAGTATCAGATTCTCAATTCATCATCAAACAAATTTATTATAAACATTAACAAGTCACTTTACTTAGGCAGCAGTCACAAGGTTCATATTTCTATATGCTCCTTGATCATAAACTCCCTCTTTTCCTTTACGAGTTGGTATTTCCTCTACTTCCTATAGAAAAGCAATGTACCTCTCTATCATTGCAAATTTAAAGGTACATTGCTCGGTAATTTTCATATCAATGTGCTTTCAAATCCAATCAAGCAGATAGGGATATGAGAGAGACTTTTCTACAACCCTAGCTTTTGAATTAGACTTTCAAAGATAAAGTTCTTCTGATTTTTAGAATTTATAAAAGCTCCAATGGTACTTTGCTTCATCTAGATTCAAGTGAAAGAGTTCCTCTAATACCTCTAAGCCTATATTAGTTGTTGCCTTAGGTTTTCTCACCATCAGACTTAATTTTGAGTTTGCTTGCTCAAGTTTAAGCAGTTCCTCAATCTCAGTCACGTTAAAGACTATTGTTCCTTTCTTCTTGGAACCTCCTTAAATTTCTTTCTCTTTGGTTGTAACTTGAGATGAATGGTTGTTACAATAATTTTTTTTGAGTCATATTGGCTCGCTATTTGCTCTGCTCCCCATTTGGCCTAGTTCTGCTTAATTTCCTTGACTTTTATGCTAGATTTGCTGATATCTTCAAATTTAAAGAGTTTCAGCTTCTTCCAAATGCTCTCAAGAAGACCCCCAACATACTTCATAAAGGCTACATGACCATCGATGAAGATCCTGAGTGAGATAGTTTACTTATGGAACTTAGTGGTATAGTCCTGGATATATTGATCATACTTCTACCGTAAGTACTATCATTTAATTTGCCAACCTTTCATATGACTAATTGGGTAGAATTACTTTTTAATTAAACTCTTAAATTTGCTCCATGTTAGACTACAAATGTCATTATTTCTCGTGTACAGATTTCACTAAGAAAAGGCATGATAGAAAAGCTTGGGACGGGCAAAATCTACCTTCAATGTAGGAACTTTTCTATTCCATTCCATGTCTCTGAAGTGGTTGGATTTATCATTTTCAACGAGCAGCCACGACCGCCTGTTCACGGTTCCTTTTATTGTCAAACAACAATTTCAGATTTATAAGGTTCTTGCAATCAGGTGTAGAAAACAAACAGATGCCACAAGCTATTGTAGGTACATCCATGCACAAAATCTGATGATTAACAAACAAAAGCATGCCTCATGATAGGTATGGTTAATCTATGTGTAGCAAAAAGTATGTTTATAGTGAAATATATATATAAAATCTTAATAAATATAGAAATTATTTTTCAAATAATACAGCATCATGTACTATCTACAAATGTGTCTGAAGTGCACAGAAAGACAAACATTAGTTGTATAGAAGTCCATATGCATCACATGAACAGAAGATACCCTCAACAGCACTACTAGTTCATTACCTCTGTATCGTGAGCATGAAAGCATCTGGCCGGTTGCATGCATAATGTACCATTATTTTGTAAGTATTTTCGTGGAAGAATACCTTCCTGAAAGTTTCTGTTTCCTTGATATTTTACCATAAGCAGGTAACCAAATTCAGGATATATGTAATCTAGCAGATCAGCTTTTACACATATCAGGAGCAGTTACAATCAGAAATATTGGATTCTTGCTACATATTTGAGAGAGCGGCATGACAAACATACCTGCCAGAACTCCTCATCAATGTAATATTCTTAAATCATGAGGTGAATTCATTCAACTCCATTCTCAACATCATAGCAGTCAATAAGAAACAAAAGAGGCTACCTGTACAAGATGAAAATAAATTGCAGATCGAAGTTGCCACAATTTCAATACCATTGAAGACAACTCCACAACACCATACTGCCCTCCTCTCCTAGATCACTAATCAGAAATAGAAAGATCCAAATATGCCCCAATTGACCGTATGATTCAGTCTAATATGGAACAATGAGTAAAATGAGCAACAAAGCTTCTAAACAAATTTCTAACACATCGCATCTCTTTTCTCCATGTTCCCTCTATACTGTTTTATCCAGTATGTCAAAAAGACGAACCTTCAGTTCCTGGCATCAATATAACACATCAATCCAAACAAATTTGAGAACTTAAAGGGGGTAAATTAATCTACATCATGGAGAACCAATAGTTTAAAAAGACATCCAACAACAGTTTAAAAAATGAACCAATAGTTTAAAAAATGAACAAATTCCAAATTCAAAAACCCAAACCAAGCAAGCCAAAGTCAGTGAATATTGAAAAAAAAAAAAGACATCCAACAACACCTGACCATTCTGAAATGGACAAGTCTATTGATCTTTCATGACCCAGTGACCGACAGGGCTTCACCAATGATGCCAAGTAACAACAAACCACAAAATTGATAGCCTCTGTCTTGTAAGTTATTGTAATCAACGGACTCTGCAAATGATGCCACAAAATGATAGCCTCTGTCTTGTAAGATATTGTAGACTGCATATGCATACACACATGTCCATGAACATACCACCACCATGCAAAACACAAAAAAAAAACAGAGCATAGACGTTAACCTGTCACAAGATACAAGCCTGGTTACTCAGATTAACAAGAAACAACATGGTTCTGTAACTTTCTGAGCAATAACAGATACTTGAAATTGGAGTTAAATTATATACAGATGCACCAAATGCAAAACACTGGTCCAAACAACAGAAAGTCCAAAGCAGATCATGAAGAATCCTGAAGCCTGAGACACAACTTAAGAGTTTAACCTCGTTCTGAATTTAAACCTACAACTACATGATTAGAATTAAAAACCACAGACTAAGTAAGAAGACATGCATGGCTGCTAACAGTTACAAATTTCTACATATAAAGAACTTAGCATGGTCATTCCTTTGAAGACTTGTTGATAAGGGACTTGTGGATATGGGGAATGACACCACCCCCTGCAATGGTGCCCTTGATGAGAGTATCAAGCTCCTCGTCCCCTCGGATGGCAAGTTGAAGGTGGCGCGGGGTGATCCGCTTCACCTTAAGATCCTTGCTCGCATTCCCTGCAAGCTCCAACACCTCCGCTGTCAGATACTCCAATATTGCTGCTGAGTACACAGCTGCAGTGGCTCCCACACGACCATTTGCTGCAATCCTTGACTTCAAATGCCGGTGGATCCGGCCAACCGGGAACTGCATAAATAACAACAAAAACATAGGTTAAACACAGTAATATGTTCAATTTTAGCTGTCTGTAGATCTAGCCTACCAGGAACTACACAGGCTAGAGCCACGAATAGCAACAACAAAGACCACACACTCAAAATAGTTTCTTTTTCTCTTTTCTCACTTATATAAAGTTCTAAAGAGCATCAAGTTTTACACCACAAAGTCCAACCCTACCCACATGGGGTCCAGGTTATGAAAAAATTATAACATGAACCTGCATCTAAGGCAAGACTAGAGCGCAAACTCAACAGAGTACCACGTTGAATGCCCATTCATCAGATTTTATGCAGAAAATTCTGCAACAAAGGCAGATCAATTGAAATACTGGAGCAAATCTTCTGACAATGTTTAAAATTATTATTTACAAATTATAAAATCACTGAAATGCAAGAACAGATAGCAAACTCAACAGAGTATTGTCTTGAATGCCCATTCAGCAGATGTTATGCAGGAAATTCTGCAGCAGAGGCAGAACGATGGAAATACTGGAGTAAATCTTCCGACAATACTCTCGCTCTCTTGGTGACACATACAAAGACAATTTTTTAAATTATTGTTTGCAAATTTGTAAAAGCACTGAAATCCAACTTTCTAAATATAAAAATTATGCCTCATTCTAAATATTCCAATTATTTCTGGAGAATAATTACTGATTCAACTGAAGATCCTATGAATTAAAGCATCAAACATAGAAAGGATACATCTCAGGTCTGTAACCCTTCACAACCTAGATTTTAACCTCAAGCTGCAGCCAAGATCTGACACTATGGGTCAACCAAGTTCAAGCTACACCAGAGAACAATTGTGCACATCCCAGACCTAGCCCATGCTTTGCTAGGCCCAGAGATCTGCCTTACTGTATCAACAAGCCAGACAATTTTTTTTTCTTTTTATTCTGCTAGCCTACAATATGCTCTGCGACAACTAGTGAGAACTACGAAGAGCATGCGAATGTTGATGGTCCAATGACAAACAAACTAGACATAGTGCCCGATTGCCCACCATTGTTGTCCAGGGAGTACTTGCCATTGCTATGTCAGCCCATGTCAAGCATGCGGCTCACATTGGCCTACCACTTGGTTACGCACCCTAATTAAGCCAAGGATAGACCCGTATTTCTTTGGTCCATGACATTAGAAGACTAACCCAGCATTTCTTTAGCCTACAAATTGGTTATGCACCCTAATAGCTCCAGAAAGCCTGCGATGTGTCTCAACAGAAAACATAAAAAGAACAGATAAATCCAATGCCCACAACCAAATTCAACACAGGAACTTTGAAACAAAAGGGAGAACCAATAGCACACTTCATTGTGACTAAGATCATTCACTCAAGCCATTAACATTATAAACCATTAGCTGTGCATCAATTTTGTGTATTACAGCAGGCACGTTGATTCTTACCAGACCTAAGAATCTAAATATTTACTCCTGAATGATCATAAACGTAATAATTAAAACATATTAAATAAAATATATTAATGCAGAAGAAAAACTATTTGTGTGATAACATAATTTAGCAAGCCCACCTCGACCTAAAAAGGCAAAGACACATCTTGGTCAAACGCAACAATCCAACAAAAAAAGACGCATACTAAGGAGCAAAGAACGACTTTGAGAGCTAGAAGATAAAAACCGAATCCATAAACGCGTCAGATCTGACCCAACTCGCTGCCCACAGAGCTCAAAGAAATCAAATCTAACAGCATCTCTAAGAAGAAGAAGAAGGAAACGAGATTTACCTGCAAACCAGCTCGCGAGGACCGGGAGACGGGCTTCTTCTTGTCCTTGTCTTTGTTCGCCGCCGCCGTCGTCTTCGCCGCCAGAAGACCCTTTCCTCCTTTACCCGCCATCTCTCCCTTCCTAAAACCGAAGCAATAAAACAGCCCATTTCAACGCAATTACAAGCCCTAAAACCCTACATCTCTGGATCTAGCCCAAAGAAGATGCGGAGAACCCCAATAGAGGAGATTAGGAATCAAATCTTCGTAACCCTAATCGAATCGAGAAGAAACACCTAGGATTCGAATGAGGAAGAAAGAAGAGAGAAGGGAAAATACCGGTTTTTTTACTTTACTGTCGTTTCTCGAGAGCGTCGAATGGTATCGAGAAGAAGAGGAAGAGGGCGATTTCAAAGGAGAAAGAAAAGAAGGGGATATTGGGAATAAAAAGGGCATATGAAATTTCGGAAGGAAAGGCGGTTACTTTTTGGAGGCGATTGGAAATTTCGAAATTCGACTGGGTTCCCTCGTAATGTACCAAACCAAGTTGGGTTCGGATTGCATCTTTCGGGCGAAGTAATGATTGATTTTCTTTCATATGATGTGACCGTTGGAGCTCTCCACGCACAGATCGCAAAGCACCCCGAATGCCTCAATCAACGATATGTACAGATTTCGAAGCAACTATTCTGCAATCCAACGGTGGATTCGCGCAGAGAAAGTCACATCCTTCTTTCGCGCAAAACATACACCCTCGAGCAATGAAACTGGGTTGCTGGGCTGGCTCTAAGGCCCACGAAAGCACGGCGGTGCTTTTTTTTTTTTCTCAATCAACTTTTATGTATGGGTTGCATTATTTTGATGGCCGAACTGTTGCTACTTCTTTCTTTTTCTTTTTTTTACATATAATATTCATAATATTATATCCAACAAAATCAAAAAAGAGAAAAAAACAAAGAGAGAAAAGAAAAACTCACAACTATCCCACATGAAACCACTAGAGTATTGGGCAACATATAAAACCACCTAATCAGCTACCATGTTCGCCTTCCGTACACATGAATAACATCGGGGTCCATATAGTCTCGCAATAGATTATGGATATCATGTAGAAGGGGATGCTCAACCCCGCCTTAGCATGGCCCTGGATCCATCCGATGACAGTCACCGAGTCCTCTTCAAGATGAATTCGTTGCCCTCTCAAGTTGCCTTCAGCACAGCTCCAAGAATAGAAGCGTCACAGAATCAACGGCCCCAGTCGCAATCAATCTGAAATTAGGACCTCTAATATCGAACCCAGCACCACCTCTTCTCCCATCATCAAACATGTTGTCGTCGAAGTTCACCTAGAGAAAGCTTGGGGAGGGAGGTTCCCAGGTGATGAGTATCGTTTGAGGTACTACTAGAGCTGAATGGGAACCCCAGATATCTCTTGCGATCCTAGTTTCTTCAGCGATCTGAGCTTGAGTATACTCTGCCCTTAAAGAATATAGCATTCTTGTCCAGCTAGACATGATAAGTAACATAAGCACATCTGACACCACTGGCTACAATGACAAGTCGCTCCATGTAGCCCTTTCGATAAGCTAGGACGCTGCCACATAGGTCGAAGACTGCAGAAAACACCAATTAGCTCTGGTCAACTGTCACACTAGGGTTACCATTGGGCAGCTAAATAGAACATGCTCCACTAATTCCTCCATCTTCAGGCATCCGTCACAAGTAGGGGAAAGCCTCACTCCTTTTTTGCAAAGAACAGCCTTGGTCATGGGTGAATGTGAAGCCTCCATAATTAGCTACCATCAAGGCGCCTCAACTCTATATAGATCTCCGAGATCAAAGGCCCTCACCTTGGATATGCTGGTCGAATCCTACGTCCTTCTATCCGGCCCACCCCTTTTGATACTAGTACAGCTAGGATTCTCTCAACCAGCTGCTCCCCAAAGAGGCGATGAATTGTCGATACATCCCATCTCCGATCCCTCGTGCTAAAAAAGTTGCACGCCTTGAGATCTGAGCTATCCACATCAAACATGGTGGGCCATAGCTGCAAAGCCAGGTCAAAAATCCATGTATCATTCTACACATCAATTGATTGGTCGTTGCTGATCACCTATCTAATCTAAGACAGGACCCTCAGAGCACGGGAGCACATATTGTGCCAAATGAAGGTGCAATGCCGACCATCCTGGAAATCAGGTGCCTTGGTCTGGTTGTTGTGCTTAGCTCTCATCAATATACTCCACAAGCCCTCGAGCTCAAGTAAGTACTAGGCCACATGTCTAGCCACCAAGGCCTCCCTCCTCATCAATAGAGAACAAATGCCCAAGCCCCCACTATCGCAAGACTAACAGAGCACCTCCCAAAACACCAAGTGAACACCTCCCTTACATCCTACACTCCCTAAAGAAAGTTTCTGAACATCTGCTCCAATCACATCAATGACATCTTAAGTACAATGGTATTGGACAAATAGTAATCTGAGACCGAACTAAGGATAGATCTAACCAAGATCACTCTACCCATCATAGAGAGGGCTCTCACCTGCCACCCCTCCAATCTCCGACTAATACTCTGCTCAATCTCACCGCATTCTACCCCCATAGTCACCTCCCCTTGATAGGTACCCCCAAGTATCTCCAGCAACCAACCTGCTCTCCAACATCCATAATTTCCCTAATACGAACCCCGAGTTAAGGCTTGATCTTCACGCTAAAGTGGACCACATACTTTGCTAGGTTGACTCGCTGGTTTGATGCAGCACAATAGTCCTTCAAGATTCCCCAAATCAACAGGGCACTCTGTCTCGTGGCTCAAACAAGGAGCATATAGTCATCCACAAAGAGAAGATGGGAGATTGGTTCGGCTGTCGAGGTAGGACTGTAGGCCTCAGTGACATGTGCCAAGGAAGCAGTCTGAAGGGCTCGAGACAATACATCGGTGCAAATAATGAACAGGTAGGGGGAACCTTGTCAAATATCAATAGTGGAATCGAAGAAGGGCGTTGGTGTGCCATCACCAAAATGGCAAGAGATGAGGCCTGCACGCATCCCATAATCTAGCGGATCCATTCCTTATGAAACCCGAAGCTCTAGAGAGAGTAAGAGAGAAAGGCCAGCTCATCTGGTCGTAAACCCTCTCCATATCCAACTTGATAGCCATGACACTCCACTAACAAGGAGCTCTCTGAAGATCATGCATGAACTCCTAAGGCTCCCTACTCAAGGCTGATGAGACTAGGGAGAATCCCATTTAAGTCTAGAGACCATGATCTTCGCAGTAGCCTCGTAGAGAGTAGAGTAAAGACTAATAGGCATGTAGTAACCTGCCTCGGTAGCATCTTGTTGCTTAGTAATCAAGGTGACGAAGGTCTTTTCCATTTTCTTGGCATCGATGCTATGCTAAAAAACTGCTAGATAGATGCCATCATCTTATGTTGGATGATAGCCCAATACCTCCTGAAGAAGAGAAGGCAAAAACCATTAGGGTTCGATGCTTTGTCCTCTATCAGTGACTGAAAGGCCTCCTAGACCTCCTTAGCCAAGACTGGCATGATGAGAGCCCTATTCTCATCCTCCAAAACTCTCGCCTCAAGTGCAGGGCCAAAGACAGAACTTCCATTCTCTAGCTAGGCCAACCACCTCTATTTGAAAAACCACAGTAGCTCCAAACTGATGGACCTCGCATCCTCTGTCATCAATCTAGTATTGTCCCTAAGGCTCCGGATCCTATTTCTTTGCCTTCGGATCATTGACGACTGAAGAAAAAATTTGGTATTTCAGTCACCCTCCAAAACCCACTGTACTCTAGAATTCTGTCGCTAGAAGGTCTCTGCTAGTGTAAGAGAGAGTGATGCATAGACAGCTTCGATCCCAACTCTGTCAAATTCTCCAGAGATAGACCCCCATCCTGCTCCTCGAATTGGAGAGAGGCAATTGAGCCTTCAGTCTTTTTCAATCTCTTGATGATGTCACCCACCTCCTCTTCGTTCCACCTCCGGAGATGGCACTTGGGTAATTCAATCTTGCGAGTCACCCGATGTATTACGTCACCCGTTACTACCGTATGCCATACCACCTTGACAATATCCTAGGACCTTGGATACGAGAGCCAGATCTTGTCGAAGTAGAAGGGGCAGTGATAGGGAATGGCGAACAATGTACTGATGAGGATCGGACAATGGTCCAACCCAATGTAGGCCAGTGACGCACGTGATAGTCCGGGAAGTGCTGGATCCATCCTATTGTGGCCAAAGTCCTGTCAATCCTCTCCCAAATTCTCGCTCGACTCTGATGAATGTTGCACTAAGTGAACCTCGGCTTGGTGAATCCAAGGTCCACCAGACTATTAGCATCGATGAAGTCTTGAAACTGCTTAGCCTCAGCCTTGCTAGAGAATGTCCTACATCCTGCTTCTTCTGCGTACCATCAATACAATTGAAGTCACCCTCCACCACGGTGGGGGTACCCTGCTGCACCATACAAGACACCTCACTCTATAACTTTCGATGCTCTTTGTGATATATGCTAGCATAGACCGCAGATAAAAACTAAGGACTACCATTGCCTTCAAAAATTATCATAATAGCTTACTGATTACATCTATGGAAGATGTCAAAATTGGCAAAACCCAGTTTCCATATCGCCACTATGCCCTAGAATAAGCCTCGAGACTCAATTGTGTAGAAACCCAAGGATGGAGGAAATCGCCACCTGGCTTGCTGGAGGCTCCGACCTGACAACCTTGTTTCCAAAAGAACACAAACATCCAACCCATTCAACTGCACTAACCTCCTGAACGTGGCTAGGAAGGAAGGCTTCTTGGCCACACTATAGTTCCAAAATAATAGCTTCATGATATAGAAGTGGATCCCTTCGCCTGATCGCCACCCTCGATCCCCTCACTAGCCCCCATAATGCTTGCACCCTTGTTGCACCACCTTGGATCTCCTCACGCTTGCTCGGGCCCTAAAGCCCAACCGCTAAGGCCACATTGAGCTGTCGGACAGCTCAGACGTGGTTGTCGCCCACCTCCACCTAGTTTGGCATCTCCGGACCAACCAACCAAACCTTTTGGCCCAGCCGCCTCACCAATCGCCGTTGGTGCCACAGGCCAAGTCTCTACTGCATCGCCTTCCATCCACAACTGCCCCGATATTTCGAGTACCCGGGCCTCCTAGTTGCTGGTGCCTGGTCTGCCCTGCCTCTAACCTCAATGGCGACTAGCGCCCCCGACATGGAAGTTATTGTTGGAGCTAGTGGAAATGATAGTGCTGATCGGGGTCGCCTTATGGGGAAGATGTCATAGGCTTCGGGGATATCACAACCCTTTCTTAGGCCAGGCCAGCCTCATCAACGCCCAACCATTGTAAGGCATTCTCACTTTTCATGGCTTATAAGAATGTCTCAGGGACATCATCCTTTTTACCCGTATCAATCAAATACACCATATAATATGGAGGTATAGCAGATTTTCCTATTCTGGTGGATCACCAAAGAGCTATCCCTTAATTCACTTGTGGCAGTGGTTGGACAATTGCTTCTCCGATAGTAAGAACCTCATGGGGTGGAACTTGATGAAGTGTTTGTTGGTCCCTCCTGAATATTATCTCGAGGAATAGCAATGGTTATCATCAATGGTTATCATCACTTCAATTAGCTTTTCAATTGTATAGATTGTTTCCTGCATTTCCTCAAAGACGATGTCTCAAGGTTCTCCAGTCCCACTTAAAATGTCATCCTTTAAAAATCTAGCTTTATTAGTTTATACTATTTATGGTGTATGAGATGGATAGTAGAATGTATACCATTTGACCTCTCTGTATGACCAATTAAAAAATTGCTAGTCATTTTGAGGTCAAATGCCTTTTCTTGTAGGTTGTAATCTTTGGCTTTAGCGAGACATCGTAATATATGCATATATCTAAAAGTAGGTTTCCTACCAATCCATAGCTCGTAAGAAGACTTTTAAACTATCTTAGTAGGAGTTCTATTTAAGATATACTTAGCTATCTTTACAGCTCACCCCAAAAGAAAATAAAAAGGGTAAAGTAACTTATCATAGCCCCAACAATTTCTTTAAGCATTCGATTCCTTCTTTCCGCTACACCATTTTGACCTAGTGTGCCTGGCATTGTGTATTGTGATACAATGCCCTCACCTTTTAGGAATTTTGCTAATGACCCTAATCTTTGTCCCATCTCTATGTGTTTACCATAGCATTCGCCGCTTCTAATTGATCTAACCATTTTAATCACTCTTTCTAATTATCACTCTACCTCTATTTTAAATTTCTTAAAGACCTCAAAAACATCAGCATTATCAAACAAAAGTTGTAGAGACAAACATAATAAATAATCATTAATGAATATGATGAAATGCTTTTCACCTATTAGACATGGGAAAGAAGGTCCGCATACATCAATGTGAATGATTTACAAGATCTCTTCACTCCTGATACTTTTCTTAGATTTGTATGTCCGCTTTGCCTTTATGCAGTTAACACAGATCACAAAATCAACAAAGTTTAATGATCCTAAGACCCTATCTTTCACTAACCTTTGGACCCTTTATTCGAAGATATGCTACAACCTTCTATGTCGTAACATAGAGGAGTTTTCATTAATTCTACCTCTTTTATTGCCAATAGAAGCGTTTGCATAGAAAGATTGCTCAAATGAGTGATCCAAGAAAAGTTTGCAAAGGTCATCATATAGCAAACAAGAACCAACAACTATAGAGTCCTTTATTAAATCAAATGTAGAGTTTCCAAAATAAATATGAAAACCAACATTGTACAAAGTAGGAGCAAAAACTAAATTTCTAAAAAAAGAAGGAATGTAAAAGGTCCTATCTAAATCTATGACAAATCTGTAATCCAAGACTATCCTATAGCATCCAACTGCAATAACATATGAATGTGCTTGATTTCCAGTGATAATGGATCCTTTTTGATATAACGCCCTATAAATTATTGGCAATATGCTGATGTGGCAAAGTCAACCCACCAAATAGAATTTGGAATATTTACTAAATTGGATTCAAAACACACATAAAAGTAAAGAATACATTTCTTTTGCAGCCATTTTTTATACTTTATACAATTTTTCTTTAGGTACCCCTTCTTTTTGTAGAAGAAGTATTTCATAACATTATTACTGGCTTTACCTGATGTGTGCTTTCTTCCCTTTTTGATTTAGATATACTTTTTCCTTTACGTGCCATTCCATTAACTTGATATGAATCAAAGTTCATGTTCTCAATCTTCTCCCCTCTCAATCACTCCTCCTCTTGCGCATATTTGGTCAGTAATTCATTAACTGTCTAATCATTATTGTGTGTATTATAGGAGATCCTAAAGAGATCGAACTCAGATGGGAGAGAAGTGAGCATAAAGTAAACTAAGAATACATAAGATATGAAAATCTTAATATTATTTAATTGCACTACAATATTCCTCATCTCCTAATCTCGTCATTAAGGTGCTTCCTTTAGCCTTATCAGAGCTTATAAATTGCTGCTCCACTACATCCAAGAAATCACATGCTTTATCACATAATGGGATAGATCCTCTAATATGCCTAGCCACATTGGATTTCATTAAAAGCAAACTGAGGTGATTGGAACACTCCCATTTCTCAAAAGAAAAAACTCTTCTATTTTGGTTTACTTTTATCCGTAAGTGGTAAAGGTTCATCAACTCGGAACACAAGAAAAGGTTAGAATATCCTAATGTGATCGTTATTTTTTTTTCCATTCCAAGAAATTTGATCCATTAAGAAAAGAAATTTTTCCAACACTACCATCAATGATTGTAGATATTAATGATGTAAATAACACATGCTCACATTATAACAATTAAATTAAATAATAATTAAACTTGATCCAAAGTAATTTAAATTTATTTATATTTAACTTTGGCGGGGAACTAGATGCATCATTATGTTTCTCCTTTAACCGAGTATCATAACATGCTAGTGGCTATACCCGATAAGTGATATATCATCATCATGAGTGAATCTAGCAAGGCATGCATATCAAGTACAAGAAAACACCACATCTTTGGGCATGAAAGTGTCACTTGATCCAATACACCATCCTACCATCTCACCATTTTAGTATCGAACATGAAGATACTCCTTTGAGATTGATCAACATTTCAATAGCTTAGATGCAATTATGATACTATTAAAACTTTATTGGATCAATTATATTTATTCAAAGTTATATACTATAGAAATTTTTTGGTTTTTCATGCTCAAGGTCACTTTGGTGATCACACCGAGCAATCAAATAAAAAAACTTTTTGTTATTCATAAATAATGTCAATCAACTTTACATGTAACATATGGCATGAATAGATAAATAATCGATTGTCAAGAACATGATATCTAGCCTACAATATTTTATTTGCATTTAAACAAGTTAAACAACACATTATTATTCAATACAAATATGAGAATACCAAAAAATTGTAATGGCATATTTAAGAACTCTTATGCAATAAAACCATATTATAGGGATCATAACATAATTGCCGGAGGAACATGGGACAAAACAATTATCTAGGAACCTTTATGTAATAAGTTCTATTGCAGGTTTCATAATGCATTTTTTCAAGGTCCAACACTTAGAAATTGTAAAGTTACTTCATGCAGTTCCTTCTTTGCCCCTCGGTTCACTTTTGTTGCTAGAGATAGTCAGTTGGCAAAGCTAATCTCGTCACTTTTTGGCCCCTTTTATTCCGGATGAAAAATGCTACGACAACACATCGATTCTCCCCTACATGGTTCTTTCTATTTGACACTCCGCTCGTAGCCTCCCCACCCTTACTTAACATTCCACTTGTGATCCAGGAGGATTTTGAGAAGGCGGAAAATGAGAGAGCTTGGAAGTGATATGGCAAGCCAACTCCTACAAGAGTAGACTACCCACCTCGTAATGTCCCCCCCCCCCTCCTTGGAATGATCGGTACAACGGTTAGGCATCCTTAGACGAAAGAGTGGTTTTTTAGGATTGGTTGTTGTGTATCACCACCACCCACCTATCCTACACATTCGATCAACTAAAGCTCTTTCTTCGTCATCGAATATGACTAAAAAGAAGCTAAAAGCCAAAGCTCTCCGGGCACACATGGGCGAGTACTCACTGAAAGAGTTGCTTAAGTCCAAAAGAATATTAACTATTTTAAGAGAATAAGTTATTCATTATGGTTCCATGTCGTATTTGTGATCTATCTGGTCAGTGCTCTTGCGGAGCGAACTCTTCTATCATGTTGCATTTCCTCTGGTGGCATAGCAACACCCCTTCTTTCATTTTATCAAATGTTATTGTTAATGTATAATTCACACTCTTTGGCTCTACCCATCAATTATATAATAATAGTTCTTTTCACAATAAGAATTATCCATATGGTAACAGCATTGAATTATGAAAATTGGCTAGGTAGCTGACCTGTTAGTTCGTTCTTTCAAGAATAGGAGTATAGCCTTTTGGCTTCTTATAATTCTATTTCCTCCACTTAATGGATAACCATTTGCCCCCAATTGGGTATTGCTGTTCATCTCAAATCTAGATGATTGGATTTGCACCAAAAGAGCTAGATGAGTCTATAGACAGATCAAAAGAATCTGATCTCGAACCACGGGTATTACAGCTCGACACGAAAGCCTCACGCTTTGTCCTCCCAGCAAAAAGCACGAAAGATCAGTACTTTTGCCAATGCATCTGCTCTCTGGCCTCAAAACCACACCCGAAGGAGGGGAGGGTACGTCAGATGGAATAATTTCTTAGGCGTATTACCGTATTCTTAAGGGTTGGGACCACTTTTTACGGATCAGTGGAATCTTTATATTCAAAATTATGATTCGAGTAGTCATTTATTTGGTACTTTTCAAGGAACCAGAGCTGCCATTCTAACACTTTTATGAAATAAAATACTTCTTTAGCGACCACAATGTAAATTTTTCTTTGTTATTAAACTAATCAGGATTCATATTTTAGGTTGAAACCCAAAACCGAAAACCCATTTCTCCTTTCAACCTCCTCCTCCTCCAATCGAGAGTGACGGAGGGAGCGAGAAGCTAGATGCCCCCTCCTTAGCTAATCTCCATCGGTGGCCCACCGGTTGAGCCTGAACCGTCGCTTATCGACCCAAACAATCCTCTTGACCTTTGATTTACCAGTGATTGGGAGGTTCTATGAGGGCTTGTTTGGTTCGCGGGAAGCATTTTCCATCCTGTAAATATGATTCCTGGGAAGCAAATTCTTAGAAAGAGGATGTCTGGGAAAGTACTTTTGGCATGTTTGATTAACCATGGAAAAGTGACAGATTTCCAGAGCACTTATGTTTGGTTGACCATCCACTTTTCTGGAAAAGTTATGTGTAATTTCTATTATACCCTTAATAAAAATTAGGTCTTTAATGCCTCTTTAATGCTGAAGGACCTTTTTGGAAAAAAATAAAGATGGAGTGATTCCCGCCTCATGGGAAAGTAACTTTTCCATGTTTCTCATGGGAAAGATTTTTCCATGAAACGTGGGAATCATATTTCCATGAGAATACAACTTTTCCATCTCTCTCCTTTGAAAACTCCAACCAAACAAGAAGCATCTCATTATTTTTTCATTGACCATACTTTCTTCCCTTCCTTTTCCGCGAACCAAATGAGCCCCGAAAGATTTGTGGAGGAAAAAGGAGGAATGAAGAAATCAGAGGTGGATTGGTTTCGGTGTTTCCCGAGAGCTGGCAATGTTGGGTAGTTGCTGGATATGGACCGGAGGTCCGTCCCCTTGTCTCCTCATTGGAGGAGAGGACGACAGCGGGAGATCCACCATCCTTCCCCACTTCCCTTCCTTACCTCTTTTCCCTTTTTTTATTTTATAATGATTTTAAGACCCCAAACAAGTACAATTGGTGCCCTACCGTGGCCATGGAGTCCAAGAATGGCTCCTCAGATGGGTTTAATGGTTGTCATCGATCATGGCAACAAACCAGAGTAGCTGGTAACAAGTCTAATTCCATGGAATCTTTATGAACAATTATTTTAAGGAAATAAGAGGCTTTAATCTTCAATCCTAATAACCCCAGGCTTTGATACCACAGTATTAAACTATATGGGGCAATAAAACATACATGAAGACGAAGTGTTGATGCATGGATCTTCAAAACCAGCCTGATTGCAATGACGAGAAGAAGATCTGGATGTGCCCCTCGCCACCCATATGTAGCACCATGATTTTCCAAATCCAACTTTGAATATTTTCGATGGGGAGGACCTCACAAGCACTGTTTGAGAAGTTAGGGACCAATTTCATAGGAATATCCTTTTATAACGTGGCTCATCTATCAAAGGCGGCATCAAAGTCAATTATAGAGATTATGATGGGGCATTATCTCTACCATGCTTATGTAGAATTTAACTTTCCCACAACCACTACAAAACAGAATCCATCATTGTATCGGTGGTTTATCTTGAATTAGAGTCCAGATCAAATTAAAACAACTAAAATAAATCCCGATGTGTATTAGTGTGGGCTACATTTGGATGGGCTCAATCGGATAAATTCCAACACTTTTCTCTCAAGAATTTACATATGTGTGTATGATCGTGCAAGCGCGGTGCCTTACAGAAAAAGTATATATTCAATAGATTTCCATCATCTAAACTCCAGTTTGCAGTCATTTACAACCCTATGAAGTAATACTACTTCGCTAGACTAGCAAGAACAGATACAACCTTTATCAATGAGCTACTTAAAAAATAGC
The DNA here is from genome assembly GCA_025769935.1 of Phoenix roebelenii. Classification (NCBI taxonomy): domain Eukaryota; kingdom Viridiplantae; phylum Streptophyta; class Magnoliopsida; order Arecales; family Arecaceae; genus Phoenix; species Phoenix roebelenii. Next base: position 16,113,437 of record JAOXJJ010000069.1, on the reverse strand, counting down.
AAAACATCTAGGTGATATAAAGATACAACATAGCGAACAACCTCATAAACCAAAAAAAAAAAACGATCTCACACGCTATCTGTTGCTGGAAACGGGACCCGGGGGCGATCACTCGGCGGAGGAGGAGGAGGAGCTCCGGTGGGGGTGAGCGAGCGGCGATGCGTCGGCGGGCGGCGTCCTCCGGGAGACCTGCACTG
>JAOXJJ010000069.1:16096342-16113140 GCA_025769935.1 Phoenix roebelenii | reverse complement strand
GCTTGCTGCTCGGACGCTGGCTGCTCGGCGGGCGCTTACTGCTCGGGCGCTCCCTGCTCGGCAGGGCGTTCTCTGGTCGGCGGGGCTCCGTGGCCCTCTGCTTGATCAAAAACATTCTTTGTTGCAAAGCCAAACCATTTAGTAAAAAGTTCAAAGTACTTCCAATAGATTGTATGTTAAAGTCAAATTCCCTTACCTTTAGAGTCTTATCTGCAGTTGAAAGAATGACACCGACTAAATGGAACAATCAAACTATATTAGCAATCAAATATAGCTAAGTGATAAAATATTAATGGATCGGCGGGGGATCATCAGTGATAAATAATCTTGCATCACTCATTATCCATGGTATAGTTGTGTCTTTATCATTTAATTAATATAATACTAAGTAATCCACATCTTCTCTCCAGAGCTATTGCATTGTGGCATTCAAAAGATAGGAGCTTTCTTGCAAGAAAAAGAGACTCTGGGTGCGTTATGTTGTCATCTTCTTTGGCCAAAAAGCAAAGTAGGCAATAAACCAATGAGCAAGTAGGCTTTATCTAGTGCCACAAGCTATGGAAGATGTGGACCAATTTCTAATGGTTTAGGCTATTAAATCAAACATAGTTTGGTGGACCAACAAAGTGTACCTATAGTCCTAGTCTCCTCACCCTATGCATGTGTGGATGTTATTCTCTCTTTCTCTCTGTGGGGCTGTGGGAGACACATGATGAGCAGTAATGATATTAATGATACTATACGGGCCCTTAGGTGAGTATTTGCTCTACAATGAAAGAAACCCGGGCCATTATTTCAACATTCATGAGTACCCCTTCAGTTTTTTCTGCTCTTCTTCATTTGTGTGAATGAAGGGGAAATATTGCATAAAATTCTCCAGGTGCAAGTTGCAACACTCCTGACCATTGGTGAAAACAAAAGAGGGTGACTCGGCTACGGTTATCAGCTAGATCTAGGAGGTCTGACCATCTATTGCTTCGTGACATCTAGATGATAATGAGAGATGGAGAGATTGTCCAGGCTAAGCATGTGTTTAGAGAAGCCAATGGAGTTACGGACTGGGTGGCCACCTACGTGGCCAATCACGCCGACAACACCATATGGGCAGAGGATAGAGAGCTGCATCGGGAGCTTCATGATATTTTGTTTTCCGACTTTATTGAATGTATTCATACATGTATTGTATGAATCACCCATTATAGCAAAAAAAAAAAAAAAAAAAAAAGCAAATGCCCCTCGGGAGAGCAGAGCCTAAAAGGGCTTCGAGAGAGTGACCACCTCCAAATGGAAGTGCCATTGAGTTAAAAAATTTGGTCATCCCTAAAAGAGATTCGTGTGGAAAACATGATGATGTCTCATTCAACATGCCCTAATTTTGGTACAAATATTACTTATCTCAAACATAAGCTTTGTACAACAAATCTGTACTTAATCATGGAATTTAGATAATGAATCTGTACATAAACCACCAATGCATCCACATGGTTGTTCTTTGTTTATATTTACAAGCTATATAAGGCTGCACAAGCAATTTAATATTGTAACATTGTTTATTATTTTCTATTGATTGACCTACTTCAATATACATTCTTTATCTCCAAATACATCTTTCCATACTTCTTCTGCTTAAATCTTAGCATCACTGAGCTAAAGATCCAAATCTATTCAAATTTAATCATAAGTATCATAAATTCTATCATAATTATCACGAATATCAGTTCGTGACAACCCAAATGACCCTGTGCTGTAATATCCCTTAGTTCATATAGATCATAATTTAGGTCCATTCTGGTATCATAAATATTCAAAATCTGTTAGAAATATAATGAACCAATATCAAATATACAAATGAATATTGCAGCGGAAATTTGCATACCTAGCAAGCCCAAAAATTTGATCCTCCAAGGGTTATTTCACGTGTTCCAAAGTTTGAACCTCTAAAGCTTGATCCGCCAGAGTTTCTACTCGATGAAGGAGCGCACTACAAGATCAGTGCCCACTATTTCCACATCCTGAATGTCCCAACAATGAGAGAACACAACAAAAAGCAAGAAAAGAATTTTTTTTTTTGTGCGGTATTTTTCTTTTTTTGGACTAGGGAGGAGGGGGGCCTTATATAGGCTCCCAAAACCATAACTGATGGTCGAATTTAATCCGACCAATGACCATTATTTGGGCCATTTTGCCTAAAGGCAAAATGGCATATAACGCCTGGCTTAAAGCCAGGCTTTACTGCCGGGGGGGCGCCCTTCCTTTATTACAAAATCTAACTAACATATAAGACCGAACATATGGCTGCATGGTCCTCACCGTCTGTGCAATTTTTGTGGCCATCTAAATGAACCTATTGTTACACCTAATTTATAGCTACAAGAAATGCTCCCAGAACTTGTGGCCCCAAGGCATAAGATGTCGCAAAGGAAGCAAAGTCCCACCGGAGAGGGGATTGGGGGTCCCACGTGAGTAGGACATCTCATCTGCCCTGGGGCCCGCATCATGAACTATTCATCATCCTCAACCATAAAAGCTTCGCAGAAAAAGACTTCCTCCCAAGAGATTTGGCGATCTAGATTGCAATTTAGTGGGGGAAAAAAAGCTTTGTATTATGCTCAAAGTGCATAGAATTTGCCTATTCCTGGACCATACGACAAGGATTGGCGTAATACACTGAAGGTAGGTTGGTATGATATACACTTGATTGTAAATCAAGGGTATATCATGCAATTAACATAATATTAATCTATGTAATATCATACATAATATTAGTCAAGGGCATATCATACATAACCTCCATAGTAGTATCATATTAACATTCATTGGAAACACAGCATCTCCCAACTTTTCTCTCACAAATAAGTATTTTCATGTATTATCTAACACACTTAATCTTATAAACTAAAAATCATCTTATAAACTGGCAATATTTAATTGAAGACAGATGTCACCAAAGAAGCCATTAGATAGTAATAAATTTGCATCGTGTCTCCTGACTCCATTTTGTAGGCTTAAAAAGGAGAATATTAGGGCATGCACACTAATATCAAAAGAACAACTGTGTAACTTTTAGTAGTTCACCTATCAAGTGGCTTGTTAACTGAGGATAGAAAGATAGGAGAAGAGAAACATGTTTTTTTCAGAAGGATCGAACCCATTCCTACATGTTCAAAGGCCCGAGTCTACTCTATGAGTAAAATCAACTCGGTTATCTCCCTTGGAGCTTCTTTCACCATAATCTCTTGTATCTCTCAGCAAACTCTTCGGAAGTCTTCTCACACCTAAGTTAAGCTCATGTAAGTCTCTTAAATTAATTTCTCTATTCAATATTAGATTATGTCGGCGGCTTTAACAATAGTGGCAACTTTGATTTTAAATTGAGCAGATCTAACAGTTTTTAACAAATATAACAAAGATCTAGTTATCTAATCCAAACATGGTAATTAAAATTAGGAGAAAGTTCCCCAAAGTTGTACGTTCTACGGCTTCACAATAGAATCAATTCTATCAATGGGGAAATTACTTATTTGCAGCATCCTATGCTTTTATTTTAAACTTCTTATTCAAAAGGTTATTCAAAAACTTGAAATTTTCTAAACTATCAGAAAAATAAGGCACTAGTCCGCTTCAAATTACAGGACCTAGAAACATCAAATAGAGAAGAAAACAATCATGAAAAAATTGATAATTTTATCCCTTTTAGTAACAGTTTGGCCCCCTTTTTTCAACTGGCTAATAAAATTAATCAATGATGGCCATTTGCCATCGAGTGAAAAACATGCTTTATCTCTGTCCCTTTCTTGAACTAACTCTGTCTCGATCTCTATCACCCAAGAGTTTTTTCCTCATTTAGAATATCTTTAAGCAAGCTTTTCAACTTTTCTCTCTATTCTCTTTTTCTTAACACAACGTTTCAACCCTTCCAACTATCCAATTTCCAAATTTTATCCATAATTTCATGCTTGATTTTCTCATGAGACTTTTTCTTAGCCCATATCTTAAACAACTTCCTCTAAATAAATTCTAATTCTGCAACCAAAACAAATATCAAACACTTATAGTTACTGCTCAAACAAACCAATAGACATAAATACATCATATATCATTAAAAAAATCATTCTATTTTAAAGTAATATATCATATATCATCAAAATAATTGCTCTGTTCAATGTACAATAATTTCATATAACTTATCAGGTTATTTTTTATTAGTATGATTTAGATCCGACAATAGTTATCTTTTTAGCTTTGGACTAACCACAGTCATGTTTCTACATTTCTATTTTGTGACGGAAAAATGGTGGTGCCATATGTCAAGCCTATAATGGGGAAATAATAATGCCATATTTCCATCATGTAATAAGGAGAATGATAATGCTATATTTCTAGTCTTTAGCAAGATAATGATAATGCCGCATTCCACCTTATAATTGAGAAATGATAATGTTACATTTCTAGCCTATGATGGGCAACAATAATGTCATATTTCTAGCTTGCAATGAGGCAATAATAGCATGACTATTCCTAAGCTCCACATCAAACCATCCAATTATATAAAATTTAATTTCATACTTTCCAACAAGAGTATAATTTAACACTATATTCCATGCGAAATTCAGGACAAATGAGTACATCATTCCATCAAAATCCAAAATCATTGATACATGGTACATATATATAAATAAACATAAATATATTGATACAAGTGATCATGCACGATAACATTTACCTCTACCAACAAAAAAAAATTATATGCTTACTAGCTCAAGCGTACACCTAATGTATCCAATAATTTGACATAATTAGAAACCAATTCACCTATATCCAAACTACATTACTAATTTATTTAATTAATTACAAAATTTCTAGTTTCTAAATTTTGATGATCAAACTACCTCTAACTATAGGTTTTCCCTATCTTACCTTGATCCGTATTAATTACCAAATCTAATAAACAAAAATATTTAGGGATTTACCTTGATTTAAGGTGTAGAGTGTTATATGCATTGCTAAACAACTTTTTGTCCATATGATTGTATCCTTGCATAGAATCAAGACCAACAATTAGAGATGATTACCAAGGGAATAAGGGCAACAATAAAAAAAATGAAGAAGAGGTGGAAGAAGGACAATGCCAAAATGGTATCGATATGATCTAGGCAACAATTAGCAAATCAAGAAACACAAGTCCACATAGGGTGAAGATAGCTCAACAAGGGTTGTTAATGGGGTCTAATGATGCTCGATGAAGGATGGGATAGAGGTCAATACAATGGGCGGTCGCAATATCAATTCGGAATGCTCTACGAGGGTCTATCGAGGAACATTCAGAGAGAAATAGAGTGAAAGAGACCCTCTGCTAGGATCCAACAAAACATAGGAGAAAGAAAGAGAAGAGGAAGAGAGAGAAAGCCAAAGAGAAGAGAGGAGGCCTTCGTAGGGGCTTAACCTACGATGAGAAAGAGGGAGAAGAAAAGGGAGGATGGAGGATCGATGGTGGCGGTGGTCGGTAAAAGTTGGAAGGCTAGCAATCGACAGGGTGGCAATGACGGGTAACAAGGGCAACCAGAGGGCAAATGAGAATAAAAGAAACAAAGAAGTTTGGATGAAAATAGGGGATTGATGATTGCTTAGCATCGGGTCAAGGCTCAGCTTGCTCATTGGTGGCTGAGATCCGATATCTCATCATAGAGGACCTATGAGGACTTGAGGTTATCTTAAAAATAGGAAAAGATATGGGTGGATTGCGGAGACAGGGGAGCCTATTGATGCGGTTTGATGATTTTGCAATGAGATCCAAGTTGGTGATAACAATTTCATGCAAAGTTAAGAAGGGAAAGAGAGAGAATCATAGTAGTGGAGGGGACATCAGTGGTGACGACATCAACTCTGGTTAATCCAATCTGGAAAAAGTAATAGTTTCTCCAACCTGCTCAGCTCAAATCTCTTAATAATTTTTTTAAAAAAAAAAATTGTGAAAGTTGGATCCATGTCTCATTTTTTTTCATTAATGTATATCAAACTTAGATACACAACCCCTATTTATATGGGTAAAGTCCACCCTTACACAATCAGGTCGAATTTCTCTTCTAGTTAAAAGAGGACACAACTTTCTCAAAATAGGCATGACTAGTAGAAATAATCATTAAAAAAAAAGAATTAAATCTTATAGGATGTATATTAGACTTCTACATCGACTTTGCTTTTAGTTGCTTCACCTAATTCTTTCTTAATTGAATGATACATCTGATTAAAATATTTTCCAAAAAAAAAATGGTTTGACCGGCATGTAATAGAGCATAAATGATGGAATTTAGTCCCAATCGCTTAGTACGTTATACTCTTTATGGGGTAGTGTCATATCATAAAAAGCTCAAAAAGCTTCAAAAAATAGGGCATCTTAATCGGATCTCATATAGGCAAGTTATGTTCATTAGAAGTTTGGCTCATAATTTGGTTTTCCGATACGGAAATCTAGCTCTTAGACCCAATTCTCTTCTTTCCGGATTGGCCAAAATGGTTTATATTGAGACCGATGACCCTCATGGATCGCCGACGAGATAGTGGTTTGGCATAGTATGGTGAAAAAAATTGAAGAAGAAACTGGCGGCCATCGTGATGCATCGTAGGTTTGGGGGTGGTTTGATAAAAGTGGAGGCTAACGAGGAGAGGGAGGATCCAAAGTATCTCCTCCTTCAACTTGAACAGGGTATGTCCCGGAGGAGCTAGGCCATTTTGATGCTTGTCTAGGCCTGGTCCTTTCCAATCTAGGCTGGGTCTTCCCCAGACATATATTATTCTATGTTAGTTGTCATTCACATATTACGTGGTAGTAGTTTGGATAGACATTAATCCGACAAAATGCCATACTGGGCATGTCTTGTGGGGTATAGATTTCATCATTTCTTGAAATTCCATTTCACCAAATCAAACTTCGTTGGACTGGAATCAATACTACATAAGTTAGTTCAGAATTTCAAGTTGAGCCTCTAAAACATGGACTTGCCCTAAAACACAATATGAATGAGAATTTGAGATTGAAGCTGCAATATAGAAAGCATATGCTGGCTTAGATTTTATAGCAACAAGCTAGACTTGAAGCACAAACTCATCAAACAAAGTAAATTCATCGTACCAATGGACGGAAGCCACGTACCAAAATCTAATGCAAATTAGATCGAGCCTCATTAACTTGAACAATACTAAACTACGTGCAACCTTACGGTTCAAAGACGCCACATCTTAGCTGTCGAGAATTAAAATGTGAATGCACGCGGAAGGGAACATGCATTATTCTAAACTCATTCCAATTAGTTTAGAAGCTAAACCCTTATCACAAGGAATTTAATCATATACTATACTTTGTTTAATACGGAGTGCATTATAAATTGTACATCCTAGGCAAGGATAAGTACAAACTTGTGAGACGACCAAGCTTTTTAATGACTTGATCCAGACAAATTTCTTGCAGGCGTGGTAACTCCCATCTTCTTCCCCATCTCCAAACCGGCCTGGTCTGGTTTGGCAAGCAAAGCTTGAGTGGAAGCATTCATCATTCATTGGATGGAGCTACATTATCCACACGCTATCATATAATTATTCAATTAATTATTGGAAAATGCCCCAGGGTTATCACTTATCAATATTAAGTCACTTTCACCGTATTATTATTATTTTGAAAAAAATAATATTCTGGTAAGTTCTAGAGCTCAAGCGAGAACATTGTAGTGCCACGTGGGGAGTCACAGCCGTCCAAGTATGAACGCATGGGCCACGGTTCCGAAAACCGGTGCCCAGTACAGGCTCCTCTTCTACAACTACCCCTCAAAAAATCAGATAACGACGAAAATGCCACTGACTATTATCCTCAACTGTCCGCACCTTCCAGGTTCACGGCAGTACGTAATAAGCGAGAAGAAACGAGGGTACATTGGGCATTTCATTCCATGGGGCTCAGGTGAGGGACACGCGGCGAGACCGTGGTGGGAGATGGGAACCATCCCCAGAGGCTTCGGCACGCAGCCGAGCTACCAGTCCTCGAGACGCTTAAGGATTAACCTTGGACATGTCATCGTGCCACGTGGGCAAGCGAGTCCTAGTCATCACTTCCACTCCCCCAAATTCCCCTTTAAAACCCCCTCCCCATTTCGCTTCCTCGCAACCCCAAACCCCAACCAGTCCGATCGCCCTCGCTGGGAAAAAAAGGCCGAAGAGATGAACAGGAGATTCGAATTCTCCGGCCGGTAGTATCGCCGGACGGCCACCGGAGGACTCCGAAAGTGACACGCTTTATGGCGGTGGGAAGTTATTTCATTCTTCTTGCTTTGGAATTCGAGCGCGGCGATTGCAGCTGGGATGGGTTATTAATGGCGTCGGTCGCGATCTTTTGAATTCTTCTTTTCCTCCCCTTTATTTGATGAGTTCCTGATGGCCTTTTCTTTCATCCGAGTTTTCTTGGTCGTTGCTTTAATTCGTGCTCTGGAGTCGTTTTCGTAGGGTTAATTCCACCATTTTTGGCTCGATTTAAGGGAGGATTTTTGGCTGCCGAACTTTAGAAATGGAGCGGTAGTGATCTTTACTCGATTTCTGTAGCTTGGGTTGAGATAAAGAGATTAAGGAGTGAGGGTGCTTGGATTTTGGGGAAACCATGCCGTTTCCCATGAAGATCCAACCGATCGATGCGATGGACATTCTGAGGAGCGAGCGGGCCAAGCCGGTGGCGAAATCACGGCTGAAGCGGCTCTTCGAGCGGCAATTCCAATTCCCGGCCGTGCGGAGGATATCTTCGGCGGAGAAGCTTGCCGCCGCGGCCGGCGATTCGGAGCCGAGCTCGTTGTGCCTAGACAAGATGGTCCAGAGCTTCATGGAGGACAACAACAGCGAGAAGCCGTCCCGCTGCGGCCGCCACCGCTGCAACTGCTTCCATGGTAACTGCGACGACAGCCCTGACGTGGACACTGACTTCCCTGCCGTCACAGGCGACGCCCCTCCGATAATCCCCACCCCCTCCGATGCCGCTGAGTTCGTCAAGGTAGGAGGAACACTTCGATCTTTAATCGCTTCTCACTCTATTTCTTTGAGCCCCAAATCGTTACTCATCTCTATGGGATCGACATGCTCTCCAGGGTTTGGTGCTCTGTACGAGTGTGGCGGAGAGGAATCTCTTGGCGGACGCGTCGAGAATCGTGGAGAATACCAAGATCGGCGGAAAATGGACAGAAGATTCCAGAAGGGCCGTCGCCGACGGCCTCCGCGCCCTCGGCTACGACGCCGCCCTCTGCAAGTCTCGCTGGGAGAAATCCACCTCCTTTCCGGCCGGTAGACTTCGATCCAAATCGCCGTAACTTTTTTAATATTTTCTTTCGTTCGATCGATTGACGGCGTTATGTTGCACTCGACGGCAGGGGAATACGTGTACGTGGACGTGATCGTGACCAGGGAGCGGTTGCTGGTGGACGTGGACTTCCGATCGGAGTTCGAGATCGCACGGTCGACGAAGAGCTATCGGGCGGTGCTGCAATCGCTCCCGTGCATCTTCGTCGGGAAGGAGGACCGGCTGCAGCAGATCGTCGCCGTCGTCTGCGAGGCGGCGCGGCAGAGCCTCAAGAAGAAGGGCCTCCACTTTCCGCCGTGGCGGAAGCCCGAGTACATGCGGGCCAAGTGGCTCTCCTCCTACGAGCGAACGGCTCCGATCATCTCCTCAGAAACCAAGGAACAACGATCCAACGGCGAAGGAGAAGTCCAAGCGAGAGGAGAGTCGGAAGATGGAAAGGAGAATGACAACAGCGGCGGCCGCGGCGCTGGCGCTGCCCATTCGATCGTGGCCAAGGAAGTAGTAGCCACCGCTGAGGCGGCAGCGGAGGAGGTCACGGTGGCGGGGTTGCCGTGGCAGCCGCCGGCGGTGAAGCCGAAGGCCGCTCATAGTGGGGCGAAGGTAGTCACCGGTTTGGCTTCTGTTCTCAAAGAGAAACCCTGATCTTCGAATTTTTGGCTTTTCTTCCTGAGAAAAATAGATAAAACCGGAAAATTCCTCTTTTTTTTTGGTTTGGGGCCCTTTTGTGGGCTTGTGAGAAGAGAAACTCCCCTTGATTAATATGATATCATAAAGTAACATATCTTTTGTAAATAGCTAATTTGGGCGCTCCAGCCTACCAGCATCTGGTACGCGTTTATACTAATTTTATTTATTTTATTTCTCAGCTTTAATTAATTAATAATTTATTTTTGTTCATGTTGTTCCAACTGAACAAGCTTCGGCAGCGGCGGTTTCTTAAAGGGAAACAGCGATGACAAGCGATGGAATAAAGGTTTCTCTCCTCCCCTTTTATATCCTCCTCCTTTTTTTTATAATTGTTTTTAGATCTCGATAAGGTATAATATTGGGGAAAAAAAAAAACGGAACGCGGGTTTGATGACGGCACGCTCTCGAGCACCGTGAACGTTCCTTCCATGGTCCGAAGCGAATTGACAAATTGACGGAAGTACCCCTCTCTCGAAACTTCCCAGGCTTCGCAAGCTGGCATCTCAGAGCCCGTTATGCCAAAGCGCGCCGTTCTTATCGTTCTCCCTCTCGGGATCTGAAGCGCACGTTAGCCTCTGCGTTCCCTTTAGGATCTAACATGCGCCAAAAAGCCCCTGGTCCTGCCTCCAAGATGGCGACATCCCCTCCCTCCCCACCACAGTCGCTGCGCCATCTTTTTTAATTTGGGTTCACGAATGTTGTTACCAAGAAGAAACCCTGAAGCTTTCACGAAGGCTACCCGCTTCCCTTTTAAAAGTGGGGACCCTTTATTGGAGTGTGAAGGCATGAATCATCCTTGGCCATGAATAAAGCAAATCCATGGTCCTTCTAATAATGACAAACAGTAATAGACCCTAACACCGATGACGGAGTAGTAATTATTGCAATTATTATATCTACTTTTGGGAAAGCAGCGACCCCCCAACCCCCAGCCCTACCCATCTCTTTTGCTTCCTCGTGTGCCCAACATCTGGAAGCCGGAGCCATCATGGCTCTGGACCCTCGTACGGGAAGCAAACAAGGCCGCTGTTAGGCCCACCACCCATCGCCACTAGCCTTCGGCCTTCGGCCTTCGGCCTTCGGTTTTGAAATGATGGATCTAGGATCTTCCACGGGAAAACAGAGACGCTAATCAGCTGAGCTAAGTCTGCTTGGCTCGTAGCTTATGCAAATCCAAAGCTTAGGTCACTTTCGAAAACTTACTCAGCCCACGTCCTCCTGTCTGCTTGTATTTTCTGAAAAATAAGGGGCTGACGATCCCTTTGCCTCCCTGATTGGCCTCCGGAGGTTGCCGGTCCATGTATGATTGCTGAGCTCTTGCATTGAAGTCCGCCGGAAATCCCCTCGTCCGGTGGAAAGAGAGGAAAAATAATCGGCAGCCATGCCGTCATCTCTGTCACCAAATTTAGCCTTTGTTTTCCAACGAGGCAACGTCACCGTATGGGCTAGGAATCTCGACCTCGATCGTCACATGTATATTTATATGTTCTCTCTCTCTCTCTCTATTGCCAACGACTGCCATCATAGATCAAACGGTCCAGGAAAATGGTTGGACCACTCTATGAGTCCATGGGGGACAAACCCTATCCATAGTAGACGTGGCAGGCCAATGCTCGGCTCCATTCCCTGGGTGCAGCATGTTAGGTGTGGCTTCAGCTGGCCCCTTTCATGCATTACGACACTCTAGCTACTGACACGCGTCCACCTATTATCGGAGAGAGGGTGACCCTGGGGTGAAAAGGACGGCCCTTTGGTCGCTTGACAGCTGTCGCAAACCTCTCTTACCTCTTTGATGTATGGTATGGATATTCGCATGAGCAATTATTTTTAGGAGGCCTTTCCAAACAGGGACCCTCGAAAGCTTTGCTGCCTTCTTCTCAATCTGATCCAAAATGGAAAAAGCCAGCTGGTACTTGCATAATCATATTCTAACTCAGGTAACGTCTAGTTTCACTCTATCATGCAATTTATCTAATTTTTTTTTTTTTAGTTGTTGCTAAGATGGACGATTTATGTATGACGAGTATGAATACATTCAATAAAGTCAGAAAATAGAATATCTCAGAGTACCAAAAGCAGCTCCTCATCCCCAGTCCATACGGTACTATCCGTATGGCTGACCATCCAATCCGCAATCTTATTAACTTTATGGAAGATTAAAGGCATGCTTAGCTGAAAGGCTCACTCCATCTATTCTTTAATGTTTAGAGGCCCCACTTGTCAATTCACCATTTATGGTTCAACAAATATATTAAATGACCAAAAATGTGAACCTACAAGACCTCTCCATGGTCCTAACTGGTTAGCGTGATTATTGTAAGTGAAATGACAAGGCAACTTTAGCAACGGCACGTCCGAGGAAATCTCAGTTTTAGGATGCTTGGCAAAGTAGGTATAAAGTCATAATGCTAGGGAATAATTTATAAGGACTGAGCTGTGAGTATTAGACAATCAGATCATCCGTGGAGACTTGTTGGTTAGTCATATTTTTAGGCATTTACGTCCTCTGAGTAACTTGAAAGTGACCCTAAAACCATGGAAAAGGAGAGATTGAGACCTCCCAGGAGGATAATTCTATAAATAATTAGGATCAGATTAAGACAGCTATCGATGAAAAATAGGCCTTGATTGGGTTGATATGCATCTTCAACAAATTTTATTTCTTTAATTATATATTTTGATTAAAGAAAGTCCAACTTGTTTAGCTGGTGCGAGATTTTCATCTCCGCCAGGTAATCTCGGCTGGTTTAAACCAATATATCTCTATTTATCTCCCGATATGATATCATAGTGCTAGCTGGGATGAGAAACAATTTAGTTTTCCAACATTCTATTTGACCTGTTTACTGGCATCTTGATTGATAAATCCTATTTATAAGATATCAGTTTTTTGGCCTAGATGGAACCACAGTACTCGTATTTCTTGACCATAAGTTTCCAGTTCTTCACTATCTTGAATGATCTTAAACCATGGGCAGCAACCGAGCTGCATGGGCGTGGCATGAAAGATAGTTTAATTGCTCGTTGGTGGAGTTTGAAAGGCTCGAGTCTTTCAAACCAAAGAGTCCGAAGGGTGATTATGCCAAAAGTTGGGTGGCAATAGCCAAAACCATCTCACTACGCGGGGGAAGACCACTACTCTAAGGTTGGGCACCTCAAGGGTGAGGAAAACCCCCAAAGGCAGAGAAGGTGGTCCAAGAGAAGAAGCCCGGAGGTAACTGCTTCCCATGGGATGGTTCACATTAGACTAGAAAATGTCCCAAGAGGAGTGCTCTGGATGCTATGATAGAGAAGCAAGAGAGCTTAGATACTATATGTTGCCACAGAATTCCGGACCGAGGTTAGAGCACAGCTCGGCTGATCTTGAGATCGACGAGAATCGAGCTGAACAAGGCAGCCGAGGTGTTGAGAAGTTGATCTCCTTCGGAGACGGCCTACAAGAAGTTCGCTTGCCGGAGAGTTTCCGGCGAAGGACTCTTCGATGCCTAAGTTAGAATAGAGAGGCAATATTGTGGAAGAAAAAAAATTTAGCAGAGTAAAGTTCTCTGAGTGAATATCATATATCAGAGGGCCCCTAAACTACCCTTGTATATAGGGTAGTCTATTTTGTCATTACATGATTTGATGTGATGTGTGTTAATGACTAGTTGTACGTTTACAGCGTAGAAATCATTCAGCTTGGGCGGCATACGACACTGATCATGCGGCGACTACAGTATTGTCATGATTGTTGGTCGCCAAAACTGTCGGTCTTTATCGGCACGTGCCGATTAGCTTCTCGGTTATCATCGAAGTTGTTCATCTCGGTTTACACCGAAGTCAAGGTGGTCGGCCTAATCTAAGGTCAAGATATTGTTCACCTCGGTTTATACTGAGGTCAAGAAAGTCGGCCTAATCTGAGGTCGATATGTCCAACATTTTTTTCATCACTTGACCCCCACTTTCGAGGCCGAGCTACATTTTAGTTCGAGCATCGGAAGTCATATCATCATCTCGATCGAGGGCAAAGCTTCTAAAGAGAGCATTAATGCGCCAGTTGATCTTTCCGAATCGTCACTATATTGTAAGCTATCCAGAGGAGCTATTATTCCGGGATTATCCCAAGGCGTCGTTTATGCAGCAATTTTGGTGAAGCCCTTATGTCGTATCTCAATCTGACACGTGGCTGAATCTGCTCAGGTAGTCAAATCGTTGCTTTGATCATGGTCGTTTGTGCCTCTATATAAGAGTAACTCCCCCCCTCAGTTAGCACCCTTGCTTCATTTGCTTCATTTGCAGATCTTCCTGAATGCATGAGTGCTCAAGCTCTCAGGTGGCGCTCCGACGAGGCTTCTCTTCTTTGGCTCCGGTGTCCTCTGTGCTCCTCCATTTTTCGGTGGGACCCACTCTTGGTTGCTTGAATTCCTTCCTTTGATTTCTCCTTCATCTTTTCTCTTCTCTTTTTTCGCTAGCATGAGTGATGCCGATGTCAACGCCTCGGCAAGGCGTTGGTCGTTCGACCATTCTCCCTGAGCTCAGCAGTCCTCACCTCCAGGTCAGGCGGAGCCTAAGGTCCACTTTGGACCAGACTATGAGGTGTCCGTCCTCATCCAAGAGGAAACAAACCTCATCCAAACTCAACACTTCATACCTCCCAAGTTCACCTTTAAACTTGTCGGTCCTGATGACCGGGTAACAAGTCCTTCTCCCTCTCGACTTGTCCTGTATGAGGAAACTCTCAGGGATGGGTTGAGATTACCTCTTCATCCCTTCTTTGTCCAATTGATGAGGGTTTACAGCCTCGTCCAAACCTAGCTAGTTTCGAACTCCTGGTGGATCTCCATCGTTTTTCTTTCTCTGTCTTCTCTTGAACATCCGGGCCTCAATTTCCCTCTTCCGAGGATGCTTCAGTCTGAAGAGGCATCCTTGGAACAGCAACCTGTGGTACTTTTATTCTTAGAAGGGCCACCAGTTGATCCGAGATACTCCCTCTTCCATTCATAGATGGAAAAGGAGGTTCCTCTTTGTTTTCTCCGAGCAGCCATGGCGGTTTGAAATCCTATGGAGGGCACCTCAAAAATCTTTGAATCGGACCCCGAGGTTGTCTGGCAATGATCAAGGGTCCTCGGATGCTCTTCTTAAATCTCAATCCAAAATTTCTGCATTGTAAGAATTGTTGTCCAAGAGGAACGTTGATCAACATCGGTTTGAGCCCAGTTGACCCTAGGGTAAACTTCTTTAGAAATTGTTCTATCTTTTCTCTTTGGGATTCTTGCCTTTGTCTTTGGCCTTGCAACTATTTCAGTGATGAAGACTGACCTGGCGCTGATCTGCAAGAAGATGCGCAAGAAGTCAGCCACGGTTTTTAGGGGTGAAACCCCCCAAAGAAAGAAGTTGAGGGGGGAATCCTCCTCGGTCCCTGTAGCCGAAGCTGCTAAGGACTCGGTTCCAGAGGTCTCCCCCAAGGTGCTCGTATCTTGGGAGCAAAATGTGGAGCTCGACCTTGTGCTTGAAATTGTATCTCCAATCAGGTCGGCCCCTCCGAAGGGGGTCGTCCTCGCCCACCCGTCTGCCGCTGCCGCATCCTCATGTCTGTCACCCTCCGAGGCTCATGCCATGGTTCGGTCCAATCCGAGTTCGCCCTCCTCAACTGAGAACAACCTTTCAACCTTAGCCTGTGCTTCCAGGACCTACGTCAAGAGGTGGTCGATCCAAGAGACCGATTCAGTTTTGACAATCTTCGGGGTGGCTAGGGAGGTGGTCTAAGCTATCCATCTTGGGGACAACAAGAAGCTCATGTGCTCCTTCACCATCAATGACCTGATCGATGGGGCCTTCTTCTCGGTCATCTGGGTAAGTTTTTAATTTGTGAACTTTTGCCAAGCCATTCACTTTTGTTGCCCAAGGAGACAACCCAAGAGAGGAAAATGAATTGGGTTTTAATTAAATATTGATCAATTAAAAATTAGGTTAGTGATTAACTAAATATACTGCAAGAGAATTAGTTAGATCACTAGATGCAATGAGTGAAAAGAGTGGAAGAGACAAGATGCAATACAAACACAGAAAGATTTATAGTGGTTCGAAGACAACTCTTGCTCCTACGTCCACTTCCCAAGCTGCACTTGGGAGTTCACTATAATCCCTAGGATTACAGCTGGTTGTTTTACAAGCTCACAACCTAACTTGTTATTTTCACGAGGTAATAATGAACTCGGTCGGTTTTGACAGGCTCACTGACTAGAACCACTCGATTATTTTTCTGGGTTCACAATCAAACCCAGTTGGTTTTTTTCCGGTTCACCAACCACAACCTTATACCGTTGGTTTTGCCTTTGACTCACCAACAAACCTTACAACTCTTGATTCAATCCCCTGATTGAATCAAGTATACAAACTAAGAGTTTATAGTTCACAAGAAAGCTTCTAAAAAAGCAAATGTGAGACAATATAAACAAAGTAGAGTTAGAAGCCCTCAAACAGATTTTAGATACGGAAGTGGAAAGCTTCTCGATTTCTGACTCTCCTCTTGAATGTGCCGAAGGATGGAGGACAGTAGTAGAGCCTTGAATACGAAGGAAGCACTTTTTGGTTTGAGTTGAGTGCACTTCTTCCTTCTTTTGCTTGGATTTACTCTACGGAAGCTCTTGGTAGTTGAAATGCTTTAATGCTCAGATGAAATAGTTCTCTTGTTGTCTACTACTGTTCACTCTGGCTATTTAAGTGATTCCTTTCGAAAACTAGCCGTTGGAGAGTGATTTGGAGCCGTTCTGATCCGTCTGCACAATCTGACAATGTATCCAT
>JAOXJJ010000069.1:16073418-16096242 GCA_025769935.1 Phoenix roebelenii | reverse complement strand
GGATTAGCTTGAATCAAACTGTTGCTAAGTTTAAATTCCACTGTGAATCTATTCAACTTAGCTTAATTAATTGAAAAATTTAGAAGTAGTTGAAAAGTTTTAAAAGACCCAATTCACCCCCCCCCTCTTGGGTTGTCACCTTGGGCAACACACGTAGAAATTTTATTGAATTCATTAGGATCCAAGGCATAATAAAGAATATTCATTGCTTTGGCATTTAGTTGTGCCTTCCTTCTATCATTATCATCCCAATCTTTTTCAAACTTGGGTATAGTAATGTTATTAACATAGATAGAAGGAATATACGGTCCATTAACTATGATACTCCAAACATCATAATCTTGGACTTGGATAAATATCCTCATTCTAGCCTTCCAATAGGTATAATTAGCTCTATTGAACAATGAAGGCCTATTAGTGGATTGCCCCTCACCAAGGGAAGATCCAAAAGAGGTTGTCATCTCAATCTTTTACTCTTTTTAAGGATTGGAACATCGAGGGGGGTAACTCCAAAGTGAAAGAGGTAACTCCGTTACCACTTTCACGTAGGAAATCGATATGAGAGCACCTCCTCTGATACCACCTGTTGCCCAAGGAGACAACCCAAAGGAGGGTGAATTGAGTTTTAATTAAATATTGATCAATTAAAAATAAGGTTAGTGATTAACTAAATATACTGCAAGAGAATTAGTTAAATCATTAGGTGCAATGAGTGAAGAGAGTGGGAGAGACAAGATACAATACAAACACAGAAATATTTATAGTGGTTCGGAGACAACTCTTGCTCATACGTCCACTCCTCAGCCGTACTTGGGAGTTTACTATAATTCCTAGGATTACAGCCGGTTGTTTCACAAGCTCACAACCTAACTTGTTGTTTTCACAAGGTAACAACGAACTCGGTCGGTTTTGACAGGCTCACCGACTAGAACCATTCGATTATTTTTCCGGATTCACAATTAAACCCAGTTGGTTTTCTCCGGTTCACCAACCACAATATTACACCGTTGGTTTTGTCTTTGGCTCACCAACAAACCTTACAACCCTTGATTCAATCCTCTGATTGAATCAAGTATACAAACTAAGAGTTTGTAGTTCACAAGAAAGCTTCTAAAAAAGCAAGTGTGAGATAATATAAACAAAGTAGAGTTAGAAGCCCTCAAATAGATTTTAGATGCGGAAGTGGGGGGCTTCTCGATTTCTGAGTCTCCTCTTGAATATGCCGAAGGATGGAGGACAGTAGTAGAGCCTTGAATGTGAAGGAAGCACTTTTTGGTTTGAGTTGAATGCACTTCTTCCTTTTTTTGCTTGAATTTACTCTACGGAAGCTCTTGGTAGTTGAAATGCTTTAATGCTCAGATGGAATAGCTCTCTTGTTGTCTACTACTGTTCACTCTGGCTATTTAAGTGAATCCTTTTGAAAACTAGCCGTTAGAGAGTGATTTAGAGCCGTTCTGATCCGTCTGCACAATCTGACAATGTATCCGTTGGGATTGAAGTCGACTCGGCTGTTACTAAAGTCGACTCGCGCTTTACTGGAGACGACTCACCCGTTGTTCTAGATTTGAATTAAAGTGTATGCCTCGTCCTGGGGTCGACTTGGACCACACTGGAGTCGACTCGCCAACAGTTGGAGACGACTCGGGCACTTAGGGGTCGGCTCGTTCTCAGGGTTTTAAAAACTCAACTTTCTGTTTTTTTTCCTCAAGTCGACTCGAGTTTACTTGGAGTCGATTCGGCTGCCTTGAGAGGCGACTCGATATTTTCCGGAGACGACTCGCTCTCAGAGGCCGAAAAATCGATTCTGTCTTTTGAACATTTTTGCCTTGGAGTTGACTCGTACCTTACTGGAGTCGACTCGACTATCTTGGGGGTCGACTCTGGAACACTTGAGTCGACTCGTTCACAGGGTCTCCGAAAGCTAATTCTCTGTCTTTTTAGACTGCTTTTCTCTGGAAGTTGACTCGCCAAGAATTGGAGTCGACTCGCAACCTTTTGGAGTCGACTCGGTAATAGGATCTAAAATCCATCGTTCTGTCTTTCTGTCTGTTACCCTTTGAAGTCGACTTGGGAACATCTGGAGTCGACTCGGCAAGCATCAGAGTCGACTCGAAACCTTCAGAAATCGACTCGCTGATAGGGTCTGAAAACCATCATTCTGTCTTTCTGTCTGTTCTCAGTCGGAGTCGACTCGGATAGTCCCGGAGTCGACTCGGATAGTCCTAGAGTCGACTCGAGCTTTTGCCAGAAACTTTAAGTGTTTCGGAGTCGACTCGCAAAATTTCGGAGTCGACTCGTGATGCAGACTTTGGTTCAAATTGAGTCAAATACTTAGCTAAAATATTTTGAACCAAAGCTCGAGGCACTTAAACAGAAATTCACATATATTTGCCTGAAACACTAGATTGAATTCATTAGAACAACATAAGATATACTCAAAATGCTTTGTGCTCATCAAAATCAATTAGGAAATACTCAATTACTCCACAACTTTGGCTTCGATCACTAATTCTTCTTTTTTTCAGCATGCTCATGAGGTCAGCTACATGTACAAGTCGATCCTGGCACTCAAGAGGCATGGCTCGGAGCTCGAGATGAAGCGAGAGCCTATCGAGGAGTGGGCTCGGCAGATCGAGGAGAGAGCAAGGAAAGACGAGGATAAGATCAAGTAGGCGAAAGCCAAAGCCTCAGCCGCGCGGAGCCAGGTGATGAACTCTGACAACCGTCTGTCCACGGTTAGGGAGGCCTTCCTAGCTGCCGAACAGAAGGTTCTGGAGCTTTCTATGAAACTTGCTCAGGCGGAGCAGGAGACTATCGAGGCCAAGGAGCTGGCTGCCAAGGCCAAGGAGCTTGTCGGCCAAGGCGAGGAGTATCTCTCCTCGGATCGGTTCAAATATGGTCCGTTGAGAATGCGACCGATGCATTCGCGAAGTGCTTTGAAGAGTGCTAAGCTCAAGCACATCGGCTCTTCTCGGGGATGGATTTCTCCAACCTTCAACCTGACCTCAGCGATGAAGACGACGATGATGAAGACGACAACGATGAAGACGATGAAGACAACGGCTCAAAGAATAAAGTCTTTTGCTTCTTTTTTCTTTTGTTTCTTTTTGCTCAAATAGATGGAGCTTAATGTACTTTGCTTTTGCTCTATTTTTTCTGAGGTTGATGTATAAACTTAAAAGTAATGAAAGTAAAAAATTTTCCAAGTACCCATCTTTGGTTCATTCTTGCATGTTTTATTTTCTTCACCTGAGTTCGGTTCATCGTACCAAACTTTCTTTTGGTGCCTTTTTTTAGCTTAATCCCGACTAGAGGATCGACGACAACTTTTAACGAATCTCGAGCACCTCGGATGATTTTTTGATAATTCCAACCAGAGGATCGGCGAGGATTTTCAGCCCTTAGGCTCCTCAGTTGATTTATGATAATTCTGATCAGAGGATCGACATGAATTTTCAGCCAATCTTAAGGTCGGTTGATTTTTTGATAATTCCGACCAGATGATTGGCAAGGATTGCTAGCCAATCTTAGGCTCCTTAGTTGATTTTCTAGACTTTGTCTCCAGATTTACTTTAAATTCCGAGTAAGCTAGGCTTTAGAAGGTCCCGAACAGGTCTGAGGTATCTCCACCGGAATAGTTGGTTTTGTTACGGAACTATCGTTGACCTCGGAGGTCTTAGGTCGGGGCTCAGGCATTTCTGAGGTATTCCTTATTTTATCCAAGTCAAATATGCTTGTTATAATTGTCCAATCTAAAAGATAGAAACATAACAAGAAGGTCTTTATTAGAAATAAACTCAGTATACAATGAACCTTACTAGTGATAGATACAAAGGTTTTTGGAGTTCCTAGTGTGGGATTAGAGCGCTGTCCGGATCCTCCAGCCTATACGTTCCTAGTCGTATTGCTTCGGCTACTCAGTATGGGCCTTTCCAATTTGGGCTCAGCTTTCCAAGTTTCTCTGGTTGTGATGCTTCAATCTTTTTCAAGACGAGGTCGCTAGGTCGGAAGAGCATAACCTTAACCCTTGAGTTGTAATATCGAGCTCCTTTCTATTGAGATATCACCATGCAAATTGTGGAGTTGGAAAACTTGTGGAGCGCACTGCTAAGCGCCAAGTATGGAGTGCAGGCAATGGCGACTTGCTTCTAGGCAGGGCACCATTGCTCCTTCATATGGAGGGAGATCTGCTAACATGCTCCGTCGGTGCTCACGGTGACTAGATGGGTGATCGGCAATGGACAAGCCGTTGATGTTCTAGAGGACAGATGGGTGATTGAGCAACCGCTAAATCGATTGCCGACGATGGTTGATGCGATAAGACTGGCTGGTTCTAGAGTCTGTGACCTGCTCATTTCTAGGGAGGGCAAGTGGGATGAGGTGTTGATCAGGGAGGCCTTCGGGGAGCAGTTGGCTTAGAGGATTCTAACTATCTCGCTACCTTATGGTGCTTCGGAGGACAGATTAGTCTAGACGACCACTTGGAGGGCCAAGGTATGCTTAGTAGACCTACAGGTGGTTATGGGAGGTGGGTCACCCAGCGGCTTGACGGAAGATGGATTGGAGGATGCGGGTCCACCCCCGAGTGACTCTGTTCATCTAGAAGGTGGCCTGAGATTGCCTGTCGACTGGGAGAATGCTGTCGAGGAGGGGAGTCAAGACTCCCTCGGTGTGTGTGGACTGCCCGAAGTTGGTGGAGTTAGTCAGCCATGCTCTGCTTCATTGTCCACAGGCCGCACAGATTTGGAGGAGGGCCTCATTTTTCCTTCCTAGGTCCACTGAGTCAGCAGAGAATCTTTTGCGCCATATAAGAGCAGCCATGCAGTCCCGAACACAGCTGGGTAGGGTATTACCTGTGCCTATTTATCTTATCACATTCGACTAGATAAAAACGATAGGGTCTTCGAGGACAGGAGGGCACCCCTAAGGACTATTGTGGAGAAGGCACTCTATCAGGCTGTTGAAGTCACTGAGGCTACATTAAATGCTTCACCTGGGATGGCTAGAAAAATCTGAGACCCCCTCTCTACTACTACACTTCCCAGATCTGTCCTTGTTTCTTGGGAGCCTTCACCCCCGGTCATCTTAAGGTGAATTTTGATGGCAGCCTGCTTACTGGTGGTGACAGAGCTGGTGTGGCATTTGTGATCAGGGATCAGGATTCTAAGTTGGTTGTGGTGGGAGGGCGACGCTCTTTCAAGGCATCAGCTTTTGGAGCGGAGCTTAGGACAGTATGGAAGGGTATTTTCTATGCGAGACAGGTGTTAAGGGCTAGGAGCATCATCCTTGAGGGGGACTTAGACATGGTGATTGAGTGGACACTGAAGGAGGGGCGGAGGGGGATGGCCATCCGTTTCTTGGCAATATTCGGTGGTTGGTAAGGGAGTGTGATGCATTCCAGGCCGTACATGTGTACCGAGAGGCAAAGAAGGCTGTGGACTGGGTTGCCTCCTGTTGGGGGGCGGATGGGGGACCCGAAACTTTAATCCCACATTGGAAGAGTAGCGGAAATGATTGTGCCTTATAAGGAGGAGCCACCCCTTTCCTTCCATAGGGCCCTTTTAAGAAGAACAAAGCCGTGAGGGGAATATTGCTCATTAAGAGCTGCACACGACACGTGTCGCGCGATACTTACGCACTTCTCCAAAACGGACAATACCTCTGGTCGGGACGCAGTCACTTTTCCGTTCTAACAGATGGCGCTAGAGGAAGGGTCCCGCACGAATCCTTCCTGCTGGGGGGTAGTATTGGGGGGCGGATGGGAGACCCGGGACTTTAGTCCCACATTGGAAGAAGAGCGGAAAGGATTGTGCCTTGTAAGGAGGGGCCACCCCTTTCCTTCTAGACAATACCTCTGGTCAGGACGCAGTCATTTTCCCGCTCTAACACCTCCATGTTACCCACCACTCTGGAGAGGTTATTTGGACTCGACATTCTACCATTCCTTCTCCACTAAGCTGTCTTTTTTCTCTTGATTCTATTGGCTATGCTCATGTGAAATTAGTGTGAGCAGCCGGTGTATCAAAAAAAAAAAGAAAAGAAAAAGCATTCCATAATAGAAATATAAGATTTAAGGTGTCTAGGAAGCTAAACATGTGTTACACTATGCAATCTTTTGGATCCATATGTTTGTTGACTGGAGAAAATTTTTTGTCGAGGTTGATTTTAGTGATGGTCGCACCCCAACTTCTCCTTGCCCTGTTCTGATCTTTCAATCTTTTTTTTTGGGATTAACATTCATGGTCCCTTTTGTACAAGTTTTCCATACCATTTTGATGCCTTTTGTCTGATCATTAGGCTCCCTTTATTAGTGCCTCCGGCCTTGACCAAGCTACTAGTTGTAGATTTTCTTCTCTCAGTGTGCAGATATGGGAGAATAAGGTCCTAGCCACCAAATTAAAGAAAAATCACCTCCAAACAATGTGAGAAGGATAGAAAAGCAAAGAAATTATCGCATCATGAAGATCTTAAGGATCCAATAAGAAACCTTGGAGTCCTGCTCCTACTAGAATCTACTTTTCTCACATCTAAGGCTCATAAAACTCATTATGTAAGTTTATATGTGATTCATAGACATATAAAGACCTCCATGGCTGTCTTAGAAATACAAGATATAAGTACAACAAACTGAAAAGCCTCAACACAAGGGATTTTGCCAACTTTAATCAAACTGATAAACATACACGTGTCCTATTCCTAATAGGACACCATGGCATAGAAGATGGACCTTCCTATCTTATATAATGAAGAAGAAGAGTTAAGAACTTAGATCTATTATCTACATAGGATACAATCGTGTAAAAGTAAGAAATAGATTTAATGAAACTGGATCTATATGATTCCTACCACTGATTCATGCAACTAAAGCCTTCTTCTATCACCCCATGAGAAGAATACTTCATATCTATTAATTTAGAATCAGATCTGAACTTTTCTCTTGTGGTTTAAAATTAGATCCATGGCCTTCCATTCTCATCTAATGAGATTCATGCCAAAACAAATTGCACCCCATGCTTGATATAGTGCTACACTATGCATGATTAATAAAATTTTGTTGTAAATCAATATACATCAAATTTGGAAAAATTAGGAAATCATATTTTTATAATCATCACCACAAGTTAAAGATGGAAAAACAATTAATAGATCATATCTCATGTGATCTACATTATGCATCATTTAAAATGTCCCAAACAAGCATGAAACCATACCAACATAGATCTATTACTAGATTGGGAGTTATTTTTCACCTAAAGGGAAACTTGGCACTTTGATACCACTTGAAGGGTGTGGTGTGTTATCCAACACAATATTATATAGCGGATTAAAATCTAAAATATGGAACAAGATTGCTCTTTTTGATAAATCACCATGAATATATAGATTACATGCATAATAAAAGCGAAGTATACTGGTTAAGAGATACTGAGGCCACGAAAGTATAAAGCCCTCTAAAAATTACTATCCTCGGCCACTTCAATCCACATGCTTATTTAGAGTATTACCTAGTCCTAGTCTCTAGCAATTGCATACCAAATGGATACTTTATATTATCTCACAAGCCTTCTTTCTTTCTCTCACTCTCTCTTTTGGAGAAGAAAAAACCCTAACCTTGTGCCTCTCTCTACCTCGCTCTTGGTGGTGTGTATCCCCTTACCCAAAACACTAAAGTGCCGCCTCTATTTATAGAGGAGGAGAGGTGAAAGGTTTCTAAGTTTGGATCTAAAGAGTCCTATTTAGGACTCAAAGAAGAGAGGAGATAGAAAAAGGAATTGGCACCGCCATGCCGCCCCACTTTAAGGAGTCTATTTTGGACCCTAACTTGGAAGGCCAAGGGGTGCCGGCCCTAGGGACAAGCCTTTTCTAGAAGCATGCACCTTGGTGGTTATGAGCCTTCTAATAGACACATATAATGTAGGGCACATATGCTTTTGGTTGATTGGGCCCCAATTGGATCCTATCCAAGTGGATTTAGGGTTAGCCTCGATTATGCTTTATCTAATCTAGCCTAATCCTTGTATCCGGACTATTTCTCTATCATAGTCTCTTCTCTAACAACATATGGATTTTTCTTGATCCATTATGTAGGAGAATAATTAGCTGAAATCTTATTCCAATTGATCTGTAAACAAATGGCACATTCTAAATGCATTACTGAGATACGTCAACTTAGATTCTTGCTCATCAAATAATTGCCTCTATAGATCTACTTACTCACACATTAACTATATAGTCCAGCATGGGGATATAGAACCTATATTGTATTATTTTTTCTTTTAAAGGATGAAACTAGTAGGTCATCCTATTCCTGCATAAGCCATATCTTTAAATTTAGTTCCTATCATTCCAATGTCCTCAAATGATCATTAAATATAGAACTATTAAGCTTTAGTTGTATGATTTCATGACCCATTTAAAACCTGTATCATGTCAAATAATCTTTTATGAAAACTATTCACGCAAATCATTTTTGAAAATGGTAAATTATTAACTATAAAATTTTTCAAAATAATTATTTTTAAAATCTTCAAGTTATTGCTTGGCCAGGTCCAATATATTTGACCACATCGATATTCTAATATGGATAATATGCCAAATAATGATTTTCATGTTCGACAATCTGTCCTTTAGTCATATCTGAATCTAGTAAACCACTATCCTTCCTATCAAGCACAAGGACCGTTTTATCATGGTCGATACATGGTTTGGCCGCAAATTTATTGACCTCTAGATTATATTAGAGTGTTCTATCCTGCAAGTCAAGGGACCATTTGCAAACTCATGCGTTTGGTTTATATATTTAATCCTAACAGTAGTTTGTGAGGTCGATTACATACATTGATCGTTTACTATGATAGCATTTCTAGTATCAACATAAGGTCTCACCTAGATAAAGGAAAAACTCCATGGAGCTACTTTTCACCTCAACAGCCTTACAAATACAATGCCCGACTTAATCCATAGCTGATAATAAATTTTGAGTATTTAGAAACATCCAATTCTTCTCATGAAAAACACTTTCTCCATTTGGACAATTCTCAGAGTACTCATAGATTTTTTTCTAGCTCTATGACCAATGTACGATACATACCCTATCTGTATATGACTTTGTGTGGATAGGAGAAGCCATAATTTCTGAACCATTCTCCATTTTAAATATGTAAATGGCTTTAAAGAAACTTTACTTCCAACACTCTCGAGTTCTCACCAAACTCGGGCTCAATCTTATTGAGCAGGTGAATTTGACGCTTGGTACAAGGATTGGTTCATATAGGCTGGCATGAGAAAAATCATTGGGCTGGTATTATGGATCGAACCTAGCTCAACCTGGCATATGGGTTTTTGATATAGTCGACTCCTAGGGCTAACCCTAAGTAGCCGATTACATTTGTAAAAACCTCAAGGCAGTCGGTCAAAGCCTAAGGTTTCATAGGAAGCTGCCAAGTACTAGAGGTTTTAAACATAGTAGCGACCATAGACCTACAGTTTCCTTGGATGGTGGCAAGAGACCTAGGGTTTCCATCCTAAGCTGGCCCCTTGTATTATAAATAGAGTAGGTGGTGTAAGGGTGAGAGTGTTTGGAGAAAATAAAGAACGATTAAGGGTGTCCAAGTAAAGGCGTAGAAACCTTAGCTCCCAAGAAAAAAAGAGATAGGATGGAAGGAAGAAGAGGAAAATTGAGATGACAAGGAGACTACCGAGAAATTCTTAAGAGTGGTTGCCAGGTGCGAGCACTTTGTGTGGTGCCTAGAGAATCTCCATCCATCTTCTTTCACCTTTTTGTGTTCTTCAACCTCCTCCACAGGTACACATCTATTTGATTATGCATGCAATCTATGTATTAATGATGATTTATTGAAAAAGAGTAATCCTACTCATATTCTTCCATTGCATAGCATCCTGCTAGCCAATTCCATGCCCTTCACAAAAAGGTCTACAACAAATTTGGTAAGAGGTGTCAACTAATTGAGCTAACAGTTGTTGCTGCAATAGATTCTTAGTTATAACACAATTAACCATATTAATATGTTTAATAGTCCAGGCTCTTGGTTTTAAATTGCAAAGAGATGAAAGTTAGATCTTGCATAAATATATTCATTAAGTTGTGGTTGTTTAAAAAACAAAAGAAAATTATAACAATAGAACCTTATAGATCTAGATCAAGAATATAAGACAAGATAAGCGAGATAACCTTTTACATGCATACATACACACAAATTTATAGCAGTAGAACCTTATAGATCAAGAATATAAAGACAAGCTAAGAAAAAGAAAAGGAATATAATACATTGAAGCAGGCAAACCAAACAATTAGCATTCATAGTCAAGTTCCATTGATTGCTCATTGAAACATTAGGAACCATAAATTTTAGGCAATCTTTATGCATCCTCTATTCCCAAGATTGCTCTCTAGACATACTTTACAGAAAAAATTATTTAAAGACAGAACATCCCAAGGAGCATGCTATGGTTGACCAACACATATAAGCTAAGAGTAGATTCATAGAGGAATTTATCAAAGAGATCTCTGGCGCATGTCAAACTAATTCTGACTTCAAAAGGCATTCTTTATCTGTTTATATCATCTTGGAGGGTTCTGTGCCATTATTCATGTAGTTTTCAGTGTTACTTGTGATATCCTCGTTAGGCTTCAAACTAACTCTGGATGTTAGGCGAGAAGGCCATATACAAATTGAAGACCCAAAGATGTAGCAGGGTTGAACCACTGAGTCAAAAAATTGCATTTTAAAAAAATACATAATGTATAATATATGCCACATTGATTAAATGACAGCAATTTTCTTAAACCTCATACCTGGTGCAAGAGATGAAAATTATGAAGTCTTGAACTTGAGAATTTAAGATGCCAGAGATCAATTGAACAAGCAAGGCAGCTGAACAGAGGAACATATTTTTCATTTTTTTTTCATATATATAACATATGTATACGTATATATTTAAGCCACCATTTGTAAGCTACATATCCTTGTTCTTCAGTCACCATTTTTCACAAAATAAAAACAAAAGGAGTGCATCTCAGACAAGTGTGACCCAATTACAATCCTGACAATGCCAATGAGAACATAATCAGTCATGAGGAGATGCCTAGCACATTGGCTTCAAAGGAGATATGTCGTATGTACTTTTGATCATATGTAGACTTGCAAGAGCAAGGGGATAATAAGAACGAAATCAATGAAATTGTTACAGTTTGAAATTATTTCTAATCTTGCTATCCAGGAATTTGATTGGATTAACCCTAGAGTAAGCATGGTTAATAACCTACTATGACGGAATTTTAAGAAGTACTGAAAGCTAAATTTGTGGCTATCACACAATAATTTAAGAAACAACATGATCAATAGCTATGAATTTTAAGAACTACAGCATCAATTCCCTACATGAAAATCACAATTCCAGCGGCATGTCTACAGTATAATCCAGAATAGAGAAGGTCAAAAAGCAGTCCTTGAGATATTACAGAAATATTTTGTAGCAGAGCTAGAGACAGATACTGATTGGATGTCAATCATGCTTTGGTGCATGGAGAAAATATTTTTTGGTATTGCAATAAATAACTATTTTTTGGTCTTGGGGTAGATATCTTCCTATATGATGGTCCCACGTATTCTAAAACTGAGATCTTATTTTGCTAATAGATGATGAAATCACTCAGGCCTTGTATAACTTTTATTCTTTCTAATCTAAGCATCAAACTCAGGGACACCATTACTAATACAAGTGTCAAGGAAATGCACATGCTCTACATCAGTTTTACATGATTGATAATCACAAAACAAAGCCATACAAAGTCGCTAATATTTTCATTTTGTAGCAATAAATAACTCTTGAATATAAATGTACTGCTGGAACAATTTTCAGTCACAGGCAAGTAACCATAAAATGATATATAAATAACTTGCATATTGACATACGGCTTGTAGGAGGTTCACATTCAAAAAAATTGAACATTAGCGATTTGTTTATGATCCAAGGCAAGCTTTGCAGGGTGAGTGAAAACATGCTTTGGAGGCATTACAAGATTGTGCTTTGATAAAGTAGGTTTCTCTACAAATTTTTTAATGTCCACATTGACCTTCGTTCATTTCTTTTAGTCCGAAAGCCCGAGAAAATGATCATGGTGACTTAACTAGTTTTTGAAGTCAAATGAAGGGTTCGTCCAGCTTTGTAGAGTTTGTCTTCTCAAACAGATATTTGTACTGTAAATGCAATCCACTGAATCTTAAGACCTAAGTACTCAAATTTGGCAGCAAGATATGCTCCAAATGATAATAATTTTCACAATATAGGTCCATTGTTCTACAATTAAGGTTCTCAAGTAGGATGTGCGAGGAAGGATCTTTGCAAGATTACAGTCTAGAAGTATTGTGTTATAGTTAGATAGGAGCTATCTCTAGAAGCCAAGCTACTCTCCGTCAGGCTATGATCAATGGGCTTCAATAGAAATACATTCAGTTCATATATAAAGGTCTGGGACTATAGATGTTTCAGAAGCATTGCAGGGTTTATTTATGTTCTTAATGTCCATCCCAAGCTTGATCTTAGGATCTAGAGAATTAAGGATATGAGAATTTTCAGAAAGATCATCTATCAGTTATGAAGATCAAATAAGTGCTTTCCTACTTGAAAGGACTTAGAGATGTTGTTGTTAATGTAACAATCCGGTGATATTTAGATTCCTTGATCCTGTATAAATACTCAAGATCTATCTAGTGTATTGTTGATGTGAGACTAAAAAAAATGCCCGCATGGGTCCTCACGATGTATCTTGGTAAGGTCAAGCCACAGGGACTGCAATATAGTTCCATTATACTACTAAAGTACGATCAGGTGTTAAAAGAGGATGAGCCAATGACAAAACCACTATTATCTATATTTCCCAGCAGTATTCACATGAAACAAAAGCTACGATAGATGTGCATGAGCAATAATTGCAGTGTATCTGAATTTGTAATGGTAATTTTAGTTCAGTAGTTGCACTTTAATTAACTAGAAGCCATTAGGACAGATTCTTACAGATTAAATCATATTATATGTATAGAAAACAACTTTTCTAACCAGAAGTTCTCCCGATGATTAGTGGCACAATAATGATATCCAGAAAGTTGTTTAAGTTACTCCAGAACTCAATCTTTCAGATTATTTTCAGAACATGGTAGGATCCATAGATGTCATGACTGACTTTGTAAGTGACATCAATTTGTTTATACATATTGGAGGACTTTAGAAACAATAGAAATATAGAACGCTAGAGTCACAGAAGAAATCATCTTCCATTTGCAGTTACTCAGAAGCACAATAAATATGGTTAGTAAGGCAAACTTGCCTCCTCAGCAAACATATTATACATTGGAAACCTTTGGAAGATCCAAAGTTTTATTAGGTGAATGTGGCCAAGAAAAGCTCTCTGCATTGACATACTCTCTCTGGTCCATCAATCAACTTCATTTTCCTCAACTTTATGGCGTGCGACTGATGATGGAACTGCATTTTCCTCTTAATAGTTGTAGAGTATATCAAGCCCAGGATATCCTAAAGATAGATAAGAAGTCTTTTTTCTTGATAATGTATACCATCTCTGATCATGATCCAGTGACTGTCTAATAAATCTCAAAATTTTTCAGGCCTCACAAATCATATCCAAACCAGTGGCATTCCAAACAGCACATGTAGATTATTAACATCACTCATGTCAGTTCACATATCCTTTCTTTTGATCCTAAAGATATACATGGAGGTGGTCCAGAAAAACTAGCGATCTTCATCAAATATTCCGTAGGCAAGTGGGAATTGAATGTGAAGCATACAGTCATAATTTCTTAGGTACATGTCCTCTCTATATAGGCATCCAAAGCAGAGCTGCTGCATAATGGATTATCTGGACAACAATTCTCATGGAAGTTGTCATGTCAAGCAGGGAAGTTTATGGTATAAAAGTTTCTGATGGCATTGTGGGTTCTAACTCCTAGGCGAGTATGCACTCCAATTTAGAGAATAAAGCTCTTAAACTACATTGCAATGCCATTTTAAGGCCAAAATACTGAGTTCAAATGCCATCTGTTTACAGTTCTTTGTATCACTACAACAAATTTTGATTCTTAAGTTTCAAGAATTTATTGCTATGTTTTTTTATTAAATTGAGGAACAAGAACAGCATAATTGAAAACATCAGCTAGTTGAATAAAATTGCTTCAGACACTTCATTGAGCAGTCACATTGGTGGGAGGAATAGTGGAGAATTTGGGAAAGATGAAGAATTCCAGTTCGTTTTCAGTACGTGTGACAGAGCACTTTGCTTCTAGTATGTAAGGTATTACAACTACTTGCATCCGTAGTAGAATAGGAGAATCATTGTGCTAATGGAGTTTCATTGAAAGATACTTACATCCATGGTAGAATAGAAGAATCATTGTGCTTATGGAGTTTAGTTGAAAGATATTATTAAATTGCAGGTAATAAAGATCTAGGAACAACCTGATAGAGTACAGTATTAAATTGCAGGTAATAAAGATCTAGGAACAACCTGATAGAGTACAGTAACAGATACATGTCAAACTGTTAGGGAAAGGAACAGAGTTGAAAGCAACCGAAGGTTAACTGCAATGATTTTTACAGAATTATCAATTGTTTTCGTGTGTGTTCCCTATTCTTGGAGCCCTTTGGAAAACCATTGCGCAGGAGAAAGTAAAGATTTTTAAGTGGTCAATGTTAAACAGCAAAGTAAACACAAGGGACAACCTCAGGAAAAAGACCCACAAGTTGATGCAGAGAGATTTCTTTGTGGAAATGGCTTGAAATCTGGGAACCATTTGTTCTTGAATTGTTCTTTTACAAAGGTAGAGTGATACCCTTTCATGGAAATGGACTGCATATTAATAGAAAAGTCTCAGCAGTGCAGTCCTCATGGACAAAATGGAGAATAAGAATTCCTCGCCAATGGAGACTTGCCTAGGACCAACTGAACATGGTAATCTAGTGGAGAACTAGGCTCATCTTTATGACAAGAGAAGGCTATGGGAGTTTAATCTGTTAAAGAACCTGTTGAAACCTCTACATAGAGTATTGTAACTTGTTTGTGCAATTTTCTCAATTGTTTGTCCCATCACCTTGGGGCTTCTAATTTTTTATGATGTAATGACCTTGTTATAGTTTCTTGATAAACCGGGTGGTGTCTAACCACCCTTTTTTTTCATAACATATACAGAGAAACTGGCAGTGGCAGCCAAAATAATCCTTGTGGAATGAACAGCAAAAACGATCATGAGCTGAAAAATAAAGGGCAAAATAAATCTTACTGGTTATGGTTGTGGTGTAACAAATGCTATTCTAGATTTTCTTAACTAGCTAGGAGTTTTACAAAAACAACAACAACAAAAAGAAATAAACATCAATCCTCATACAGAGTAATCATGCATCAAAAACCCACTTTGGTGGCTATTTAATATGAATTTCCCATAGAGCTATCAAGATTACTTCAAACTTCTGCGACCTCTTCTTCACAACAAAGCTCCAAAATTTCAAAGATTAGCATTAATTATTAAAACTCAAATTTTCACTATAATAGGATGCCAGAAATCTGATATACATGACGCAAATATTCAAGTTCAACAGAATAACAAAGAGGGATTTGCATCTCCTGTATAAAAGACAATGCATGCAACTTTAATACATGTCATATATAAACTCTAATAACAGTAGAATGCACAACCACCAAAGACCATTATGACATGGAAATAAAGGCAACCCTTAAACTTACTAGCATCAATAATGTGAAAACCTACATTTCACTCTAAATTTCCACCATCCATGCCCAGAGTTTGACTCCCCTTTCAACCTGGACGATCATGTCAGTGCCCCACAGCCACTGGAAATAACTTCAAATTTGTTCCTTTCCATCAGCTGCACGAAGCGAACCCAGTTGAACAGGTGCTTGTGTCCCAACCACTTTGGATGATCCATAAACAGACAAGTCTGCCCCCTGAGCTTTCTCTTTTTCAATTTGTTCCTTTATCCAGAAATATGTAATCCTCAGACCATCCTGTGGAATTTAATGAAAAAACTTGCATAATCAGTATCAATATGAATTATGACACTGATGAAATCAAAAGATTTGAATAAAAGATTAATTCTCTGAGTACCTTCAGTTTCATTGTTGGGGCCCAACCCAGTTTCTCTTTAATCAGAGTGTTGTCAGAATTGCGGCCACGGACGCCCTCTGGACCAGGAATGTGATGGATGGGCAGCTTCTTGTTCTCAAAACTGAGTACTATCTCAGCCATCTCATTCATGCTCACCATTTCATCACTTCCAATGTTCACTGGCTCTCTGAAGTCTGACTTTGTCAATCTAAAACCCATCAGGAATAGATTTGCAAATATTAGGAAGGTCCATATGGAAGCTCTGTCAAAGAGCACTATTAGAATCAAAGCATCAAAAACTTTTATTGCTTTATTTAGGTCAGCAAGAACTGTAGCATGAAGAAATTTCGGGCCTAATAGGAATACGAATTTGTGTCGAGTTTTGAATAAGTAACAAGAATATCCAGAGTTCTCTTGACTTCATTTTTGTTTGCTCGTAAGAGACAAATCAAGTTTGCTCGGCTCTTAACCATCTTTTCTTTTCCAACATATACAGTAGTAGTAATAGAGATATGTAAGGATGATGTCAAGAGTTTACCTCAGGACACCTTCCACACATTCATCAATGAACGTGAAGGATCGTGTTTGCAGCCCATCTCCCCACATTTCAAACTTGTCAGTAGAGGTGATTGCCTTTCTACAGAAAGCAGCAGGGGCCTTCTCTCTCCCACCTGGAATACAATTAAGAAAACCTCGACGGTGAATATGCTGCCAAGGAAGATCATTTAATATTTTATTAAAAGCTTACAAGTTACCTTTCCAAGTTCCATAAGGGGTGCCAAGGAAGATCATTTAATATTTTATTAAAAGCTTACAAGTTACCTTTCCAAGTTCCATAAGGGCCATAGATGTTATGGAACCGCCCAATCCGACACTCAATACCAAAGTCCTTAGTGTAGTGCTTGCACAATTCCTCTGTTGCAAGTTTCTCTAAGCCATAAGCATCTTGCGGCTGCATTAGTAATCAATATCCAATAAAT
Organism: Phoenix roebelenii; assembly: GCA_025769935.1. NCBI lineage: Eukaryota > Viridiplantae > Streptophyta > Magnoliopsida > Arecales > Arecaceae > Phoenix > Phoenix roebelenii. The sequence continues at coordinate 16,079,102 of JAOXJJ010000069.1, read as the reverse complement.
AACACTGCATGCAGTTAACTTCAGAAAATATGTTAACCAGACCAATATTCTCGAACATTTTGAGATCAACAAACCTCTGCAGGCCAAGCATCAGATTCTTTCAAGCTCACATTAGTGTCCAACTGCTTAAATTCTGGGTAAATGCATGCACTGGAGGCATAGAAAAACCTGCAGGCCATCATATCGCAATTTATTTTCATAATTGTTTATTAACAAGCAAGCATTCATGCAAATGAAGATAAAATACCATGAGGCTTAGTACAGAACTTTGGCAGTACTGCATAAGCATGAAAAGGAAAGGATGACAGAAATCCTATAACAATACATGATTATGGATAACTTGAGCGTCTGGATTATGTTTTTTCCAGTTCTTGAATGTGCCACCCTTCCTATTGGTTAAACAGAGCTAATAAAACCAGAAACCTGGTTCAAAATTTTGTTTGTTTTATGACATATTTATTTGAAATAGTTAGATTTATGTCTGGAGGCAAAAATATCAAAATGATAATGCATCTATCATCATACACTAGGGACATCATTAGAGGATTTTTAGTTTTTAAATTGTTAATTGCTTGGTTCTTATATTTTATTCTATGATATATATAAATGCTTTTTAAATTCTTTAACTTTCACAAAAACATAAATATAGAAGCTCTAACATGGACAACTATTATAATTCATAACAAGGTATGTCGTACCAGCCGTACCATACTGTACCGGTTCGGTACCGGTACTTGGTACTGGTGGCTACTAATACTCAGTACGCAAAAAAATTTTGTACCATATCGTACCAACACTGCACTAGTGTAGTACCGGCACGGAGTCCAGTACCGAGATGACGAACCTTGATTCATAATAATCATTGAAATAGATCTAACATTATTCCATATTTATTATCTCTCCTACTTATTTTCTAATTGGTGATTATTCGTTTACTTATATCTAAAAGTTGCTTTTTTTCAAAATTGGACACGTTAAAACTAAAAGCCACCTGAAATAAAGGAAACATTGAAATGTTTTGACCCAGCAAATGGCCAAACCTGGTCTAAAAACAAAAGTTTAGGCTTTAGCTGAGGAGAAACCTCCAGAATACCCTGATTTCACAAGTACCTAAAAAAAGAGGGAAGATAGGGATTTTGATTTATCTCTAAGGCCCAAACTATAACAAGAAAAAGTGTCAACTTCAAAGAAAAATCCTAGCATCCCACCCATGCCTGTGGTATACTGGACCATTTTTCCAAATATAGAATTATATATGTTATTGCTTTTTATGTCCAGATGAAAATCATGCATTTCTTTCTTAGAGATTAGGTATCCTGGTAAACTTGATCTGAATAAAACTACATTTTATTATGGAACTACCTGAAATAAAAATATGAGATGTTCAATGTGCAACAAGGCATTCGGTGATGAAAATATTTCTATATTAAAATTTTAAGAAAAGACCATGTATTGATAAAACTAAGACTTTGTGGCTTGGTTTTTGACATAGAGTATATGGCCCTTTAACTATGACATATTTAGCATCTTTTTGTGCATCCATGCATTGATACAATCAAGTTGCCTATTATGAAAACCATAAAGCAGGCAATTTCTTTGTTTCCTAACACAAGTTCCTATTTCATATCATATTACAGAAATCGTACAATAAACAGTATTGAAACATCTAGAAAAGTAGGGGTAGAATAGAAGATAAACAAAAATACCAAGAATCTAATACTGAGTTATAAAAAAAATCCAAAGAAGAAACAAGTACATATATAAAAGACAGCAAGAAATCAAAGTAACGCCAATAAAGTACAAGCTGTTGACTACTAGTATTTTTTTTTATTTACAGAAGGGAACATTTTACCAAAGTTATATATAACTTATTACTAAGCAATGGCTTGCATACATGAAAAAGTAATGAGTCATGAATCGGTCATGACATGCAGCAGTTGAAATTGACAAGACAATTATGAAAAAGGGTCGGTTAATTCAACATAGTGAAAAGAGTCATACATAAGGATAATTTTGATTATACACAAAAGCAAACAGCTCCATTGATTATTTCCTAACTAGAAATCATTTCTGTAATTTTTTTCTTGCATATTAGTAATTAGTTCTATTTCAACACAGTTAAAAATTTAATAATTTAGAGTTTTGACATGACTATTATACTTTTTGTTTTTAACTAAATATTGTTTTTGTTGGTGCTTTTTGAACTTTTCTGTGTAGATCACAGAAATATTGAATTTTTATAAAGCCCATTCTTTTAGCGGCGAAGACATAGTTCAATTTCTGAGACTGAATTTCATTGCATGACGTGCCACGTGTAAACTCAAGCAATACTGCAGTTCTCATACCTTTTCACACCATTAATCCTTGCAGCTTCAAGCATGTTGAAACTGATCATGGTGTTATTGTACATGATCACAGAATGGTTCGACTGAATAAAACCCATCCCTCCCATATCAGCAGCAAGATTAAATACATGGTCCACACCACAAGTGACCTTCAAGCAATTGTACATGACCCTTAAATCAACAAGGTGGAACTCATGGCAGAACATATCCACGGCCATGTGCTCATTCTTCTTCCAGTCAGAGGCAATAATGTAGTGCCCCTCGCTCTTCAGACGCCTTGCGATGTGGGAAGCAATGAAGCCTCCAGCTCCTGTGATGGAGATGCGTAGCTTCTCGGAAGGCCAGTATGGCTCCCTCTCCAAGTTTGCATAGGTGTATTCCCCATAGATACTTCCATTATTACCAGAACTACCCATTCTGCCCTATATGTGAATAAGAAATTCCAATGGAAGCTCGTGTAAAGTTCTTAGACATCCACATATACAAATGGAAAAAGATGCAAAGGCAATTTAAGTATAACCAACTTAAAATTATGAAAGAAGCCAAGCATGTAAGAATTCCAAATTGAGCCACTTTAGTAGAGCAAAACGTACTAGCAAAATTATATGCAGCAAGTCCATATACGAATTTTATTGAAGAATAAGAATGAAATAAAAGCACAATTAACTAATACAACGTTAGCTTATGCAAGCCTCATAGCAAAACCAGAGTCAATTTCGACAGGAGAGAAAAAAAACGCCAATTATATCTTTTTACATTAGGAACCATATCATATCTCATAAAGTAAGAACACTCCATGCATCATGAACCAATTATAGGCTTGAAGCAATTAATAAAACTACCTGAATCATAAAGAAACAAATCACCCACCAAATCCAAACCACATTAGAAATAAATGCCATAAAACTCAAAAATCAGTTTTTGCCATTCATGCAACTATCATCTAATTTCTGGTCAAAGTAACAAGCAACGTAATACATGTTATAAAAACACCAAATTCGATGATAAATCTATCAGAAATATGTCCAGTGAGCAGGAAAGAAGTCGTAGTCATTCTTAACACAGATCATGAGCAAGTACAGAACATGCAAGGTCATCAAAATATAGCTTTAGCGAAAGAAGAAGAAGAAGAGCTATATAGTCATAGGAGGAGAAAGAATGATTAGCTTTTCTATCAAATACGATCAATGGATTTAAGGAAAATATATCAGAGAACTTCCAACTTATCTATTAGACAAACATGAAGAATTTAAACAAGAAAAAAAAATTACCCAAATTCAAAAAAAAAAAAAAACACATGTTTAGGACTTTCTGAACAATTATAATCAACAGGAAAAACCAAAATTAAATATAACCAAAAGCGAAGACTCCTTATAATCCCCAATCCTGAACAGGGGAAGAAGAAGAAAATTTTTAAAGAAAAAAAAAAGGCATTTTGATCCTTGTCAGCAAATAAACACATCGTCACAAAATCTTCAATTCATTGAAACCTAGAGAGGTCGAAACCGCTTTACCTTAGAGAGATGGAATGGAATACCAAAGAGTTGGAGACGAGAGACAGCGGCGTAGAGGGATCTCGGAAGGCAACCGGAGCCCTTCAGCCCTCTCTTCCTGCCTTTATAGTTGTGCGGTTGAGGTAAGAAAAATTTATAAATAAAGTTTTTTTAGTACAAGTCGTTTTTCATTCTCCTATTATTTATTTTTTACCATTCTCTCCCCTCTCTCTCACTCTCTGACCTTTACGTTTTTTTTTTTTTTTTCAGTTTCTGTACATCTTAGAGAGACCAGAGTGGAAAGCCAAATGGGGCGTGGGCCGGGCTGCACTATGCTCGGCAGCCTTTATAGGCTAGAATGGTATTGTTTGAAAATAATTTGGCTATAGTTAATGGCTGGATTCAAAAAAGTATCGGCAATATTGCTGGGTGTTATTCCTTGCTTCAAGACATCCGAACCGTGATCTATGGTAATAATGTGATATTTCAAGCTAAGCACATCTATAAAGAGGCCAACTGAGCTGCAGAGTGCAAACTAGATGGCCCGTATGTGGCCAACCACTTTAGAGATGCTCTCTAGGTCAAAGAAAATTGCTTAGAGCATTTTGAAATTTATTATATTTTCATCTTTTTGGATACATCTCTATTAAAATTGTGTAAATTATCTAGCAGGAAAAAAAAAAGCCAGGAATTATTTATTTAGCCCACACATCACAGGACAAAATGCTGCCATCCCATTATTACTTGCTCTCCCACCGATGCAGCAAATAATAATAATAATAATAATAATAATAATAATAATAAATATTAATTTTTATGGAAGCATATTAATTTTTATGTTTTTGTAGAAGCACTTTTTTAGATGATATTAACAAACATTAGTTTTCTAAAAAGCATTTTTTAAAAATTTAAAAATTATAAAAGAAATTACTTTGTGAAGCAATAGCATGCATGTCTTTCAATATTATTTGTATGATGTTATAATAGATGATTTCTGTTAGCCAAAGTTGTCGATATCTAATTATCTAGCATGTACTTGAGTCGCTTAATCCATGCTTACAAAGACACACTTGATTTAGGCCACAAGCTTTGGGCCCAGACTAAGCCACGGAATCACTAAATCAGAAGCCCAATCTCTACCAACTGCCAAATTAACCTGGGTATATGGTACTTGATTGTTAACTAGTCATACAAGTTATGGTTGTAAATACCCGAATCAAGAGAAAAGAAAAGGAATTCCACTATGCAATTCTTTTAGATAATGTTTTGTAGTTCTGTTTCAATCCAAGACTGCATGTATCATATTAACTAATAAAAATATTAGGTCCAAATGAATCTTGAGTTCAAGTGTAAAACTTATTAAAATAAATTACAAAAACCTCCTTAAAGTCATCATTTATTACACTTATGTTCAATAATTTGTATAACCTGCGCTTACACCTAGTTAAATTAACAGCGTTAGTAAATCCATTTATCTCATATAAAAAGTCAAAATTGTTCTTGACTGAGGAGGAGAATACATACATTTTATTATATCCTTAATTAGTTGTTAGGTCACGTAAGGTTATTTTAATTATTTTTTAAAATTTTTCTAATATGACACTGGGTCATGTTAAAAGTTAACGTTTTGTCTCACATTTTGTTAAGTTATATATTAAAATATTTAATAGAAATAAACTTCAGAGGGTAAGCGTATATTTTTTTTCATACTATTGGGTATAAATATAATTTATTCCTAATCTGAATAAATTTTTTATAATTTTCTCAACTTATTATTATTATTATTATTATTATTATTATTATTATTATTATTATTATTATTATTATTATTATTATTATTTAGAAT
>JAOXJJ010000069.1:16046208-16066335 GCA_025769935.1 Phoenix roebelenii | reverse complement strand
CTAACACCATTAATAAAAACCATATTTATTTTAATTAACAATAAAATAAAATTTTGAAATTACTTTTTTGTTCTCTATCGCATTATAAATGTTTTTTTTGTGCACATCTACCTATTAAAGATATTTTAGTCATTTTAATTTGAAACCATTAATTTTTTAATGGTGTTAGAATAGCAAAAATAAGTATTTTATGTGGGTATATATATAAAAATATCAATTTCAGAAATATATTATGCAAAATTTGATATTTAGGAGAATATTTTTGTAAAAAAAAAACTTAAATAAATATCGCAAGTCCCCATTGGCCGGCAAGTCGATCCTCTATTGCAATTTGTGGTATGCCAGGTATTCGGAGAAGCTTGCTTTTTTTTGCTAGTCCAAAAGGAGGGGCTTTCCTATGGGCTTGCTTGCTAGAAGACATATAAATATGGATTTTTCATTCAGATGTCGCCCGTTCGATTCAATATCATGCTATGGGTTGTAGCTATATAGTAATTACTTCCTTTGGGCTACGTGACCTTCTTGTTTAACCCTGAAAGATAGTGCAATCAAAGAAAGAAATTAACAAAAAAATTCATTACTCTAACCACCACATAAAGCTCGTGATTATCTTGCAAAATTTTCTTAGATTTCATTACAGAGACATCCTTCTTTTAATACAAATAACTGTCTCCCATGCGTGCGACATTCAAATCAATTTGTTTATGTTGGTTGATGTGATCATAGCCATTCAAAGATTGCACGACGACAAATAGTGGAGGTTGCCATGAAATTCCAATTCCTACGTCCCAAAACTGCACCTTCCTGTGCCTTTCCTTTCCCTTTCCCTTTCCCTATAGAAATTCTTTTTTTTTATTAGATTTTTTTTCTAAACGGATGATCGATACAGTTCTAATACGAATACATTCAAAAAGATCAAAAAATCAGCAAATCACGAACTGCTCTAGACAACTCCCTCTTTCCAACTCACAGAGCTTTCCGAAATAATCGGCCATATATGAGGCCACCCAATCTACGGCCCGTTAGCCTCACTATAACCATGCTTTGCCTGAAAAGCCACGCCATCACTAACTATGGTCCGGATGTCTCGAAGCAAGGGATGACACTCATCCATGTTACTGATGTCTATAGATGGACATCGGACCGTGCCGGACCCGGTCCGGCCTAGGCCCATCGGGCCACAGACTAAACGGGCCGTGCCTGGCCCGGCCCGCTTAGCCTAAAAGCTAAGCCCGGCCCGACCCTAGGCCCGCGGGGTGGCGGGCCGTGCCGGGCCCTGGCACGATACGGGTCGTGCCTGGCACGGCCCGTTAGGCAAAAAAAATAGCCGTTACGGGCCGTGCCAGGCACGAGACGGGCCGTGCCAGGCACAACCCGTAAGGCAAAAAAAATAGCACGTGCTACACAAGAGGAGATTCTTGTTGAGAAGAGAAGGAGGTTCTTGTTGAGAGCACAAGAGGAAGCTCACAAATCTCGGCTTTATCTCTGCTCTTTGGTCCTCTACTCAATTCCTCCTTGAGAAGAGAAGGAGGTTCTTGTTGAGAGTTTCGTGCCGGGCCGGGCCGGGCCATGGGCGACCCGGCCCAATGATGGCCTGGCCCGGCCCAATGCCCATCTCTACTGATGTCCTATTGAATCTAGTCGATCACTGCAGTTGAATGACTGCTCTAACCCGCAGCATAAGTCAAGCATGTCCCAGACCGACCTATGCTGCCCTCAATTGAACTCTTGAAATTGAGGTGTTGAAGATCTAGCACCCACAAGCAATAAATTCTTCGTCACTAAGTATACCAATGAGAGCGCTCACATTTCACAAACATATGCCTATATAACTTTCCTGGTGTAGAAGACTAACACGTAACAACCCAACAAGGTGGTATGGTCCCCGGCGTCCACGTGACCAAGCATCCTCTCGCTCGGACGACTCTCACAACCATTTCTATGCGACACACAATCATCGCCGTCAAAATCGCAGGTCAAGACCATCTCGCCCCTCTCCTTCGACGCGTCACATTTTTGGATCACGACGCCGTCGCATGTCCCTGCAAACGGACGGCTGAGATGCACAATACCGGGTAAAAGTTACGGCAAATTCTGCCACCTTAGACAGATCACATGCGCGGGTCGCACATGCAGCCCTACGGGTCACGTGGTAAATCAATTAAAAACCGTGACCTTTTTTGGGACCCAAATCGAAATCCAAACCGAGATCCGGCGGCAAAACCAGTGGACGCAGAGGGGAGCCTTACTCTCCTCTCCACTTCGCAGAGCCAAAAAAAAAACGGGGAAAAAAAAAGCGACCCTTGTCTCTCTCTTTCGCTCGGTCTTTAAGTAAATATAATCGCCGAAGAGGGAGGCGGAATATTTGGAACTCCGAAGCCGTCTCCTTGCTCTCTCTCTCTCTCTCTCTTCCGCTCGAAGAGAAGGAGAGATCGGTGGGAGTTTATCTGGATCGAGGTATGGGCATTTCGTTTTTGGAACTGAGGTCGTTCTTTTGTTCACCGATTTCTTGTGTTTTTGTTGGTTGATTGCGTTGAATTCTTTTACTTTTTATTTCGAAGTCTATTCTAGGGTTTGTGATATTGGAATCGTCGACCATGGATCCCGGGTTTGTGGGCGGGTTGATCGGGCAAGATTTGGAGGATTTATTTGCGGATCTACTGGTTTATAAATGATTTTTTAAAAAAAAATATTTTCCGTATTTTTTTTTAAATTTTCAAGAAAGTTTTTAAGCAGATCGGTTGCGTTAGTAGGTAGATGTGCAGCTTCTTGAGGTGCTGACGGTTTAGAAGTCAGCCTTGTTAGATATTTCCTTTAGCCAAAGAAATCAATTTATTGATTCATGGGTTTTGGGGTTGAGAATTGGCTCTATAATTTTGGTCTTTTTCTTTTTAAAGAAATCTTTCACTTGTTTGTTTTTCTTCTCATTAATTTTGTTGATGTGGAACTGTTTTTTTTTGTAGTATTTTACATTTTGGTGAATTATTTATTCTTGATTCTGAGATCGTTTTATATGGGTGATAGTGAGGAAGAAAACCCTTTTGGCGGATTTAGCTATGTGTGCTACTAGGGTTGGTGATAACTTTGGCTAGCGAAAGGTCTGAAAAAAAGGGGGAGAACTTGGGTTACTGCAGTGTGATGGGAGACTGTTCGCATTATTATTTATTTTTTATTTTTCTTGTAACGTAATTATCTTGGACATGTCTGACAATAAAGCTCTCATTGAGAAGCTGATCTCAGGCGGAATGTAAACCAAAATACAAGTTGTGTGCCTGTGTAAAAATGTACTGCTATCAAGGTTAAACTTCAGAAATACTATAGTAGAGCAGGAAGAAAGTCCGAGCTACCAAACATTTTTTAATGTTAATATAAGCTTATGATCTTGAGAAGTGCAATAGTTCTTTTAAGTAAACATATGACTTGAGTTAATTCAGCATGAATGTGAAGTAGACTGAGGTGTGGCACATAATCATCACTGGACGATGGAAGCATATAAGCTTTGAGGCATTTTCACTGATTTTGCTTTTTCTTTTCTCCAGAAAAGGGACCTTTTCTGCCCAAATAAAGTACGTACGTTCAAAAATCAGAAACTACTCATTATTTATTGGTCCTATTGTTTTATAGAACTTGTGGACTTGGGAAATCTATATTTTCTAGGTACTGGCTTGCCAATTAGTCTAGATGGCTTAATATGAAGAATTTCAAGTGTTATGCTTTTGAATCGATATACTGATACAGTGTAAAAACAAAATTGGAATGTGTTATTAGAACATCACTTTCCCATGAGAAACCGAGCTCTGCTTGAAGCATAAAAGATGTGCAGATGTCAAGAACACGCCATGGATTAGCGTCCATCAAACATGTTGTTGCATTGTTACTATTTTAAGTTTTAACATTTTACAGGTTTGAAAATCTTTGGCCTTTTGTCTATGCATGTCTGCCACTTCCTGGATTATGTGAAGAGGGCCACTATAAGATGCTTTCTCTTACAAATTGTGCATAGAAAAATTTAAATGATGCACACAGGTTTTACCTTTTCTTGCAGAAAAACTAATTTGAATCATCATTTTTTAAAATCTTTGCTTACAGATAAACAGTTTATTTTGCTGAGAATTTCCATTAAACTATTCTCTGTTAATTATGTGATGATACCTTTAAGTAATAAATTGTTTTCCCAGCAAACTAATTATTGTTAAGACATGGCAAATGTGACCCAAGAGTGAGCCCGATCAGACCGACACACGCTGCCATACTTCTAGTTTTAAACTTAATTGATTTAAGTTGAAAAATTAAAAGTTAGCCATGAAAAAAGATAGGGGTGCTCGCATGACTGCCTTGAATTGGTGTTTTCCTATAAACAATTCTTCCCTTCTTCATGTGGTAATGTTTTCAACTTTCTCATCTGTTTATGTTCGTTAGCTAAAACCTTAGAGAGGGGTTTAGCCGTCTGCTATGGTTAGATGGGAGGAACCACTGTTTATAATGGCCAACTATTTGATATTTTATTAAGCACACCTCTTGGAAATTTTCTGGTTAAAACATGAGGCTTCACAAGTAGATCAGTGTACCCAGTCACATTGGATCTGTTTTTTTTTTTTTTTTAATTCCTTCCTGCCTTTGTCTCATCAGTTTTTTCATTTTTCTTTTGTAATTACTCAAGTTTGGTTTGAATGGGCAGGTGCCATGAACAGTTCCTTGTGAGAGTGGTGCATCTTATTCTTTAAGTCCTAGTTGGCCATGAGGAAGGAAAATTCCATAACTGCTGGTTATGGAGTGCCTACTGTTCGAATCACACGAGCTCGAGCTGCTGCCATCCGTGCAAATGGGGGTGGGGGCGTGCTCCCTTTGTTACCATCACTTGCGAAGCGAGAGAAGATGCAAACACAACAAGGAAAATCAAAGAGGGCGCCTACAGATGAGAACAGTCAAACTGCTTCTCTTACTGCAGGTTTTCAGCACAAAAAGAGAGCAGTACTTAAGGATGTCATCAATGTATGTGCTGATAATTCATATAGGCACTGCATTCCTGCAGCAAACGTGCAGGTTATTGACCTTCTCTCTTTAGATTATGGAATTTTTTGTTTCAATTTTTTTTTTTTTAAATTGTCTTTTACTACTCGGGAAATTAAACTTTCTTCTTTTGATGATTCAGTCTAAGACCTCCCCTCAGGTTAAACTGGGCGGCTCTAAAGCCAAGCGATGGTCTGACCAGAAGAATTCTAAGTTAGCCACAGCCACGTCTGTTGAAACTGCGATACTTCATGATTTTGTGAAAAATAAGGTGGCTGAAGAGATACCAGAGGTAGGAATATTGGAATCAAAAGAAGCAACTGTTTCAGCAAAAGTGGATGAATGCCTTTTAGCCCTACAAGATATGGAGTGTCTCAGGGATAGTGAGAGCACATGTGATACAACTTTCTTCAAGGAACATAACTTCAGAGAAGGAACTGAAATCATCAATCATTCAAAGAATGGTTCGTATCATTTTTCTGTTTCTATTTTAACTTGATACAAATCGTCCTTGTGAATTATGGTTGTCTCTAGAGACTACTTTGAGCACTGGATCGCCAGTAGCAATGACAAACTAAACAATGGCGATCCAAGCAAAAGGCTCACCATCAAACTTTAGGTGAATAACCAATGAAATCAGGCATATATTGATGGAAGAGGCATGTTTACTTGGTTCATATAAATCTTAGCTCATGTATTTGATAATTTAAGCAGTTCATTTATCTACCACTGCCAATTCATACCAGGAAATTTATGACGAGGGTCTTAGAAATTTCAATTCTATGGTGATTAAATATAAGCTTTGTGATGATCCAGATGCAGGAGGCTTCACCGGGAAAGATATTGTAGATATTGATGCTGACCATGGAATTCCTCAGATGTGTAACATTTATGCTGAGGACATATATACCAATTTACGTGCTGCAGAGGTATCCTTAACAGACATTATTTGTAAATATCGATGCATCTGAATCTTTTTTATTCTCTCTCTCTCTCTCTGGGTTGTTGTTTTTCTACAATTTAACCGCTTTTAGATCTCCATCAAAGTTATCCTTTCTTTTCTTTTCTTTTCCTTTTTCTTTCTCATTTGCTGCTATTTTACATGTCAAATTTGGTGCGGACAATCCCTATGTTGTTGATATATGTAACTGTTTTTGGGAAATTTTTTGTCTAGCACAAAATCTGTTTTCTTTTTTTGGTTTCTCCCTCATCTTTTCGATCAATACATTGCTATTATGCAATTCTTTATTTACTTGATATACTGCTTGTTGCTTGACCTTAAATCTTTATTTCTTTAGCTTAATCGAAGGCCCTTCTCCAATTTCATGGAAACAATGCAGCAAGATATCACACAAAACATGCGGGGCATTTTAATTGATTGGCTTGTGGAGGTTTGTTAATTTTCTTATTTTTCCTTAAATCTTTATATTCATTTTCTGCTAAAGATGCTTGTTCTTTGTTATAGATCCTTGAGATTGCAAGGTGGGCATGATCACTGAAGGCATCATTTAAAAAAAATCGCAAATCTTGAATTAGTTTTCTTTGCTAAAATTTATTAGAATGAGTTGGAGATGTGAAGACTGTATTTTGGTAGTATGCTACTACTTTTAAGTTAAGCATTTGGTATATAATCGTATTCTTTATCCAAACAATTGACAAAGGAGAGACATTTGCTTTGAAAATTTTCAGTATTGGAAATTGCCAAATTAAATTGTTGATGGAATGCTGCAATACAAAATTTTAGCAAACCACAGATCACCTACCTTCTTTTTATACTTCAAATCTAGATTGGAAAACATTACTTTTGATGTTGCATCAAAATTACTAAAAAATATCTACCTTTTTCTAAATTATGGTGGGAGTAAAATCTCATAGCTTCTGATGATATAAAATATTTTTTTGAATGAATATTCGTTCTGGATTTTGGGTTACTTCCAAAATGAATTGGCAAGTAAATTGCAATATAGGATCCAACGCTGAGTTTCTTTAATAAATGGTTAAGACATGATTTTAAGAACTAAAAGACATTCAGGAGACCTAACCAAAAGGTCAAGCATACACAAGAGTTAAGGTTGGAAATTCTAATATTCATAATGCATAAACAATAAAAGCTCTGTCTTCCACTTCATTTTATAATTGTTATTTTTGAAGAATGAGTTATTTATTAACTAAACTTTAAGCCAAGCTAAATAAAGGATACTATAAATATACAACTATTTGTGATCAACTATTTGAAACTAAGACTGGACTTTCTGAATCTGGTTCTACCAGAATCAAGGTCATTGTTAACTCTGACTCATTCAAATCTTGAGGAATTTTCATTTTTAAACTTGAGACCCTACTTAAATTTGTTTCTAGCTGGATTATAGTGTAACTATATGGTTGACCATATAACTATGCTGAATGCTCGATAGGGATGGCAATAGGGTGGGTAGGCTAGTATCTACTCATACCTTGCAATTCATGTACACGCACCACATTGTATTTATCTTGAGGCTTGGTAGGGCGGTAGAGTTAGATAGGGTGGGTCGAGGTGGGTAAAGCTGCATTTTTTTTTTTTGCAAACAAATCAAACAAATAAAAAATGAATTGAAACGTAAATCTCTATACTGCACATAACATCAGACAAAATAAAAATCAAAGACGTAGAACATAACAAACCAAATGTTCAATAATGATATGGTCAACAAATAGAAATATTGTTTTTTAGGAAGTCAAATATCCCTTAAACTAAGAAAAGCAATCAAATAAAAAAAAACAAACAACTAAAAATGTATTTTCTACCTTTTCACATGATTAATCTTTCTCATGATTGATTACCACACTTTTTTCTCCATTATCATCACAATCATCATAATTATCAAGGCTTATATAATCGGGTCAGGTTTGGGGCGGGCTTTGCCATTTTCCGCATTTGCCCTGAATCTACTACGCGATTTAGAATGAAGACCCGCCTCTGCCACTGACTTTAAACGGGTAGGGTAAAACCCACTTCATTAAGGTCGGATCGGGTCGGGTCCCTGTGGGACAGAGTAAATTATCACCCCCAATGCTAGAAATGCAAACGTTGTAATAGGATAATCAGTTTTGAGGCTAGGAACCCGACGATGTGAAATACATAGTGCATGTGTTTTAATCAATGCTTGGATATTAGATGTCAACCATGGCTAGCGGAACTGCTCCTAACCGTCCGGTTTGGGGTGTCCCGAGCCATACCGGCGGTGAAAACGAGACCGGCGACGGTGGGGGAGGAGAAGAAAAAAGAGAAAAAGAGGGAGGGAGAGGGAGAGGAAGGAAGAGAGAGGAAGGTGGAGGCCAACCGGCGGAGGTTGACGAGCCGCCGTGCGGAGGAGGTGGAGGCCGGGGAGCTGCGGAAGAGAAACTCCCGCTTCGGGCCCCTGTTTCGAATGAAACAGGGGATCGAAGGCGGAGCCCTTCTTTCGCCTCCTCCGCGGCAGCTCTCCGGCCTCCGCCTCCTTTACGTGACAGCTTTCCGTGACAAGAAAGAGACTTTGCTGGAAAAATCTGCTTCCCCTTTGAGTCTTTTCCAATTATATAGAATACAAAGCTTAATTACAGCTATAGAATCTCTTCAATCTAAGCATCTAATAAATACAGATCTAGCCTAAGAATGGAAAACGAAAATACGTTTCAACCTTATTTACAACATACAATGAATGTGCTAAATCAGATTCCTCTTTTCAGCATACAACGAAGATGCTAGCTGTAAATCAGATCCCTAGTTTTCAGCATACAACAGAGATGCTAGCTGTAAATTAGATCCCTAGTTTTCAGTATACAACAAAGATACTAGCCTGTCGTGTGACAGCTAGCATTGACACCCCCCTCAAATTGATGCTGGTACAGAAACCAGCGGCAATTTGCTGACCAAGAACTCATGTTGTTGCCTATCAAAAGCTTCACGTATAGAATGACAATCAACTTCTATATGTTTAGTGCGCTCATGATAAACTAGATTTGCTGCAATTTGTATGGCACTTGTGTTGTCTGCATGTAGAGGAGTTGGAATAGATGGAGCAAATCCAAGTTCAGCAAGGAGCCCACATAGCCAAATAACTTCAGAGCATGCAGATGACATGGCTCGATATTCTGCTTCAGTAGATGATTTAGAAACCCTTTCTTGTTTCTTGCACTTCCAGGACATCAATGCATTGCCGAGATACATACACCACCCTGTTGTAGACCTACATGTGTCTGGGCATCCAGCCCAATCTGCATCACCGTAGGCAGTAAGTGCGAGATCAGATCTAGTAGGAAAAAATAATCCACGTGTAGGAGAGCCTAGAAGGTATCTTATTATTCGACGGACAGCAGTCATATGAAGATGTCGAGGAGAAGACATAAACTGACTGACTTGATGTACTGCATAAGAGATATCCGACTGAGTGACAGTTAAGTAGACAAGGCTGCCAACAAGCTTGCGATACAAGGTGGGATCAGAGAAAGGGTCACCTTCATGTCTTCTGTATTTAACATTCAGCTCCAAAGGTGTATTAGCAGGAGCAGAATTTTCTAAACCAGCAAAGGCAATGAGGTCTTTAGTGTATACCTTTGTTGGTTTAGAAAAAGACCTTCAATAGATGTGTGCACCTCTAATCCAAGAAAATAAGTGAGGGGACCAAGATCCTTCATATGAAAACTAGCATGAAGAGACTCTTGAAGCTAAGTAATCAAAGATGAATCAGTGCTAGTGATGATGATATCATCTACATAAACAAGAAGGACAGCAATACTGGTGGAAGTCTTGTGTAGAAACATAGAAGTATCGTACTGGCTTTGCACAGAGGAAAGTCCTAGATTAGTTTGCCTGAACTTTTCAAACCAAGCCCGCGATGCTTGTTTTAACCCATATAGAGACCTCTTTAGGCAACAAACAGCATTGCTAGAAGAGCTTGCCATGCCAGGAGAAAGGCGCATAACCTTCAATAGATGTGTGCACCTCTAATCCAAGAAAATAAGTGAGGGGACCAAGATCCTTCATATGAAAACTAGCATGAAGAGACTCTTGAAGCTAAGTAATCAAAGATGAATCAGTGCTAGTGATGATGATATCATCTACATAAACAAGAAGGACAGCAATACTGGTGGAAGTCTTGTGTAGAAACATAGAAGTATCGTACTGGCTTTGCACAGAGGAAAGTCCTAGATTAGTTTGCCTGAACTTTTCAAACCAAGCCCGCGATGCTTGTTTTAACCCATATAGAGACCTCTTTAGGCAACAAACAGCATTGCTAGAAGAGCTTGCCATGCCAGGAGAAAGGCGCATGTAGATTTCTTCTTTGAGATCGCCGTGAAGGAATGCATTTTTAACGTCCATTTGATGGAGAGACCAACCTTGTGAAGCGGCAATAGCAAGAGTTGTGCGTGTTGTAGTCATCTTGGCCACAGGAGCAAACGTCTCATTATAGTCAATACCGTATTCTTGGTTGTTTCCAAGAGCCACAAGTCTTGCCTTACGACGGTCCAAGGAGCTGTCAGATTTAAGCTTAACAGAATAAACATACTTGCAGCCAAAGGGCGTGACACCACGTGGGCAGGGGACTATGTCCCATGTCTGGTTCAGTTGAAGAGCATCTAATTCCTCTTGTATTGCTTGCTTCCAGCACTCATGTTTCATGGCCTGGGTATAATAAGAAGGTCCAAGAATGGTGGACAATGTAGCAGCTAAAGATGTAGCTGAGTATCCATACCCATCAGGAGGCCGAGTTTGGCGAGTTGACTTGCGAAGTGGCTGCGGATCAGGTGTAGATTCTGGTTCAGGTGTTGGAATAGGTTCTTGCTGAGGGCTATCGTGATGAGCACGCCTTTCATACACAAAACCTGGTTTAAATCTTGTTGTAGAAGATGTTAAAGATTGAGGACTGTCATTAGAAAAGTCTGGCAAGAATGATACTGAAGGTGAGGATGAAAATTCAATGGTAGACATGAAAAAATTTTGATTCTCAAAGAACATGGCATTTCTTGAGACACGTATCCTCTTAGCAAAAGGATCATAACATAGAAAACCCTTTTGACGAGGAGCATATCCAAGAAAAGCACACCTAACAGATTGAGCTGAAAGTTTAGAGCGTTCATGTGAAGGTAAGTGGACAAAACAAACACACCCAAAAGTGTGGAGATCAGAATACTTGGGATGAGAATGGTACAGACGATAATATGGTGACTCATACTGCAATTTAGAAGTAGGAAGACGATTAATTAAGTAAACTGCAATACTAAGAGCTTCAACCCAAAACCTGGATGGAATTGATGACTCAAACAGCAAAGTTCGAACCATGTCAAGCAGATGGCGATTCTTTCTTTCAGCAATCCCATTTTGTTGTGGAGTGGATGGGCATGACCTTTGAGATATAATTCCTTTTTGTTGTAGAAGTTTCTGGAATTCATGAGACATGTATTTCCCACCTGAATCTTATCTTAAGATCTTGATGCAGGTGGAAAATTGGTTTTCAATGAATGCCAAAAACCTCTTAAACACATTAAAGACTTCAGATTTGGATCAGAGAAAATAGATCCATATGAACCTACTGTGGTGGTCAATGAAGGTCACAAAGTATTTGTATTGAGCATGAGAAACAACAGGTGCAATTCCCCAGACATTACTATGAATGAGATCAAAACAGTTTGTAGAGAGAGTACTATGAGTAGGAAAAGGCAGCACTTTGGTCTTGCCTAATCTATAGCTGGAACAATCAAACTCGACATCTTTAGAGGAACACTGAGTTTTAAGTAAACCAGAATTTAGTACATGAAGCAAGATCTTTGAGTTTGGATGGCCTAAACGATTATGCCACATTTGACTCTTGTTTTTGGCAGAAATACAAACAAAAGAGAACAATTTGGAACCACGAACAACAGCTGGAATGTGTAAAGGAAAGAGTCACCCTCATTTAGGCCCCTTTGCGATCATCGTCCCCGACACCTGATCCTGCACAATACAACCAGTTCCAGAAAAGTGTACATCACAATTATTTTCAACCAATTGCCCAATAGAGATTAGGTTACTACTCAAGCCAGGAGATAGAAAAACATCTTTCAGAGAGGAGAAGACATCACCAATGGCTGTAATAGGTAAAGAGTCCCCATTTGCAGTATGGATTTTTATATTACCATTTTTTATCTTGACATTAGAAAGGCTCTTGGAGGAGTAGGTCATATGATTTGAGGCTGCAGAATCAAAGAGCCAAAGGTTTGAAGAAGCTGTTACCTGAAAGTCTAAGTGCTGAAAAGGCAGAAAACATCATCTGCTGAACCATTTTAGGTGTTACAGAGTCTGAGATAGCAGCTGTAGATGAAGAAGGTTGTAAAGTCATGGCAGTGTTATGATCTGAGGTTTTGGGAGCAGCTTGATATGCCATGGTGGACTCAGAATTCATGGAATCAACACCTGCAGTCTTGACTGTAGCTTGAAAAGCTTTTTGATTTCTGTTTTGTGGCCGAGTTGGACATGTTGTAATGATGTGCCCCTTTGCTTTGCAGTAATTGCAAAACTTCTTCGGACAATGAGTTGCAATGTGACCAAATTCGTTGCAGCTATAGCATTTAACATTCCTCATGTCCTGATCTCTGTGTTTCCCATTAGTTGCAATGTGACCAAATTCGTTGCAGCTATAGCATTTAACATTCCTCATGTCCTGACCTCTGTGTTTCCCATTTGCTGCATAGGCAATATTAGAAAAATCTTTGGAAGTCTGCTGTTGTTCTATAGTTGTTTGTGTAAGGGAACACTGCTCTTCTCTCATAAGTTCACCCAAACAAGTATCCAAAGATGGTGTTGGAGATCGACTCATCAAATTAGACTGAACAGTTTCAAAACTTGGACGTAATTTCACCAGAAACTGATCTCTTTTGCTAGTTTCATGGACTGCTTGGATAGCAGACATTGACTCTGCAGGAACCTTAGCATACACAATGTCAGAGTATTCGGTCCATAAATTAACAAAACCAGAATAGTATTCTTGCACAAACAAGCTTCCTTGCAATATCAAATTCTAATTGAAATCTTCTAACATCATTATCCTGGTTGTACACACGTTTCAAATAATCCCACATTTCTTTGGATGTTTTATAGGGTATAAGATTGAAAAGAATATTAGGTTCTACAAAACCCAAGATCCAACTCCTAATACGTGCATCCTTCACTTCCCACTCAGCCCCTTTCATAACATCTTTTGGTCTAGAATTAGATCCATCAAGATGTCCCCATAACTCTTTCCTTTTGACATATGTTTGAAATTGAAATTCGCAAGCAAAGTAATTCTTCCCCGTAAAATGTGTGCAAGAAGACTCAGATTTTTCAAAAGACATGGTTGCTACAACAAATCTTCCCACTTAAACAAATGATAAATATATTAAAGCCTAGCAGCCCACAAAGCCAGAATAACCAAATCAAAATATCCCAACAAAAACTGAAAACCTCAGATCAACTCAGAATCCTTAGCCAAGAAAAAAACGTACCTCTGGTGCTCGAAACAATAATAGAACCAAATCTGTAGCTTACAAGACAGAGAGAGCAAAGTAATCACGAAGTTTAATTACTAGCTCTGATACCATGACAAGAAAGAGACTTTGCTGGAAAAATCTGCTTCCCCTTTGAGTCTTTTTCAATTATATAGAATACAAGGCTTAATTACAGCTATAGAATTTCCTCAATCCAAGCATCTAATAAATACATTTCTAGCCTAAGAATGGAAAATGAAAATACATTTCAACCCTATTTACAGCATACGATGAATGTGCTAAATCAGATTCCTCGTTTTCAGCATACAATGAAGATGCTAGCTGTAAATCAGATCCATAGTTTTCAGCATACAGCAAAGATGCTAGCTGTAAATCAGATCCCTAGTTTTCAGCATACAGCAAAGATGCTAGCCTGTTGTGTGACAGCTAGCATTGACACTCTGGCCCTCCGCTGGTTCTCCGTCGATCTCCTTCGGCCTCCCCCTTCTCTCTTTTTTTCTCTCTCCTATTCTCCCTCTCCCCCGCCTCTCCTACTGTGTCGGTACAGGCCTAGCCTGACCCGATGCGGGCTTGTACCGACTCGTGCCGCGGGACAACTGGTCCGGAGCCCGGTACCGGAACAACAAACACTGATATCAACAATATAACACCATGATATTTAATGGAAAAAAAACATGACCATATCCAATCAGATAAAACTCTGCTGATTAAGTGTGGGTGAGGCACCCTTTCCACTTTCATTCCCAGTTTAGTTCTAACAATGTTGCTTCTATGGGTTCATGTAAGCAGTACATCTGTGCATGGTCAACCTATTCAGGATTTTAATCCTCTGAGTTGATCTATTATTGTCCTTGGTTTTGCTTACCGGCCGTAATGCAGAATTGTAGCAGTAAGCTGAACATGCAACTGATGAGATGTCGGGACTTTGATTGAAGGAGACAGACTGGAACATAAACTTTTTCCATTAGTTTCTGGACTAACTCTAAGGCAAGCTAGAGAGATCTGATACTTCGATATTGCTTTAGCTGCATCAATCTACAAAAATCAAGCTAGGATCCACTATTGGTGAGTAAAAAAATGTGATGTTATTTCATGTAAGTGGTGCCATATCTTAGGTGAAGTCTAGTGTAAGGAGAATTACAGATGGGTGAGGTTTGACGAAATTGTGCAAACAAGCAATACATGCTGGTGCCTGAAAAATTATATGCAAATGTCAGATTTCGGCTACTAAATGACTATCATACATGGCCATGGGAATCATCAATGAGCTTCTTACATGGACTTGAGTTTTTTTTTTTTTTTTAATGAAGTCTATTTTGTAGAATATTTTACTGATATTAGCTTTAGGTTAAAAGGCATTGGCATCGCTCCAACAGAGGCTTCAAACTAGTTCAAAAAACTCTAATGAAAAGATTGTGTACATAGTTTGCCAACAGTCTAGAGATGAAGTAGAGTGATCTTTGATTGAAAGGATGTATGCTTGGATACCATTATGGGAGGCCTGGCTTTGGGAAATTGAATTTAAGTTATTTTAAAGAAATGGAAAAGAAACAAGTATCATTGTGGTGCATCTAGTACATGCAGACTATATTTCATTGGCTTTTTTTTTGGAAAAAATCTTTCTGGTCAATACTTTGGTCAAAAAGCTTAAATGTAGAAATGTCCACCATAATAGGACTTGTTTTTGTTAGTAATGGAAAACACATGTTCGAAGTGTCCTTGTATTTGCTTTCTAATTATGCTGAAGATAAAAGAAAAAATACATCCTTATTAGAGCCTTAATGCTGATTTGCAACTTTATTAGATCCATAATGTGTTTTTATGGATTAGAATAGGTAGGTTGTCGTGATGGATGCTTAGTTTGCTTTTTTCTTACAGTAAAAGCTAATATTGGTTTGACAGTACATGCTTCATTATGTTTTTCCCTTCATTTCCTTTTCAGGTTTCTGAGGAATATAGACTTGTTCCAGATACGCTTTACCTTACAGTTTATATTATTGACTGTTTTCTATCTCACAACTATATTGAACGACAAAGGCTGCAACTACTTGGCATTACATGCATGCTGATTGCCTCGTAAGTTTCCCCTTTTTCTTCATTTCTCAGTAATTCAACAAATTATATACAGTATTTACAGCTAAAAAATATAGTTGGTGATTTTCTAGTGTATGAACAGTAAAAGTATTTTCCTTGGGAATGGGTACCCTCTCTGCCATTTATTCCTGTGAAAGTGTCTGATTTGTTTCTCTGCAATGTCACCGCAGCAGAGTTTGACTAGTAACAGAAAGCAGGTCTAACCTCTAGGTTGTAATTTCCATGCGGATCATACAGACTTCAGCTTGATTGTTGCGAAGTATTCCTATATGAGGTTGGGTTTTGGTATTTTATTGATTAAAAACTTTGTTCTTCTACACGGTTTACTTAATATCATATGATTCCTAGAAAGCATGATCTATATGAAAATTTGTATAGTTTATTGCTCGTATCTTTCAAATGGGTATTGTTATTGGATATTTTTTTGTAGAGAGAGAAGGTCACAGCATATATCTAATTAGTGATAGAAATGTTTTAAATCTCATCTGATACCCACTAAATTATGATTCAAGGCATGCATGACAAGTAAATAGGTTCATATCCAGACATATTTGGCATTAAAAGATAACTCAACTCAATTAAGTCTTAATCCCAAACTAGTTTGGGTCGGCTAATATCCAACATTATGAGATATCATCTAAAATTCAAAATTAAATAGATACAGGTAAATTAGAACCTTCATGCTCCTTGGAGTCTTTCATTCTGTTATCATGAATGGCTTGCCTGACCAATAAAAGCTACATAACTTGTGGTTTGGTCTCTCTCTCTCTCTGTCTCTCTTCCCCCCCTCTGCCTCCCACCTTCCGTAGTGCACTTTCTCTTCCACTGCAATCACTTATCTTCCTTCTCTGGGTCTCTTATACTTTTGCATTGTTAGTTACTAAAATCATCTGCATATTGACTATATGGACAGTTTTCATTCTTTCTAAACATATTTACATATCTTGAATCCCAAAATTAG
This sequence comes from Phoenix roebelenii, assembly GCA_025769935.1. Classification (NCBI taxonomy): domain Eukaryota; kingdom Viridiplantae; phylum Streptophyta; class Magnoliopsida; order Arecales; family Arecaceae; genus Phoenix; species Phoenix roebelenii. Next base: position 16,049,789 of record JAOXJJ010000069.1, on the reverse strand, counting down.
GTTAATTGAAAGTGTGGTTCACATTTTTGTTCTTACATCAAAAATCAAACATGTATCTGATTTTTTTAAAGTAAATCATAAATATCCATTCTTTTATCCTTTGTGCTTATCATGGTTGATACAAAACACTGTCGTGCAATTTTTGTGTCATTTTTATTTTATCAATTAAAGCCAACCATCTAAAAATTAAATATATCTATTCCCTTGCCTCAGTTGTGACCGCCTGTCTCATATGCATCACATATGCCTAAGACTGGTTCTCATATGAGTAATGACACACAAAAAGGGGGAGGTGGGCATGGAGCACGTGCACATACAATGAGAACGAGATATGGTTCTTTGAATATCTGTGATATCTTCAAGATGGTCAAATCCTTACACTCTGAGAATACAATGCTTAATCACACATGATTGGATGCAGTACATAACACATTAAATGTTTTCATATTAGTGGTTTTCTGGCTAGGTTCCAGATTTTGCAGCTAGATCTGCCACATTGATGCTGCTTTTTCTTGTTTCATTGGTTTTTCTACTCTTCATTGGTTTTATAGTGTGATTTTTTATTCGGAGTTCTTTATATTGTCATTAGTTTTTCTTTTAATCTGGTATAATCTTGTTGTCTAATGTAGTTACTCTTTTACAATAAAGGATCCATGATCTATCTTTTGTCTCAGACATATGCTTGTTGTGATGATATAAAGTTGCATAGCTGTTTTGTTTGTTATATTAATGAAAGCCATAGCTTTTGTTATTCTATTTGCAGGAAATATGAAGAAATTTGTGCTCCTTCTGTTGAAGAATTCTGTTTTATTACAGACAACACGTACACTAAGGCAGAGGTACATTTTTAACTTTTCGTTTTTAATTTTAATTTTAATGGTGTGTTGCATAATTCGGTACTGTTAATCGGAAAACATTCTCCTCAATGAGAGTCAGTATCACATAATGTGAATATTGCTGGCTTCTGACTTACAGGTTGTCAAAATGGAGAGTCAAGTACTGAATTATTTAGGCTTTCAACTATCTGTGCCCACCATAAAAACATTTCTCAGGTTTTTAGATCTACCAGAATTAAACAATTTCATAACTCATCTGTAAGGCTTTATGTACTTCCACTTTCTGAGATGCAGTATGAGAATATCTTAAAATTTAAGGTTCTAATGCCTACTCTTTTATCACTATGTTTACTTGCAGGAGATTCCTTCGAGCAGCACAAGCAACATATAAGGTGAGGTAGATTTTGAGTAAGGATGGGTTTGTATTCCACCCACTAGGTGATAAATCTGCAGGCTTTGTAATTTCCATTTGTTCTGAGCTGCAGGTCCCAAGTCTAGCATTGGGATACTTGGCTAATTATCTGGCAGAGCTGACACTGATTGAATGTAGCTTCTTGAAGTTTCTTCCTTCAGCCATAGCTGCATCTGCTGTGCTTCTTGCTAGATGGACGCTGGATCAGTCTGACTATCCATGGGTCTGTGAACAATTTCTTCACTTTTCCTTCAATCTAATTAAGTTTTATTGATTGTGATTTCCATTTTATTCTTCTCCGCAGAATCCTACTCTGGAGCATTACACCTCATATAAGGCTTCAGATCTTAAAGCAACAGTTCTTGCATTGCAAGAGTTGCAGATGAACTCCAAAAACTGCCCCCTGAATGCTATTCGTGAGAAGTATAGTCTGCAGAAGGTATTCAGTGTTCTAAAATGTTGTCAAACTACTGAATAGCTGCACATAATTTTTTTCACCCCTCATATATATATATATATACACACACACACACACACACATGATATATACATGTGTGTGTGTATATATATATAGAGCTGGATTTGGCTGCACCCTGAGTAGGTCTTCACTCAGATTCGGTCAGATCTAGATTAGACAATGGGGATCCCACATTGATGATCCGAGCCATTGGATGTAATCTACTGCCTAAGCTATTTGCACACTAAATCATGTGATCTAGAGATTCCTAGCTTATTTATTAAGCAATCAAAAGAACCAATATAATTTAATGTTATTTAGATTGTCTATTTTTTTGACCACTTGATGCATAGGCTAGGGATCACCAAATCATATGATTTTTAGTATGTAGGCAGTCTAGTACCAGCTTGAACTATTGATATGGGATTCCCATATTTGATTTGGACTTGATCGGATCTGAGCAGAGATCCACTTGAGTGTTAGCCCAATCTAGCATCATATACACACACATATATATACATACACACATGAACACATATATTATAAGTATCTTAAATTATGTCTACTGTAGATAATTGGTAATGGAGCAAATCTTTGCAGCATTCTTGATTTGTGGTATTCCTAGAAAATTGGTACGGTGCCAAATATCTTAAAAGGTTTGATGATAGGTCTGGCACATCAAGTTATCCTCCATGGATTCTTATATCTGGACCCTACAGCAGCGGGAGCCTCGTGCACCATGACACCTTTTTTAGTGTCATAGAAGTAGAGAAAAATATTGTGACACTTAACAAGAAGTGTTCAAAATCCTGTTAGTGTACTTTTAGCATTCCAATTTTACTCTCGGGATTTGATTCACAGTATAGCTCATGTTTTCTGTCTGATGCTCAATTTTGAAGCCTTAATATGTCTCCGTAGTTAAATAGTACCATGAATCTGCAATTATTTCCATTATATAGGCAATTAGTAAATGCTGAGCAATGTTTTTAACAGATCGAACGTGTGGCTGCTCTGACATCTCCAACATTGCTGCAATCAATCTTTTGTTGATTGTGATCTATGCCTCTATCTTCCATGGGCTGTGCCATTGGAGAGTGATCGCACTGAAGTTTCATTACCTCTTTCCTGATTCTTAGCAAAGACTGGATCTACTGATTATCTATTTGTCCGTTTCTTTTGATCTTCATTTATGGTGGTGGGTGGTGCCTACTTTTTCATTTTAAATATTCTGGCTCTGGTATTTCCAAGCCAGCCTGTGCAACGAAAAGTTTATAAGAGGGATGGGAGTGGCTGAAATATGCCAAAACAAATGTTTAGTTCATTTCATGATTTTATTTTCTCATGCAAAAAAACAGCTTATGCATGGATTCATGCTTGTCTGTCTGCGAGAGGAAATTGTAACTTTCTGACATAAATTTGAAATTTCAATAATTTTCACTTTATCACTGTTTTCTTTGTTGTTTTTACAATGATGCTCTGAAGAAAAAGTATGGTTGGAATCCTGTGATATGTGGAAAAACGGCTATCATATTGCATGGAATCTATTTGGGATTGGGAGGTGTTGGGGTAGTACAAACTGCCCCAAGGCACGTGAGCACGTAGTGGAGCGCATGATCAGGGGCGCCCGACCTCTGAGCGCCCGACCTCGGATACATCCGACTCCCTGGGCTCCCGACTTGGCACCCCATTAGGTATCCGACCCCGGAATCGACCACCTTGGATCTCCGATCTTGCTCTCCACCTATCACAGTCACGTCTTTCTGTAGCCCGATCAGAGGGCATATCCAGCCATCGCCGTTAGCATTTAATGCGCATGGCCCCAGAAGACCTCCGGCTCACTCCACCATTAATGCATATTTCCGGCTTACTCAACCAT
>JAOXJJ010000069.1:16008117-16024806 GCA_025769935.1 Phoenix roebelenii | reverse complement strand
TGTAATAGAAAAGGGATAGAGAACTCTTAAGGGCAAAACAGTGATTTTCATTGTTAAGGGTATGTAGCTCTATCATGACATACACTCATAATTGGTTGAAATATATTTCATTGATTATATGGATTAGTCTAACCTTAAGATGCAGCAAAGTGTGGATTGAATCGACCCCAACATAAGTGGAGTCGGCCCTGGCACACCATGGAACCATCTGGCACACCCTGCAAAAATGGCATAGATGAACAGTAAGTGGGTCGACCTCAGAAGTGGAGCCGATCCCAAAAAACCATGAGTCGACCCCAGCTTCAAGCCTCAAGAAACCAACTCTCTGAAATTTACTGAGAGGGCCAACCCCAAGCTTTCTTGAGCCGACCCCAGCTGGAGCCGACCTCAGGAATACTTGAGCATCCCAACTGAACATGAGCCGACCCCAAGGATATATGCTCAAAAACTATGTCTTTGGAATCCCTGAGAGGGCCGACCACAATGGAGTTTGAGTCGACCCCACTGTAGCATGGGTCGACCCCAAGATAGGTTGAGTCGACCCAAGTGAAAACTACCGAAAATTCAAGGTTCTGTGGTTCCTGAGAAGGCCGACCCCAATGTAGCAGGGGTCGACCCCAGTGAAGGTTGACTCGACCCTAGAGTAAGTTAGGTTGACCCCAAGCCCAATGAACAGTAAGTTGAGTCGACTCCAGGAAAGCTTGGGTCGACCCCAGCACGGGCAAGGGCAAAACAGCTAGTTCTGCAGAAGTACTTTTTGACCTCCCAACAGCTAGTAACGGATAGTTTTTCAAATCTAACCATTGGGGAGTGACCAAAAGATTTGGGAAAGTATTTAAAGTATCACTATTCATCAAAGCAAAGTATCTTTTGCAAACAAAATCAAAGTTCATTCAAGAAAAAGCAAGCTCTAGCATTCTTCAATCAAGTGCTTCATTCAAAGAGCTAAAAGGAAGTGGTTGAGCAGATTCTAAGAGGCATTAAGAGCTCTACCAACCCTTGAAGAGTGAAGCAATCTTGACAAAGAAGAGAAAAATCTTATCAAAGCGATAACTATATTCTAAACTCTTCTTTGTAGCTCATAATTGTTATATTTGCTCATCTAGGAGTATCAACTCTCTTTTTCTTAATCATTTTGTAAAGTTTGTTGGTGAGCCCGTAAAACCAACGGTGTAGGTTTGTTGGTGAACCCGTAAAACCAACGGTGAAGATTTGTTAGTGAGCCCATAAAACCAACATAGGTTTTTTGTGATCCCGGAAAACTAAAGTGGAAAGATTTTTGGATTCTGAGCCCGGAAAACAATCCAACTGTAATCCGCGGGAATATAGTAAATTTCCAAGAGGTCGCTTGGGGAGTAGATGTAGGTGCTTAGGAAAGCACTGAACCACTATACTTCTTGTGTGTTTGTATTGTGTATTGTTCTAACTTCACTACATGCACTCAATCAATATTAACTAAATCACTCACTCATCAATTAACTTAATTAAGAAATTAAAAATTTAGAAAAACGAATTCACCCCCTCCTTTTGGCTTGTCACCTTGGGCAACATTCTCAACTTACTCAACTCGAATCTTTCAAAGAAAATTAAAAGAAAATAGAAGAATCGAAAAAGTAGGGCTTAAGTACTCTTTTCTTTCATTGATGATAAAAAAAAGTAAGATATACAACCTCTATTTATAATGGCGAGGTCCATCCTTGCACAATTTAGGTTGGATTCCTCTTTCTAACTCTAATATAAATTTCTTTCCTAAAATAGATATCACTACTAGAAATTAACTCGAAAATTCAAAATTCATCGGATAGTAGATCATGATTTTTATATTAATTTTGTCTTCTATCTCTATACCTGATTTTTCTCAAATGAAGAGATACACCCAGTCAAAGTCCTGCTCGAAAAGAAAACTTCCGATTTGACTGGCCCATTTCAGGACTAAACAATATAATTTAGGCTTGATTGTAATGGACGCCGCCTCTTAGAGGATGCGACATCACGTCGTAGGTCTCGAAAAATTGCTCAATTTTTCAAAAAATATAATCTCAATTGGACGTCATATAACCATGTTTTGGTCTCGAAAGTTTGGCCTGCAACTTGACTTCTTGATATGGCGGATCTCACTCCTAGATCTTGTCCAGCTCTACTCGTGGTGGCCAAAATGGTCCACATCGAATCTGAGGATCCTCTTATATCACTTAGAAATGCTTAGAAATTTTTATTTTTAAAATTTATCTTGATGACGATTCTTAAAAAATATATAATTTTTATAAATATTTTAGAATTTTCTATTGTTAACTCTGGACTGGACTAAGTTGGATTGGACTCAACATGGGTTTCAGGTTGTGGATTAGGCTCCAACCTACCATCTGATTGTTAGCTAGCTTTATTGGATCACTGATAGCCCCATAATTCTAGTTTTATTTTACTAGCCATTAGTGGACATTAATGAGCCCAATAACTCTTACCAAATTCTTTTGACTGCCTATTTGTGACCTTTTATAGCGGTTGGTTTTGTGTTAATGAATTTTTTATTATTGCAGTGCTATTAGTCTCTCATGTAATGGTCCTAAGCCATTAGTGGACATCAATGAGCCCAATAACTCTTACCTAATTCTTTTGACTGTCTATTCGTGACCGTTTATAGGCGTTGGTTTGGTGCTAATGAATTTTTTTTTATTGCAATGCTATTAGTCTCCCATATAATGGTATTAATGGCATTGACCAGTTGGGACGGTCACAAATCTCCTGGATCCCTAAGGCTTAATAATATAGAGACAAAGGCATAGAGAGGCGTATCAAACACTGTTCCCATCATTTGCTCTTCCTCTCTCATGGGGAACTTAGGGGTGCATCTAAGCTAGTGTCTTGAGGATGTGGCAACATGTTGATCCCATTGTCATGAGAAATTATATCTTACATGGTACTGTGGACCATAAGACCATGCACATTGCCAATCATAGCCACTCATTTTTATAAGCCATGTTCATCAAATGCTCATCTTGGTTCACCACCATTAATGGCATGTACGGCCACATGTGCACACCATGTAGGATATAATTTCTTCATCATTGCCGGTTGGCTCTATTCTATCTTGCAGAGAGGCTAAGCCTGCAACCTATGCTTGCAGGGGTGGCCAAAACTTTTCTAATGATAGTGCCCAGAATGCTTCGAATTTTATCTTGTTTTCCTTCTATTTTTTGTTATGTTATATGGAGATGTTGATAAGCACGACAATTTATGCTGATACACAACTCAGAGAAGTCGGTACATATTGTAGCATACACCGCGGTTGATGCTGATACACACCATTGCATGCTCTAGGTTTGTTTTTGCCTTTACAGACATGTAATGGCTCTGCCTATGTACATGTCAAGCCAATGCGGTGAACTTGGATTCATACACGCACACACTTGAATGAGTGGTGAATCTTCTAAGTTTAGGAACTTTTATTGTATTATTCTCAGTCGCTTTTTCTTATAGACTATTCATGGTCTCTTCACCGTCGAACTCACATTGTTTTCAATTGGTGCACTAGTTAAATGTAGAACAAAAATTAGGGGTGGCAATCGGGTCGGGTTGGGTCAGGTTAGATATATGTCAGGTTGGATGTGGGTCGAGTCAAAAATTTATCAATCCAAATCACCTGTTTATTAAACCGCCCAAAATTTTAATCTGAATCCGATCTATTTATTAAACAGGTCAAAATTTTAAATCTGAATTCGACTTATTTATCAAACAGTTAACCTGATCTACCCACAAAATTCATTTGTTAAATAGGTCACCTCAAGTTATACGGGTTAAACGGTTAGACAAACTTTTGACAAGTTAAATAGATTTAAACAAGTTAAACATGTTAAGAAGGTTGGGTTAAATAAGTTAGAGACAAGTTAAGCATGTTTCAAATAGATTAAACAAGTTTTAAATAGGTTGAACAGGGCAGGTTATAAACCGAACCAATTATTAAACAAGTCAAAATAGGTTAAATGGGTCAAAGGTTTAAACTTGAACCCAACCTATTTAATTAAAAGGTTTAAATGGATTGACCTATTTACGATCCAAATCCGTTTATATCAAACCCAAACTTACTTAAAGCGGATCGTTCGTAGGTTAGATGATACACAATATATAGTACATGATCAGATGATACAAACCTAGCAAAATAATCATCCAGCATCCCAATACATACCTTCAAGTAAATTATTACTTAATTTCAAGAATATAGTATTCATCAGTATACACTACATGACTAGATCATGCACACCAACCAAAATAGACATTTAGTATTCTAATACATATCTCTTGGTGAATTGATACACAATTTACAGAGCATGATATTCACCAATCACATTATATGGCCACACAGTACACACAAAGCAAAATAGGTATCCAACATCCCAATACACACTTTTAGGTAAATCGATAAACAATATCTATAATATGGTGTTCATTAGTACACAGTATATGGCCAGGTGATACATACTCATCAGCTTTTCGATACATTCTGTAAGCTTTTCTAATACACATCCAATAGCGACCCAATACACATCTTTAGATAAATTGATACGTATTTTTCGAAAACATGGTGGTCACTAATATATAGTACATAGTTAGGTGATATACCTAGAGAAATAGTCAACCAGCATCCTAATACATACCTCTAGATAAATCGATAGATAATTTCCAAAATATGGTGTTTACCACTACATACTATATAACCAAGTGATACACACCTTGCAAAATAGTCATCCAGCATCCCAATATACACTTCTAAGTAAATAAATATACAATTTTCAAAATATGGTATTCACCAGTATGCAGTACATGGCTAGGTGGTGCATACTTGTATGTTTTTTTGATATATACTATAAGCTTCTTTGATCTTTGAAAAGAGAGAAGGATTTGGAGAAGGAGAAAGTTAGTCAGGAACGAAAAGGAAGGCCTGATAGAGGGGAGAAACACTTGACAAGGGAGAGGGCAGATGGAGAATGGCTTGACAAGTAAGAAGAGAGAATGCAGGAAAAATAGAGAATAGATGGAGAGAGGCAGATGATTCGAAGAACTCCATTAGTAGTAGGAGTTCTGTCCTCTTTAAGATGGGCATCGGAGGAAATATGGTAAAATAAGAAGCCCGTCCTATATAATATTCTCTAGTGTGTGCACTAGAAAATTTTTGTTGGGTAATTGTGTCTCCTTTTCTTTCTCTCGTTCTATCACAATCTTCCATAAAATATTATTCCTGTGTTTGTCGTTCATAGATGGAACCAAGAGTCTAGACTTAAACGTATAAGCAATCTCTTGAAGACCTCTCAACTAAATGAACACAACTAGTGACTATTATACCATAATCTACTCAAATTTGCGTCTAACATACGGAAAGAGATAGTGACACTCCCCAAGGAAAAGTGTACACATAAGATGCTAGAATCAAAGCACTGGTAGTGGTAAATAGTTAATAGGATTGCGAGTTTTGGCCGACATTGAATTGTTTGAGCTCAGATTTCTAAATGACATTGGACATTCAAGCGTGAGTCAAAGCTGGAAGTTCATATGATATAAATATTTAACTTTGGTACGTGAGCTACATGTATCTGTATACATATGGCTTCTACCTATGGAAGCAAATCCTCATGCATAGCATTTGGTAACTGTTCAAAATTAACCTACGCTTCAAAAATTTTATTGAATACTCAGGAAAAATATGAATCATCCACGCCAAGTATATTTTTTTGCTTCTTGATCTCTAAACCTGCTTCAAAATTAGTTAGCTCTTCATCATCATAATTGATCAATTCTCCAAAAATAACATCCATCTCTTGGATAGCACCAGCATAAGACTCTTCTATATAATCTGACTCCTCAATACGAATCTCTAGGGTTGGATCAACTATAGCATCCTTTAATTTTTTATGAGCAACTTCAAAAACAACTATTTCTTCAATCATGATTTTTTTTGAACTTGATATTGCATCCATCTAATCAAGCTTTTTTGCTCTAAACTTTCTTTCAGGACTAATTGATGCATGAACTGATCAACTTTGCCATGCTTTGAATCTTCCGAGCTTTGTTGAATCTCTAACTAATTAAGCTCCCCCTGCTTTAAATCTTCATCTATGAATCAATTTTGCTTTTCTCTTGAATTTTCAAGAAAGTCTAGAACCAAAACCCACTTTTAAGGCAACTCTTATTTGAGAACACCTTGATGTCGCACCTTGCTAGATCTTTAATGGATAGCTGCAAGAATATTCCATGCTTTTTCTGGCTCCTTTATATTTTAGATATAAAGATAATTCTCCCTATTCTCTAAACATCGTAGCTTGAAGAATCCTCATCACCTTCTTAGATTTTTGATTTTACTTTCTTCTCGTTAAGAGTATCTAATCCCATCATCTATGACTCTTCCAAGCTATCCTATAAATCTTATCCCATCAAGTAAAATTTAACCAATGACTTCCAAATTGGATAATAGGTGTTGTTCAACTTGTGGAGATGAGTGGTGATAGTAAACATAGCCATGTTGATATTTGTGAAGTCGGTTATCATGATCCAAATATCGAATCATAACAAATTTCACACATTTTCTTGCACGCACAACAAATTACTGGAAGGTAGAACCACACAAAACAAGTACCTTTAAACCCACCAACAATCATGTCACCGTGCAAAAAATCGGGGTTTCGATAAATCTAATCAAGCCGAAATTACTTGGCCACACTCCAACCTTGCTTTGATACTATGTAGAATAGCACTCTGTTTGATAAAGATCAAAAGGAGCTTCTCAGAATCTAAAATAATCACCAATTAAATCAAGCAGTAGTAGTGGGAGAAAAAAAAAGACTAAGAGAGAAAAAAAATAAAATTTTTAAAATAATAAAAGCCCAATTAAGGAGTTCCGCTTCTCATATAAAGAAGCCTCTAGTCTCTAAGTATCTCTCTCCTTCTATAAATAAACCCATACACTCTATCTCTTACTATAAGAAAAAAATATCACAATCGTCTACTAAAAGACAAAAGCATTACTATTCTACTCCAACCAAAATATAAATTTAAATATATTATGGCTAAGGCTTAACCTAAGTTAACATAAAACAATACTAAATGAATTTCTAACAAAATACCGACTTAACCATGAATCTCAACAGCCTGGACTACTTGTCCATATCCAATGCATTCAAGTGAGAGATTCTTTATGAAGCAATGAAGGAAATGGGACCCAAGGGGGCCGAAGGGCTTCAATTTGCCCACTAACCGTGCACAATCAAGTCAAACAACAATAATGTAAGTACTAAATTTCGGCCGAATGCAAAGCATATGAGATAATTGGCAGGTAAGTGTTTGATGGATTTCAATGAATGTGATTTAAATGAAAAAGTTATAAAAATATATGATGAATGGTTGTCATCTTATAAATTAAAATAAAAGGAAAGAAACTAATCTGAAGCTATGGAGTTCATTTCAAAAAAAAATTGATCTCTTAAGAGTCAAACTTGTATTTTTCTAGTTTTATTTCTTTCTTTGTTCTTTCGGGTTTTTACCACTCGTGGAAGTCCAACATAATGTTGTTCCTTGGCAACTACAGATCCTGAAAGTCTATATACACAGGATTACTTAATCAAAAACCAAAAACAACCCAGTCATACGCAATTGTCTTATCAATAAACAGTAGACATGTTAAAGATGAGGATAAAGATGACTGCTTTCTCATTATCAAATAGTACTTCTCTCTTATAGTTGACCCATGTACGAGGTAGATGCTGTTCCTTACCAAGACTTTTCTTTTTTTCACAAAAAAAGAGAGAGATAGACTCTAGGAAAACAATTTTTGCATTAGAATTACCAATAGTACAACTTCTACATTTTATGCTTGTTTGCTTTTGATCTATCCGCATTCCTTATTAGGAAACATGCCTTTAACATTTAAAACAATAAAATGTATATTCTAAAAGGATGCACAACAAATAATTGGAAGTGGTTAGGATTGATTTAAGAATATCTAAAAAATTACTCCAATAATTAATTCTCGGGCCTAAGAATACTACTTAATTATAATTGACTAGAATGGATTTATTTGTACGTACATGTCCTTTTGAATGTGTCACCATAAGATATATACACTTGCATCTTGTAATATGCTAATTTGCAAATGATTATGAGAAAATGAATGAGTTCCATAATTCTCTTTTATGGTTATAATTTCAGGAATTTCAAGTAGTATAAATTTTGATGCACTGGGGCATCTTGACACTGCTGAACAAATATCAACCGCTCTTGCTTCTGTTTTTTAGCCAAGGTTATGCTACAAATATAGATAAGTATTTCTTATTTGCTTGATACTTTGTGAAGCATATTTCAAATCATCTTTTTCCTCCTCCTGCATATCTGTTGAGGAATCATAGGCTTTTAAGATGCAAGCATACGGATTTATAGCAACATTATCATGTAGGTTGCCTAGATATATGGGCCATACTTTATATTGCAACATTCCTCCATGAGGTGCTATGTCCAACAACCATAGAATATTACTAGGAGTTTGGAAAAGGCAATAGATGGTATGGATCAAAGACTATTTGATTGTCAAGTTTCTATATGACAGATTTATACAAACTTGAAAAGTAAAGATGAGTAATTATTTTCAATAAAATTGATTTTGTTAAAACTGGGAAGTCATAGAATCTAAATAAATAAATAATATGAAAAATTGAGGATATATTTTTATAAAATTATTGTGTATTTATCTATTTTAAGATATCTATATGCAATCAAATAACTCCTTGCTTTTGGTTGTTGATAAAAAATCTAAATTAACTGGGTTCTTGCAACAAGTTGTAGGAGGTCAAGAGGATCTTTCAAGTAAGTTCTTTAACCGAAGGAAATGAGCTATGGGAAGAAAAGATAAAATATTTTTGGTGTGTCAATTTTTTTTGTAATACCTATCTTTTGTTTGTGAAAAAAAAATGATATAAGCCAGCTGAGCATTTTGACTGGATATAAATCGAATAAATGGATTCAAAAGCTTCTTATTTCCCAATCAAATGTAGTCCAATGTTTGGTTTAAGCAAGCATAGTTGCGGGTATGGTTGGTTATAGTTTTGGTGCAATTTGGCATGTTTTGAGCTACACATTGCCAATATATAATGGACACTAAAAAGTAAAACGTTGTTCCTTGTACTATTTATTCTAGTCACTGAGAAATAGGGGTGGTAATTTTTGACATAACCTGTAAATGATTCGCTTTAGGCTGGTCTAAATTTGACATAATAGATTTGCGTCTAAAACGAATTAATCTATCTGGCCTATTTAATCTGCTGAAGATCTATTTAGTCCATTTAAAACCTGCTTAATCTATTTTTGTCTAGTTTAACCTAATTTGCTTAGCATATTTAACTTGTTTAAATATATATAATCTACTTAATCTATTTAATTTGATATAACCTGTTCAATAAAAAAGTTACGTGGATCAAGATAATTTACTTGTTAAATAAATAGATCAGGTTCATATCTAATTTTTAACTTAGTAAATAGATTGGATTTGGGTTGACAAAATTTTGATTCGATTTACATCCAACATGATCTGATCCAACCTGATTGCCATCCCGACCAAGAAAGTAGTATTATATATCTAATTGATGATACAAAGGGAATGATAGCTTTTATTCAACCCAAATCTTTATATTTTATGTTATTTCATTTTAAATTGGTTCGGAGCCTGAATAAATTTTCTTGAGTAGGTTGGAGCAAGAGATAAGTCTAACCCAGCTTGGTCTGCAGCCTGAATCACCCTAGATAACTCACCAGGTTAGGAGGCCAAACCAAATCCACCTATTTATAATCAGATTGATCTCGAGTTAACTCAAAACTAACTAGATTACCCAAAAAAAAAAAAACAAAACAAAACAAAACAAAACAAAAACACCAAAATTTATTGCACTCGTACCTCGATAAGACCTCCTTCTACAAGAATGACAACTGCTTATTCTGCTACTTATTCCCTACATTTGTAACATTTGAGCTCATGAGGGTGAAAAAGATGCTAATGATGATGGTGGCCATGTAAAGTTTTCATGGCCTATTCATGTTTCAATTTTAATTAACTTGTGCTGCAGCAGAGAGTATTGAAATGAGCCAAATGGACGGGCAATGGATGTCAACAAACATAGCCATGTGGTCCTAGGTGAGTCCTCCCAATGGTTGACTGCTCATGCACTCACTCTACCCTATTCCCCCAACATAGGGGGCATGTGCACTCCCTCAGAGGATAAGTACTTTAGTACGATCCAAAATTGCTTCCACTGCATGGACTGGAATGTTTGTCTTCGCTACACTCTCTGGTTTCCCTCCCGCTATTGAATGTTGAATCAATGGGTCGAGAGGACGCCCATTGGTTTCCAGCAAACCGTTTCTGCAGAAGTGTAGTAAAGTACTGAAATAATAATCAACTTCTTTAGTTTAATAAAAATAGTTCTTTTTTTTTTCGCGGTAGTTCTAGTAAAATCTGTAGGCATGGTTGATGACAATGAAACGATGACATATGTTAGTACTGAAGAGTTAAGGCCCATTTAGATGTACAGGCGGAAATTAGTACCATGGCATACGAAAACTATGGGGTCTTTCAGCTATTCTGACAAGCAATTAGTTTTCACATGAAGACGTCCCGCATCCCGAGCTACGAGTTGCACTGCATTCCAAAATTAAAAACTGTTCGTCAGACGCGTAGTGCTGCAAATTAGACGGCTGTATGCATGGCTGAACACCCTGCTGTGAATTAATTCTATATCTATTTTCATTTATTTTTTGATATTTTGTTTTTTAATTTTGTAATATATATTGGTACTAAAATTGTATCAACCTTCCGTTCTATACCCAAAAAAAAAAAAATCTCTCAGTAAAAAAGAAAAAAATGTCCTCCATTAACATATCACATGTTTTCAACTTGTTGAGACTATACTATTCTTTTGTAAGTACCAGCAACAATTCATCTCAAACAGCCGCTAATTGTTTGATCTCCTGCATTAGTTTGTTCTTTCGACATCAGTTTAGGGTTCGTCACTTTCATGCTTCCAGCGATTTCGTTGTAACTATTAGAGTTTTAACTTAAAAATTAATTTAATTTTAATAATAAATATATCAGTTTTACCTCCTAAATTTTAGATAATTTAAAATATAAGATAAAGCTCTTATTCTTTTTTTTAAACACTTCTTTCAGAAGACGTGGGACTCTTCTGAAAATAATGTTTTAAAAAAACGTTAGTCCTAATTTTCGTAGGGATGCGATGTTTCTGAAACATCGCATCTTCAAAAATGCCGTACCACATCGGTCTCCGATAGAGTCTATAATCCAATCCAATCTAATCTCTCTCTCATTGGTACTCTATCTTTCGAGAGTTTCTTCCACATAAAGAATTCTTTTATTTTTCTACTTTCTATTTTCTATCTTCTGTTTTTTTTGGGCAACTGAAGAAGTCGATCGGATTAAGCCTCCTCAGCGATCGTGCTCGTTCGAAGAGGATCGGGCTAAACCAGGTTATTGTACCTTGAGGACGGAATCGCCGCAAACCTACACTAGAGGGTGAATCACATTCTTAGGGTAGTATATCACACGCCTTGATCCAGACAAGCTTTTTTTAATTTTCTAATTTTATTTTAGTAAATTATTTATTTATAATACTTCTATAAAATAAAGATATAGCAATTTCTAGGAACCATTTCTCCAATAGTCTAAGAATGTGATCCCTTGATTACTAGAAATTGCGATATATATACATTTATTTATCAAAATTTAATTTGATAGTATAGAATTAGATTTAATTTAATTGCATAAAAATTTAAAATCCTTAATTTCAATCAGAGGGTTGTTTTCTTAATAAAAAGCAGTCTTTCAAGAGATTATATTACTCTAAAAATTATGCAATTAAATTTCTGCAACTTTAAAAATCATACAAATAATTTTCTGCATATTTAAAATCTTTAAAAAATTTTCTGCATCTTTGAAAATAATGCAGACATTCTCTGCAGATTAAAATCTCTGTAGAAAATTACTGCGGCTTTAAAATCTGTGCAGATTTTCTACAGAATTAAATTATGTGCAATCTTTAATTTCTGAGCAGAATTTTCTGCATCTTTAAAATTTGTGCAAAAAACTTTAACAGTTTTAAAAGCTGTGCAGAAATTATTGCTACTTTAAAATCGTGTATATTATTAGTTGTTTTTAAAATACCTATTGATGTTATTTTGAAAAACATGCCGAAATTACAAAGTTACTTATTATTTAGTATAATAATTTAATTTTGCTATTGTTATATATCTTTATTGTATTTATTTCAAAACTAGAAGTATATTATTGAAATCCATTAATTAACTATTCAAACTTATAAGGCTAGTCCCCATGAAACTTGTGTTTGCAGAACAAACTAAGCAATCAAAACTTTATAAATAGCTTCTTTTGATGATCATAGTTCAATCAAACCTGAAAAATTTAGTGGATCTTCTTTTAGAAGGTGACAAAGCCAAGTAAAATAATATTTGCTCACCACATTATGGTTGATCTCTGCCATAGAATTTTTTGATCCTAGACCATCATCTGGATCAACCTCTCAACCCTCTTCTAGCCCTCAAGATTTTGGATCTTCTAGCTCTTACTCTAAAACCCCTGAAAAAATTGATTTTCATTGCTACCATAGGATCCTCAATGCCCTTGCTGATTCTCCATATGATGTGGACCTCCTCACCAAATTAGCTAAGGAGCTTTGGGATGCTCTTGAAACGGAAAATGGAGGGATGATGCTGGTCTTGATCAGTTCATCGTATCTAAGTTTCGTAAATATGCCATGGTGGATTCCAAATCTGTCAATGTCCAAATCCATGAATTTCAAGTTCTTCTTAAAAAAGCTGAATTGACAGGTTATAAATTCTCTAAAAATTATAGAGTCCAATTCATAGTTGATTCTCTCCCTCCATCTTGGTTGAGTTTTTCTTGTGAGTTAAGTTATAAGCAAGGTGACTTAACCCTATCAGAGATTATAAACTCTATTAAGATCAAAGAAGAGAATCAACTTAAACATAAACCTAAACCAAATTTTGGACCCAAGATCAATTTGACCGAATCAAGTCAAACCTATTTCAAATCCCGTAGAAAATTTTTCAAAAAGAAAAAACTCCAAAATTCTTCAAATCTTGTCTCTTCCTTCAAACCTTCTAGAAACCATAACCGTCTTGCTCAGAAGCCAACAAGGAAAAAGACCTTCTGCTTCATGTGTGGGTGGTCAAATCATATGGAAAAAGATTGCTATCGTAGAAAGACTAAACCTTGGAAGAAAGGATCACTTAAACCTCATGTGAATATGGTTGAGATGGTTCTGGATCTTCTTTCAGGTCAGAATGTCAAAATCCTTTGGTTTTCCTTGTCCACTCTTTTTGTGATTGGTGGCTTGACTCCCAAGCTAATGTTCATGTTTCTTTTGATCGCTCTAGGTTCTCCACCTTTCAAGAATCAAGTGGAGGAGGTGCAACGCTTGAAAATGACTCCTCAGCACAAGTGTTAGGAAAAGGACGAGTGGACCTAAAGATGACATCTAAAAAAACTCTAATCCTTCATGAAGTGCTATTCATCCCCAATATTAAGAGGAATCTTACCAGTAGATCTCTTCTTGTATCTAGAGGCTATAAGATTGTATTAGAATCTAATAAGCTTATAATCTCTCATAATAATGCACTCGTTGGAAAAGGCTTTGTATCTGAAGGCCTATTCAAATTAAGTGTAAATCCTAAAGATTCTAATAAAGATCATCCTTTTATTCTAAATCTTGAATCTTCTGATGTTTGGCATGATAGGCTTGGTCATGTGAATTTTGATCGGATCCATTACATGACTATCTTGACTATGATTCCTAAGATCCATCTAGATAAAAAGGTCAAATGTGAAATTTGTGTTTAAGCCAAAAGTACCCGAAAATCTTTCAAATCTGTTAATAGAAGTTCTAACCTTCTTGACCTAATTCATAGTAATGTGTGTGACTCCACTAAAATTCCAACTCGAGGAAAAAATCGTTACTTTAAATATTCATTGATGACATCTCTAGGTGTTGTTACACATATCTAATCAAATCTAAAAATGAAGTTTTAGACAAATTTGAAATCTATAAGGTTGAAGTTGAAACCCAAACCGAGAAAACCTTTAAAAAACTTAGGTCTGATCGAGATGGAGAATGTATCTCGAATGAGATGGCTCTATTTTGTCAAGAATATGGGATCATTCATCAGGTTACTCCTCCTTACTCCCCGCAATCGAATAGTGTAGCAGAATGGTGAAGATTTCTTTACTTTTTTAGTAAAAGGTGAACCTTCCATATTTGCAGAGGTGATGTCTTCACCAGATGCCCCTTTTTAGAAGAAAGTTATTAGCTCTAAATTCAACTCAATTATCCAAAACTAGACCTAGATCGACTGATCTTCCTCCAAGTAGTAAACCATTAGGTTGTAAGTAGGTATTCCGTAGGAAGCTTAGACTTAATGGATCAATAGAAAAGTATAAGGCGAAATTAGTGGCTAAAGGGTATAACCGAAAAAAAAATTTAGATTATTTTAATACATATTCCTCTGTAGCTAGAATCTCTACCCTTAGAACTCTTCTTGCCATTACTTCCATTCATAAGTTGATCATTCATCAAATAGATGTGAAGACTATGTTCCTAAATGGAGATCTAGATGATGAGATCTATATGGAACAACCTAAATGATTCATTGTAAAGGGACAAGAGAACAAAGTTTGCAAACTTGTTAAGTCCCTATACAGTCTCAAACAAGCACTGAAACAATGGCATGAAAAATTTGATAGAACTATTCTTTTCATTGGTTTCTCCATCAATGATCATGACAAGTGTGTATTTCAAAATTATTGATGATGATTGTGTGATACTTTATTTATACGTCGACGATATTCTAATTTCTAGAACTTCTCTTAAAATCACATCTAAAATCAAACAATTCTTTTCAAATCACTTTGATATAAAAGATTTAGGTGAAGCTGATATCATCCTAAGGATGAAGTTGTTTAGATCTTCTGAAGGGATCGCTCTCTTCCTTGCTAATTCTATCAAGAAAATGATTCAAAAATTTGGTTACTCTGATAAAAAATCTATATCTACCACTTATTATTCAAGTAATCATCTCAAAAGAAATTTAGGTGAACCAGTTGATCAAATCGGATACCCCTAAATCATAGGTTCTCTCCTATATGTGGCAAATAGGACATGACCTGATATTGCCTATACTATAAAGAGATTAAGTAGATGTACTCAAAATCCAAATTAATCTCATTGGTCGGCCATTGAAAAGATATTTCGATATCTTAAGAAAAATCTTGATCTTTCACTCTTGTACACTGGATACCCTGAGATGGTTGAGGATTACAGTGATGCAAATTTGATTACTAATTCTCTTGATCTTAAATCAACCGTTGAATATCTCTTTGTTCTTAGCAGTGCTGTCATTGCTTGGGGATTATCCAAACAAACTATTATATCTTGGAGCACTATGAAAGCCAAGTTGATTGCTTCAGATACCACTTGTATTGAGGTAGAGTAGATTAAAAATCTTATCTCAGAGCTACCTTTAGTACCTAAGCCAGTTCCGGCTATATCAATTCATTATGATAATAAAGCCTTAATAGAACTAACAAATTAAAAGAGTACTAACAAAAAAATGAACCGACATATTCGAATTCGTCATAAATTTGTAAGACAACTCAAAAAGAGCAATGTCATTTTTTTGAAATTTATCAAGTCTGAGAAAAACTTAGCAAATCATTTAACCAAGGGTTTGTCTAGGAGTGGAGTCCTAGAATCATTGAAGGGGATGGAGCTTAAGCCCACTATTTGGTCACCGATAGTGAATACCCAACCTCTATGATTGGAGATCCCATGAAGGAGGTTCAATATAGTAGAAACAAAGCTGCTTGAGTGATTATGTCAGAATGCATTTTTGGAGTATATCTCCTTCCATTTCTATGATAAGTGCTCTTATTAGTGACAAAAATATATATTGAAAAAGTAGAGTTATACTCTTAATAAGTCCAAGACAAAATCTGTAAGGTATTAGGTCACAAATACTCTTGGAGGAATTACCTATATGAGACTATAGTTTTGGGCTAACCCTAATAAACTTCTCATAAAAAATCAAAGTACTAAGCGCACGGCCTTTAAATGGCGCTGACCGCATAAAGACCCAATTGATCCATACTATGTATGTGATAAGTAGAAATCTAAGTCAAAGAACCTAGTTCAAGGTCACTATAATTTCTTCAGATATATACTATCAATACTAAGTGGGGTTCAAGTCTGCGGAACACCTCACACATTGCACAATATAAGTTGTGCAAATTTTCTTCTAAATATTTTTATTTTTAAATTTAAATCTTTTGTAGGGGATTGTTGGAGTTTTAACTTAAAAAAATAATTTTAAAAATGAATATATCAACTTTATCTCCTAAATATTAGATATTTTAAAATATAGGATAAAACTTTTATCCTTTTCTTTAGACGTTTCTTTCAGAATAGGTGTGACTCTTTTGAAAATAATATCTGAAAAAAGA
Source organism: Phoenix roebelenii (assembly GCA_025769935.1). Taxonomy (NCBI): domain Eukaryota; kingdom Viridiplantae; phylum Streptophyta; class Magnoliopsida; order Arecales; family Arecaceae; genus Phoenix; species Phoenix roebelenii. The sequence continues at coordinate 16,008,227 of JAOXJJ010000069.1, read as the reverse complement.
ATATTGGTTCTGGTTTCGATGGGGATGCGATGCTTCAGAATAGGTGTGACTCTTTTGAAAATAATATCTGAAAAAAGAATATTGGTTCTGGTTTCGATGGGGATGCGATG
>JAOXJJ010000069.1:15963319-15973523 GCA_025769935.1 Phoenix roebelenii | reverse complement strand
GATGTAAAATGATGAATAATGCCAAAAAATACTTTATTGATTTGTCAATTCATTTACAAAATTCAATCATCAACATGATGACGATTGACTATTAGGATATAATTTTCAATTTGCAGTAGAATAGGATGATGAGGGTGGATTATTAGCAGAGGAAATGCATCAGTTGAGATTCAAGATTTCCAAATATTATAAATTACTAAGGATGCAAGAGACCTTTTGGGATCGAAAGTCAAGACTCCAATGGCTAAAAGTGGGGTCCAAAATTCTAAATTCTTTTGAAAAACCACAATCATTCGAAGGAGAGAAACACGATCAACAACATTAAGAATAGGGGTGAGAACTAGTTGAACTAGAGGAACAAATACAGTGGGAGTTCATAAATTTCTTTGAGTAGATGGACTCAAGTTGCATGGTCTAAGCCTCCATACTTACCTATGACTAATAAAAGTTTTAGTGAGGAGAACAAAATTATGCTAGATGTTGAGATTGATGATAGGAAGATTATTGTAGCCTTACAATCCTTGGGCCATGATAAAGCACCTGGACCAGATGGATTTCCACCAGATTTTTACAAAAGTTATTGGCTAATTATTGGTAAAAATAAATGTAATACTATTAAACAATTTTTTAGGCAGTGAGTTATATCAAGAGCTTGGAAAGCTACTTTTATCTCCAACTATAGTAACAAGAGCCAATCATCGCACTACAAACCAATTAGTTTGTACAACACAATTTATAAGCTTATTGCTATGATCATATCTCTTTGAATTTGGAAGGTGATCCATAAACTAGTTTGTGAGGAATAAGCAGCTTTCTTACCATATCGGTCTATATCTAATGATATTCTTTTGGATCAAGAGGCTTTCCACTCTCTTCACAAAGCATCAGGCAAAAGGACCCTTAGTATCCATTAAACTTAGATATGAAAGAGGTTATGATAGGGCCTATTAGGATTATCTTTTCGCTATTCTCTAATTTCTTAATTTCCCACATAGGTTCATTTAGTAATGAAGGGATGCATCATATCTCTGTCATTTACAATATCAATTAATGGTTGCCCTACTAACTTCTTCTGTACAAGCATTGGTCTTCATCAGGGCCGCTTTGTCTCCCTATTTGTGTATTTTGGGTGCTGAGATGCTTTCTCAAGCCATTTACAAGAAGACAACGAGGATCAATTCGTAGTTATATACCAAACAGTAGGAGCCCTCTTGTCATTCATTTGCTTTTTGTTGATGAATGTCTTCTACCATATAAGGTAATAAAAATTGATTGTAGAGCCTTCGAAGACATTATTTCCATGTACCATGCCTAATTAGGACAATCAGCAAACTTAGAAAAAGCTACAGTCATATTTAGTCCCAAGATTACCAATCGTCTTGTTAAGTTTCTTTTCTCCTTATTGGGCATCAAAAGGGTGCATGACATAAGTACATATTTGGGTGTTCCTATTAGAGGTACAAAACTGAAATCTACTAATATACAACCACAAAAGGATAAGATAAATGCCAGATTGACCATGCTATGTTGTAGATCGATTCATACCATATTCTGGCACAAAATTTGCAGAACAAGGTATGGTGAAGGACTGGGTATTTAAAATAAGAAGGATTGGTTGATTGCCATAGTTAGTAAAACTGCAAGTCGGATTGTACTCCAACCTCAATGCTTTCTTTCCCAAGTGCTCATGGCCTAGTATATTTTTAGTGGGAAATTGTTAAACTAATCATCTCATAGAGTGGACTTAGCCATTTGGAAAGAAATTTGTAAGTCTTCTAACTCTATAGCCAGTTGTTTCATATGGTCTGTGGGAAATGGCATGCTGATCAAAAGTGTAGAGGAGCCTTGATTTTGCATGGAGCCCATTAATTGATTATCGTTGACCTATAATGTTAAAACTTCATCACTATACCACATAATGGACCCAATTATAGATCAAAGTTGGGAATGTGATATTTATGTGTTACACAAATATTTTCTCCATCAGTAGTGGTGAACATAGTCAATACTCCTCTTGCTAGGGGCATAGATCTAGGAGAAAAGCATCTGCAAAAGAAGTATATGTGAGAATGGCAGATGATGTTGACTTAGATGTCTTAATTACTAATAAGAAGGTGTGAAAATTAAAAATCCACACCTTCTAACTCCTTGTTACTTGAGGAACAAATCCATTCCATAGAACTATTTTATGCTTGTTGGCATTTTTTCTGTCCTATCCGAGTAAGCTTAGAAAACTCGAGGTCCTAGGGAACTTTGTTGGCTAGTAAAGAAAGGTGTCGAATCTTCTACAACAATGAGGTTGGTGGGTGCAGACGTGCCAACATCTAATTAGCTAGAAACATGATGATGGAGATCGAACGAAGGATAGAGAGTGGCATAGGTCTAGATACCTTAACCTTTAAAGATTTTCACTACTATCATACTGGTCATTCAGAAAAAGATGGATAGCATAAATAAGATGAACTTCGTTGGTTAGCAAAGAAAGGTGTCGAATCTTCTACAACAATGAGGTTGGTGGGTGCAGGCGTGCCAACATTTAATTAGCTAGAAACATGATGACGGAGATCGAAGGAAGGATAAAGAGTAGCATGGGTCTAGATACCTTAACATTTAAAGATTTTCACTACTATCATACTGGTCATTCAAAAAAAGATGGATAACATAAATAAGATATAGCCGAAGCTACGATTAAAATAATGTATTACTACTCCTAAGGATAAATTAGAGTCCTACTAGTAAACTAAGAGAAAGGAATTTAAAGATCAAAGCAAAAATAATGGTAAACTAATTTTATTCATTAGTCAAGATGTTGAAAAGTTGCATTTTCATAATACAATCTACTTATTTATACTAGAAGACCCAAATGATATAGTAACCACCCACTGTCTTAGCAACAATAGTCCATATCTAGTCTCCACTTCTGTTGTCTTAGAAACTAATGCTAACTATCCTCCACCACCCATATTATCACAACGGTCGGACCCTATACCAGCTATCAGATCAATTATCATACTTGATTTGTCTTGGTCGTCTTTCTTAATCAACCTATAGCATGATTCCTATACTATCTTTGAACCAATTTTGTCGACTCCTTTGGCACCACATTTCTTTGCTTTGGCCTATCAAGCATCTTTCCTTTTACTAATCCTTAAGTGATACTATGATACAAAAGTTTTAGGTCTTGGATCAAAACTTGAATTTCCCTTTTAAAATTATATTTCAAAACTGCCATGTGTATGGTGATCCCCAGACATCAAGATGGATGAAAACAAGATGCAAGTGTTGAGATAGCCATTTGGTTGTCCTTTTTCGTAGGTGCCAATGCCCACACTTTCTTAATCACTTCTGGAGATGGCAAGCTCACCATTGATAGAGATGGAGAAGGTTGCCTTGTTGTTGTTAGATATGGGAGGAAGCCATCAAGGAGGAGTAAGCCCCTAGTTCTCTTAGCTAGAGCTTAGAGAAAAGGAGAAAATTAAGTCAAATGAGTTGGAAGGGCAGGATGGAGCTTTGTACTATCAAAAGCAAAAACCAAGGAAACTAGCCGGTTTTAACTTTTTATATAAACAAATCTTGAAATGATGAATAGCTACAAGACTATTAACTCTAATATATGGGATTTAAAATAGAGTGTTTAGTATATCTTTATATGAGCTAGGTTATACACTTTATGTTAACTATTTATAAAAAAATGTTAATGATTTTAAAATCAATCAAAAGCACCAAAATATAATATCCAAATTGTTAAATATAATACACACTATAGAAAAGACCTAGAAACCAAAATTCATAAATTTTGGTGGTCTCTAACCTATGCATCAAGTTGGTTTAAAAATAAATGTTATTGACTATATTAATATGGTAAAATACATGATAAGGCAAATAAATTAAAAATCCACTTTGTGAATACTGATCTACCCATCTTAAAATATGTGCAGATTTAAATTTAGTAGATTATGATGATCGGGTCATAGTAAAATAAAGTATCATATAGTTACAATTGGCTATATTGACACTTAAATGATGTTAGGTAGGGAACTCCCAAAATATATGCATTTTGCTTTCAATATACTTTTTAGAATGTAGATTATATTCAATAATTTGGATCCTCACTTTGGATAATCTATCATTGATTTTGCATCATTAACTCCTTTTTCAAGAAGATAGCATAAATTATGTAATACAACACTTTCTATATGTAGACGGATTGTGTCTAATTAACTGTAATTTAGAAACTAATTTAGTCACCTCCTTATCCATAGGAAGATAAATAGATCTTAGTACTTAAACAATCCGGAACTCCCCATTCAGTCCACATTTCAATAATAAAACATACAAGTATCATGGTCAAATCATGATAGAGGCATACGCTCTCGTCTTTGCAGTCTCTCCATCTCTCGCCCGCTTTCCTCCACTCTCGTATCCCCTCCTTTTGATTTGCTTTTTAGTTTGTTCCCATCTTTTTTGCATCTAGTCTTCTCTCCCAATTTCTCTCTCATCTTTACTTCTCTTTCTCTTTATTCCTTTTCATTATCCTTGCATCTCCATTTCCTTCACCTCTTCAATTGTAAACATGATAAACTCATTTAAAATCCCTAAATATATTCTTGATGCCTTGGTGATCATGGTCTCCAGCCACAACAAAACTTCGCTAAGTTTAATCATGTCTCCTCTAACCCCTCTATATAGTGCATATTTCCTTTTCTTCCATAAACCTTGAGTTCTTTTTCTTAGCATCAAATCATATTAATCCAAGCTCCCAACTTCAGACTATGATTTGGAGTCAATGGACAAGAGAAAGCCATGATGCACATATCAGAGCAAGTGGAGGTGCCAAAGAGGGTAGTACAATGAGTTCCCCAAGTCCATGCTTGCTTAGGAAAGAAGCTCATCAAGAAACCCCTCAATCTCGTTCTTAACTAGATGCAGTCCTTAGTGTCATGCCCATAATCATGATGGAATTGGCAGAATTAAGTCATGTCCTTGTGAGTTGCTACCCTCATCTTCTAGGGCCACTTCATATAGCTTCAGTTATGGATCTACATGATGATTTGTCCTAGGGAGGTATTGAGAGGAGTACACCTCTCAAACCTCCAAGGAGGACTTCTTGGTCAATGGAGACCTTCTTCATTCCTCCTTGGCTTTTTACCATGCTCTTCTGGGTCTTTCTGAGCTCGCTTATTATTCTTCTTTTTACCGAATTTGCCCCTGATTGATTCACACTGAGCTATCATGGCCTCCTAGGTGTTGATATACTTATCGAATCTATCCAGAAAGTCGACGTAGTCTCTCAGGAACCTCTTCTCTAGGAAGAAAAGGAACCGAGATATCTTTAGTTTGCTCCTCATAGCGGGCATATCAACCGAGTGATTCAAATCGTGGACTTTCAATATGGCTATATTAAAGCGGATGACATAGCCCTTTGGGGACTCATCCTCCCTCTACTTGATGGCAAAGAGGAAAACTCTTCTTTTGCCTCATGCTGCTAATGAAGTAGGCAGCGAACATACTATCGAATTGCTCAAACGAATGAATGGAGTTCGACTGTAACCCCGTGTACCACAACTGGGCTACATTCTTAAGCATGGCAGGAAAGGCTCTATATGATACCGTGTCAATGGCCCCTTGGAACATCATGAGAGTTTTGAAACTTTCTAAGTCGTTTAGTAAGTCCGTGGTACCATCATAAGTCTCTAACCACAACATCTTAAAATAAGGAGGGATAGGTTTCTCCATTATTTTTGCTAAGAATGGAGGCTTAGTGGTGAATTCCACTTTCCTTCCTTGCTTCGCCTGGTGCCGCCTCAAGGTTTCGCCTGGTGCCGCCTCAGGGCCTTGAGGCGGCGGTGCATCTCCTCAAACTTGCGACCGACATCTGCCTCCCTCCTAGAGGCTCTTTTGGACCAGCAAGGAGATGAGTGACTAGATGTTGACTCTTGCTAGGATGGGGAATTGAAGGATCGATGCCAAGGATCCTGCAAAGGACTTTACGATTAAGAGTGATGATTGCATGGGTCCTTTTTGGGGCTTCGAAGATGGATAGGATGGCTTTGCTGAACCCATCCAAAGCTCCAAGAAGGAAAATGATTGCCCAACTACATCGGAACTTCTCGATGGCTCAACTCGTGAGCCTACTATTGTTGCTGCTACTGATCAATGATTGACTACTACAGGTTCTCGATGGTTATGGTCAGTGCTCGAACCTATTGCATGAGTAGTTGAAACTGCACAAGTGTAACTGTTAGTGTCGTCTGTGATTTTGGTAGAGGTGGAGCTTTCTACAGGCTTTGCAAAGGTTTGTTGGACTCTTTCGGTGTGCTTGGTTGAGCATTAGAAGGTGTTGCTTGTACACTTCCAGACTTCATAGTGAAAAGCTGTCATCTTTTTGGAGAAGAAATCTCCTATAATGGGATCAGAGCTCTTCCTCTAAAACCAATCTATTGTTGCTGGGGATTGGTTTGACCTAGGCACTGAGCGAAAGAGGATGTTGGAGGGCTCGGCGGTGAGCTGCTCGAGTCGTGCAAAGTGCAATTCATTTAATACTAGCTTGGAGAACTCGAGTTGCATTTGGGACTTTGATCCATAGCCGAGCGTTGACCTGAAATAATAAAGACAAAAAAATTCTTTTGTCGGAGAGTGTCCGATGAGGGACCCTTCGATGCCTAAGTCAGAACGATGCTCAAGGAATAAAGAAGATTTTTGAAAGTGACAACGCAATAGTTTGCATCTAGAAAGTCCCCTTGAGAATGGATTGTATGAGCAATAGCCAACACTTGTCGTCGATGGATTCAAACATGTGGTTCGGCTATGATCCATAGGCCATTGCACATTTTGAGGAATACGTTTCGCACGCACATGACACCCTACATGTCTCGCAGGTGTGGTTTTGGAAAGCACCTGGGATTGTGGCCGAGGCATTGCCAGCTATGAGAAATTTTGAAATTCGAAAGGTCTCTTGCGTGCTTCTTGGGCTTGCCACATGGTAAATCTTAATTGGTAGACCAAAGGATTCATAGAGAGTTTTGATTGCGCAGTCTTTTAGATGAAGCCGATGAAGAGGTTGGCTGTGAAAGAGTGTTCCAATGCTTGAACACCAGCTCTTCTTGATGTGATGAGAAGCTTCGACTGATTTCCTCACAGAAAAAAAGGTTTCTGAAGAATGTCGGTGAGGATGATGAACTTTTCAGCTCTTTTTCTTCTCTTTTTTGATTCTTCTGGTCTTTTCTTTTTGATTATATTTCTTTCATCATTCATTTTTCTTTTTGAGGTTCCCTTCAATTTATAGACGAGTTCATCAGAGGGATTTGAATTTCTTTCTTTCCATTCTGATGGAAATCTTTTCTGTTATAGAAGAAGACAAAAGTTGTTGCAAGCTTTCCGTTGTTGTCCCAGCAGTGCAGGGGTCGACTTATGTAACTCAGGGATCAACTCATGTTTATCCTGGATCGGCAGTTCAAGATATTTAGACGACTGTTGCTGTGATAACTCCAAAGAGTCGACTCATCCTCTTCAGGAGTCGCCTCTTTAAACACAAGGGTCGACTCATCCAATAATTTTTCTAGCTGATGCTAAGAATGAACTGGGGTCGACTCTTTAAACGCAAGGGTCGACTCTTTAATTTCAGGGGTCGACTCATTTGGAACAAGGGTCGACTCTTCAAACTTTGTATCAGATGGTAAAAGCCTCTGTTTAATTTGAACTACATATGGATCGACTCATATTTTGCGGGGGTCGACTCATTGACTATGCCACTTGAAGAAAACATGTCAGAGTCAACTCAAACTTGTCATTTTTGCTTAGAGATCGACTCAAATTTTTCAAATAGAAAACTTTAGACTTTATCTTTGATCTCCATGGATTAGATTAAGATCAATTTTCTTTTAAAACATATCTAATAAAATGTTTGTGAAAACTAATGATTTTGCAGTGCTTCATTTCTTCTGAATTTTTCTTGACTTATAAAACTTCACAATTAAGCCAATATTATTAGTATACAATATTATCTCAAGTGTTTTGTAATCATCAAAATTCATCCTTTAGGGTTAATAATAGTGATGAGTTGTCAGCTTTTTGGAGAAGAAATCTCCTATAATGGGATCAGGGCTCTTCCTCTAAAACCAATCTATTGCTGCTGGGGATTGGTTTGACCTAGGTACTGAGCGAAAGAGGATGTTGGAGGGCTCGACGGTAAGCTGCTCGAGTCGTGTAAAGTGCAATTCGTTTAATACTGCCTTAGAGAACTCGAGTTGTGTTTGGGACTTTGATCCATAGCCGAGCGTTGACCTGAAATAATAAAGACGAAAAAATTCTCTTGTTGGAGAGTATCTGGTGAGGGACCCTTCGATGCTTAAGTCAGAACAATGCTCAAGGAATAGAGAAGATTTTTGAAAGTGACAACGCAATAGTTTGCATCTAGAAGGTCCCCTTGAGAATGGATTGTATTTGCGATAGCCAACACTCGTCGTCGATGGATTCAGACATGTGGTTCGGCTATGATCCATAGGCCATCACACATTTTGAGGATTACGTACGGGCTTTTCGCACGCACATGACACCCTACATATCTCGCAGGTGTGGTTTTGGAAAGCACTTGGGATTGTGGCCAAGGCATTGCCAACTATGAGAAATTTTGAAATTCGAAAGGTCTCCTGCGTGCTTCTTGGGCTTGCCACATAGTAAATCTTAATTGGTAGACCAAAGGATTCATAGAGAGTTTTGATTGCGCAGTCTTTTAAATGAACTATAATTGGCTTCAAGGCACACCAACTAGTGTAAAAGTAGAAGTCATATTATCCAAAGAAGAATTCCTGCGAGCATCAATAGAAATATATGAAAAAACAAAAGAAAGGTAAGAAGAAAAAGAAAAATTTTAAATTTTTTTAGGATAAATTTTATTTATTAAATTTCAAATATGAAGACGAAGAATTATCTAAAAGCGATCTGAATGTATCATAGAGTGACACATGCCATGTAGGAGGAAAATGATTGATGTCGCGTAAAAGTGGTCTGAAGCTGGCATCACGATCCTAGCCCTGGATCCACTCGACCATCGTCTCTGAGTCACCCTTCAGGAAGATACAATCTGCCCCTAGCAGCCGCCTCGCGTTGGTGACTCCCTTTCAAGTTGCTTTGATCTCTGCATCAAGGACCGAAGTGTCTCATATCCTCCAGCCCCCAGCCGCTATCAGCCTGGCCTCGTGGTCTCTAATAACAAAGCCCATGCCTCCAATGCTCCCTCACTCACTCACACTACCGTCGGATTTCATCTTGAGAAAACTAAGAGGTGGGGCTTCCAAGAGACTATAACAGTTTTGGACACTACAAGAGCAGGAGGAAAGCCCTAGTTTTCCTCGGTCATCTCAAGGGGGGACGACGTGACTGGGCGGGTGACCTCCGCCGCATGAAGAAGAGTCTGATCTGCTACCACCTGCGGGTGTGCTGTCCCATCCTCGAAGATTCGGACATTCCTTCTAGCCAGCTGTGGTAAGCCAAGTAGGCTACCCTGATCCCCGGACCCTCCAAACCCAACCTCCGTACGAAAGAATCCAAAAAATCAGGAAGTCCTTTGTCGTCTACCACCCCTGTTGAGGGGCCTCGAGGCTTGAGGCGCACCCCCAGATCTGAGCGGCCCTCGGGCATCCAAAAATAACATGAAAAATGGACTCCTCTACCCTCGAGCAGTCCGGGTACTCAGGCAAAATGTGCATCCCTCGTCGGGCCAGCATGCCTCTAGTAGGCAGATAACCCCAAGCTACTTTCCAGATGAATAAGGCGACTTTGTGATGAATGCGAAGCCTCCATGTCCAACCTCCTTTAATGTAGCACGCCGGTGCCCTCCTGACCACCCAGACTAAGTCTCGGGCCCTTCATCTCTGGCCTCCCAATTATGCTCCATATCCTCCGATCCCAATTGGACATGAAAGAAAATGATAAAATGAGGCATTGGATCTGAATATCTCATCTTGCAGTATTTAAAGCAAATTGGATGATCATCTATCCCTCTTTCGCCCCAAGGATGTAGCGGGTGCTATTTAGGCCCTATTTGGGGGAGCTGTGGGCAGTAGAGCTATTAGAAATAGAGTCGCTGGAAGTAGAGCTGTCTGAAGTAGAGCTGTCATAAAAAGTTTTTTGCTGTTTGGTAACTACATTTGTAAAGTGCTGTGGCACTTTAACATATGTTTGGTAAACAAACTGAGAAAGTACT
>JAOXJJ010000069.1:15949202-15963219 GCA_025769935.1 Phoenix roebelenii | reverse complement strand
ACAAAAATAAAGGTATAAAATATTAAAATTATTAGTATAAAATAATTTCCCATAATGTAATATTATATTAAATTATTTAAAATAACTTATTAATGTATTATGATATAACATATTATAATATTATATTTATAGTATAATATAATAATAAATGTATAAAATATTTTAATTATTAGATTTAGGTTTATAAAGGGACAAATTGTGTAATTATTATATTTTAATATGGGTATTTTTGTCGAGAAAATTTTCAGCTTTCCATAAAAGTTGAAATATTTTTTATCTATAATTATTTTTGAAGAGTCAAAAAGTATTTTTTGGCTCTCCAAAAGCTCCTCCACCTTATGCATTTGTCCGGCAACCATCTAGCCTTTTGCGCGTCTCAAGCCCCAGGTTGTAACTTGCGTACACTCCTTTCCTCCGGTCCTACGCTCCTTTCCCATCTATTTACGAAAATACCTCAGCCGAACACCGCAGATGGTCCTGTTCATCAATTCCACTAAAAGAAGCTGTTCGATCACTATCAGACGACACCGCGTGGCCTGACCCTCCTCTCCTACCCCGCGAGGGAGGGAGAAGCGAAGAAGCCACATTTGCTCGCTCCGCCCCAACCCACTTTTCTTTTCTCCTCCGCCTCTCGCGTGCTACTCCCCTCTCCCTTTTCTTTCCCCCGAAGCTTTCCTCTCCCTTCGAGCTCTGACCCCTAACCACTTCCATTTTCCTTCGATCCAACAAGCCCTAGCGGAGAATCGTCGTTCCCCCAGCAGGAGATGGCCTTCATGGCGGTGCTCGAGTCCGATCTGCGGGCCCTTTCCGCCGAAGCCCGCCGCAGGTACCCGGCGGTGAAAGACGCTGCGGAGCACGCGATCTTGAAGGTAGCCATCAGTGGATCTCTCGTTCGATCCCCGTTCATTTACTTGGTCGATCCGTGAGATGTTACCTTAAAAATCTTGAGGCTTCGGTGTTACTGCTTCACTTGTGATTGAAAGTACACACGTTTACATACAATAATTTAGACGTGATATAAGCTACTCTTTACTTATATCCATAGAAATTTGATATATTTAGTGGCTTGTGGAGCATGGGATCACTTATTGCGGTGGAAGTTTAATAGACTTATGAAAAAATTCTTTCGTAAGCAAGTGGGCGTACTAGATATCATATAGATTTGTTGGTTTTCATGTTAATTTTGATATAACTAGTCATGTTCTTGAAATTATACATGACAGCTGCAGATGAACTTCTAATTTGGCTGTTTGCGTTACTCTAAGATGATTTTTATGGAACAGAAAATTATTCATCTTAGGCTGAATGAACTGTTATTTTCATTTTTGACCTTGTTATGTGGACTACTGAGTGAGTTATATTGTAAATGCCACGTCTCATGATGTTGTCTTCAGCTACGTTCGCTGTCAAGTTCGAATGATATTTCTCATAATGGGGACATATTGAGGATATTTCTCATGGCATGTGATGTTAAATCGGTAAAACTGAGTGCCATTGGACTATCATGTTTGCAAAAGCTCATATCACATGATGCGGTTGCACCATCAGCTCTGGGAGAAATACTATCCACTTTGAAAGATGTAAGCTTCTCCCATATCAACATGCAAATTTAGAAAAACTATTTTTGCTTTTCTGTCCTTATTGTTTGATGATGTATGCTTATACATGACTATAGAAAATGCCCAGCTTGTGTAATGATGCTCTTATTCATTTCTCTATCCATGGAATGCCTCTTACTTTAGTTCAAATAAGGAAATTGTCTTTTCTCATGTCTGTATTATAACAAGTTTTGAACTATACCCTAAAAAAATTTAACCATATACGAGGATGCTGAAGTTTGGCTTTAAGACCTTCACATGACTTGAACCCTAACCATCAATCTGTACAGGATGTAGAATGAATATAATGTTATGGGCTTTAAAGGACTTTCTAGTCCACCCTATCAAGAAGGTGTTAGAGGAATGTGGGACATGCATTCGGGTTGAATGCCTACTTCAACCTTAAAGAGGCACACATGATGTCAAAGTTTATATGGTCACCTAGTCTGGTGTAATTCACACATGTATACTTATTTTTTAAGGACATTTTAATCAGCATCATAGGAAATTTCTATATCAAAGCCTAAAAACCATAGGAAATTGGAATTGATTGGCTTTTTGCTATGTTTCTATTGGATAGTTGAGAGCCTATTAAGAAATTTCTTATGGTGATGAATGAGGTCTTAGGTAAAGGAAAATAAACATGTTGTAAAATGACAATGGTTAATAAGCTTACCAATTGAGAGGAGGAAATACTGAATAATATTACGGTGTCATATTCAACAATCACTTTTTTTTTTAGTTTCAACATTGTTGACTGCCAAAAGGCTCAAAAAATATTGTTGGAACTTTGTGACTTGATGATGTTATGAAGAACTACTATAAAAATAACTGTTATCATGACATGGCTTGCATGCAATGAGAGAATTTGTGTAGTTAACAATATTATTAACAATGCTATTTGCAAGTTTCTATTAGTTGGCTATACTTGATTTACTTGATCTTGTATCCATTCAAATATGCAAGCATCTAAATTGAACTAACAGAAAAATTTTCTCGCTTTGATTTAGTATTATAGTGGTGATGGTTCCCTCCTTGCTCTCTCAATGTTTGCATATTGGATAGGGAAAACTGTTGGCAAGGTTAGCCAGAGAATTTGTTCCCCCAAGTTTAAAGGGACATATGTAAATACCTCAAAAGCTTTCCTTTAGGATGGGAAAAGTAGCAGGGCAATTTATTTTGGGGCCCAACCCTTTTAAAGGCTTCACTTTAGGCAAGAAACAGCTTGAAGTGATACTAAATGTGTGCAAAGGGGAAAAAATTGTATTGGGGCTTCCTTAAGAAAAGTTGTAGGGATTGAGTGTATCACCATCATGCAAGCATGTGGCTTAATCTTGCCAACGCAGCGAGTGATGTTGCTAGACCTATTCGATGAAGTTCTATATGTATTGAGGACTGACAATCTTTCTATAGTGTCATAGGTACCACTCCAGTATTGTTGACTCACTGTCAGAGAGTAGCTTCCTTCTTTTCTTCGGCTAAGTCGAGATAATGAATGGCTTCCCTTGCTTCTTTTTTTTTTTTTCTGTCCTAAGCTAGAGTTCTGATTTGTGTTGATTCATCATTGGTGGTGTTGAAGTTATAATGATGTTAGATTAGTCTCGATGATGGCTGATTGACAACGACTTAATTGACATTGCCATAGTGGTTGGTGGCTTTTATTTTTTAACTTAGTGACTCAGTTCTTTTATAGCTATTATATGGTGCTGAGGTGGAGTAGAATAACGGAATAAAGCAGAAAGCTTTGAGATCCAACCCTTTCTACGTGTACTAAAGAAAAAGTTAGAAGGGATGCTTCAGATCCTGTATTTGATTGAAAAAGATGATACGTGGAGTAGAAAAGAAATGGCATGTTAGGGATAAATTAAAATACTGCTATATCCTTTTGTTTAGGAAAGTTAAATCTGTCAATGCATAAATTGTATCTGAGAGCTCTAGTTGAATCAATTTTCGGTCTTGTTTTATCATTACCTGTAGGATAAATAAACATATTATGGGTATGCTTCTCTACTACAACTCTAGGTAGGAAGGACCAAGATAAAGCTCCTACATCCCTTCTTACCATGTTATAGGATCTTGAAAGGGATAAATGTGAAAGATGTTGTCTAAATATATTTAAGATTTTTGGAGGAGGAATTTCTTTCTTCTATTTGTTTAATAAGTATTAATATTAGCGATAGTAAAAAAGGCAATAAAACTACAACCAACTTTTCACTAGGGAAGGCCAGTACCCATATAGAGCATTATCCCATTCAAGAAGCATGTCTCAAGATTAAAATCGTAACCATAACCACATAGCCTTTTGCTAACTTAGGATTATCAATATTGAATATCTGGATTTGTGATTAACCCATTATTTGCAATATTGCTATGAAGTTTTAGGGTGCAAGAAACCATCTTTGGAGACTAGATAATCGATAAATGTAGGGACATGGTTGTTAAGTGACTCTGTTGAAGTGCAAATGTAGTGAAAACTATCCTTATATATTTTATGAAATAACTTGGAGGAACCTTTTTATAAGGGATTGAATTCATTCTGCCATTCACATCTATCAGGGAGTCTAATTCTCCAAAATTAAATCTAGCCTAAAATCACCGGCAAATATCAAGTTTTGTCACAGCCAAGGTTAACCGAATAGGTACTAGGATCCATACCGGTTAGTTACCAGTTTGATATGGTACTGGTTCGGCACGGGTGAACCATGCGGTTTATCTCGGTTAGGCAGACTATAAATTCAAGCTTTTTGGAAAGAGGAGAAGCGGTAAATCGGTGTGAACCGAGCGGTTCCAACTGATTCTGTTCCGAACCGCCCGATTTTGCTTTGAATGCTTGGTTTACACTGATTCCGCTTAATTGCCTAGTTTTGCTCCGAACCATCCGGTTCGGAGCGGTTTACTGCATTTTCTGAAAGTACCAGTAGAATCGTGCTGGTTCTGTGCTGATTTAGTTCGGTACGGTGTGAACTGGCGGTTCAACCCAGCTCAGTAGGCCATAGTACAACCAAGGTCGGCGAAACCGATATTGGGCATTATACCGGTTGCTCGGCGGGACGAGTGGGTATGGGCCTGTGCTATGCCATGCCGGGCCCATATTGACTTAATAGAAGAGGCAGGGGAGAGGACGAACAGAAGAGAGAAAGAGAGAGAAGGCGGAGAGAGGGAGGGAGGTCGATGGAGTGCCGATTCAGTTCGGTACGGGATGAACCAGGCAGTTCAGCCTGGTTCTGTAGACTATGGTCACAACCAAAATCGGCGGAACTGATACTGGGCATCGTACCGATTGCTCCTTGGGACGAGTGAGTATGGGTTTACGTCGTGCCATGCCGGGCCCGTATTGACATAGTAGAAGAGGTGGGAGAGAGTACGAACGGGAGAGAAAATGAGAGAGAGAGAGAAGGCAGAGAGAGGGAGGGCTCCCTCTCTTTCTCTCTTCCTCCCTCCTACGCTCGCTCTCTTTTTTTCTCTTTTCTCCTTCTCTGCTTCCATTTGAAACAGGGGAACGGCTGCGGCCTCTGCCTGTTGCCCTGGTGACAGCCTCCACTAGCTCTCCGCCGGCCCTCCGTCGGCCTCCCTCCCTCCCCTGCTCGCTCTTTTTTTCTCTCTTTTCTTTTCCTTCTCCGTTTCCGGTAACGGTTTTCATTTTCGTTGCCGGAACTGCCCCGGTAAGTTGCTGGGATGTCTTGGAATGGCCAGAATCGCCCGGTTCGGACGGTTCCACTGACCTTGGTCACAACTATATTCACCCAGAGCATGAACTTAAAATCATACTTCTTTTCAAACTCACAAGTTCAAATGAGTTTAACTGATGGGCCAAGCCCAACTTTGGTCCTTCAAGGAAACCAACTAGCATCAGATATGTGCAACAAACATGTCAATTCTACAAACTTGCAAAGATGAATGCAAACTTATACATGTAGTATATAAATGGGAATTTTGGTTCTGTTGATAATATTTTGCAGTTCAACATATAACCTTCTATCATGCTGCCCATTTTATTGCTAATTGTGAAGATTTGTTTGTGGTAAATCTGGTTCTTTATAAGGTGCTACTCTCCACATATAATTATTCAGATACTAATGTTTGATATGCAAATCTTACTGCTGAATATCTTATTTTTAAAATTTTTGGAACCTTTCATCGGTTTCCAGCTGAGAGGTTTATGACATGACAGCTCCAACATATCATTATGATATTTTCACGATAACTGGCTGTACTTTATCTCTCTAACCATCTATGTTTGGTGTTTTTTGTTCAGCATGCTGAAATGGCAGATGAGAGCATTCAACTCAAGACCTTACAAACTATACTAATTATATTCCAGTCACATCTACTTCCTGAAGATGAGGTAAATAACGACAGTATTTTTCTATCTCCATGTATCCTAATTCTAACCATGTTTGCTACCTCAATTTATATCCCATGTGCAAGTGGAGACAGTTTAATGGATGCTTTTTTGTGGGTTTTTATTTAAGTTTCTTTAAGGAGGGTTGCAAAATAAAATTTATTAAAGGTATCAGGCTCTGTGGAAACTTAGTTTCTGTAGCTTGAGTGCTGCAAATGTTGTGGAAGATGGCAATTAGCATCTATCTAGGTGGTTGCTACTTCATTTATATCCCATGTGCAAGTGGAGACAGTTTGCTGGATGTTTTTTGCGAGTTTTTATCTAAATTTCTCTAAGGAGGTTTGCAAGAGAAAATTTATTAAAGGTGCTAAGCTCTGTGGATATTTAGTTTCTGTACACTGAGCACTGCAAATGTGACCTAGATGTCACAGGTTTGAAATATGGAAACATCCTCTCTGCATGCAGAGGGAAGGCTGCGGATGTTTGAACCTCCCTAGAACCCGCAATAGCGGGGCCTCGTGCACTATGCTGCCCTTTGCATTGAGTATTGTGAATGACCCTGTGGGTATATTGTTTGTTATTCATGTTGACGTTATCATATTTTACTGAATCTGCTTGGTAACAATGAGCTCTTATCATCAGATGAGTGGAAAATGATGTGGCCGGTCAGCCGTACTGTATAAATTGGTTCTTGTGTTAATGATCTTAGTTTGCTGAGTTTTCATTTTAATTATTTTAGGAGGTCATAATTTTCTTTTGTATAGGAGGCTAGCAGACCGATAAGCAAGCAGATCATATGCTCTTGTTAAGTAAATCAGCCATTAAAATTGTTGAGATTTTATTCTCATTAATATTAAAGAATTCTTTTTAAATTAGGAGTTTTATTCCAAGAAGGGGATATTAATTGAAAACTAACAAGAAATTGCATGATGCATCTTGCACATGGTGTCATGCTGCATTCATCCGCTAATTTTTTATGTACATGAGACAAGAAATTGCATAGAAGTGCTATAGGGAGCGTTAATATAATTCCTAAGGGTGACATTTGGAGTACTTGAAGGCTCTGGTGATGCCTTTGCACGATGCAAATGGGACTCTTACAGAAGGTAGAAGCTCCATGGTACTAAGGAAAGAGGAAGCCTTTGAATTGTGGGTGAAGTAATGGGAGGGAAGATGGAGAGGAAAGGGCTTTGAGGGCCAAACGAACTAGTGGAGATGTGAGATCATGAAACATGTTAGAATGTGTTGTGCTTGTGCTGATCATGGGGTGACATGTATCATGGTATCGCATGACGGTGACATACCCAGTCATGTGACAAGGTTTGTGTCAACAAGAATAGATTTGTTCTAGCTTGTGTAAGTTTATGCTGGAGTTACATGCATATTTATTGAGTAATATGGGTGCTGGCATGGACTGTCACGATGATATAGGTTGCATGTCCTTGTGTTGTGCTTCTTACCAGCATTGTAGGTACCTTATTGTTAAAAATTGACATGGAACAATAACCCGATCCACATGAAGATCCATTAAGAAGACATCCTGAGAAAGTGGAATATGGGGTTGCATCCTTAAGTGTTTCATTTCCTTAAAATGCCAAGATGCCAACTAGAGGGATATAGCATAATGATGCCATTGTGCTCAAAGTTATTATAAAGAAGACCACATGCACTTGAGGGAAGCATTGTTATACACTATAGAGAAGATGAACTAAGCAGGTACGCTGAAAAATTGCAAGATGATACATAAAGAGGAATTAAAAATGATGAACCATAGGGTGTGATTTTGGAGTGGCTTGAAGAGGTGGTGATTTAACGAGGCAAGTTAAAGATGACTTCAATTTCTAGTTGACGCTCGACAGTTCTCAAAAGGAGAGATGAATAATGCATAAGTAGTCTCAAGGAGGTAACGGTGCTTTAGCTCAGAAGCATCATGATCACATAAACATGTGAGTACCAAAGCATAGGAATCATGATAGACGTTCTAGTTGATTAAAAAATTCCATGTGTAAGAGATGCCCATGTGATTGCCAAGGTATGAAGATAAATTTCCTTGACAACGAGGATTAAAAGGGCAGGTATGCAGTGAGGTGGCGACCATAGATGAAAAAAATGTCCCATTTATTGTCTAGACTTGTGTGAAGGTGCATTTGGAATAGATATACTTGTTTGTTAATGAAGCATTGGTTGAGTACAGGAGCATCTGGGCCAAATGGTCTCCTATAGGTTTTGAAAACTTGGTTTCAGTTTAGTTCATTTTGGGTGTATTTTTCCGTCATTTTAGAAGTTTTGACCAAAAATTGGTTAGGAACATTCAGAAGGTTAAAGAATTAAAGGAGAATTAAAAAATCATAAAAAATAATTGCTCGTCGTTTTAGGGTTTATTGTATTGTCTGGGAAGTTTTGGTGTATGTCATGCTAAACAATGAAAAAATATGATTTTTCAGACAAAAAGAAGTTAATTTGTTTAAAGACAATCTGACACATGGCAATGAACGTGACAATAATATCTGTGTTCTATCTAGCATACCTAAACCTGAGTCAAAAGGTATACTTCTATACTAAGTTATGTTTTGAAGAAACATTGTGCAATATTCCAAATCATCCCTGAAAAATGTTCATATATATATAATTATATATATATCATATTTGGCTTCAAAAGTCAGTTTTGGTTGGAACTTCAAATTTGATTATGGTTCTGGGTGGATTTTGAGTTGTACATAAATGTTTCAGTTTTAATGTTTTATTTACAACTTAAAATTGTCTTAGAAGCTCTCACCAGTAAAACTGCCAAGTTGATCTTGCACCTGGATGAGTGGATTAGTAACTGCACGAAGTTTGGTACTCATGGGCCTACCTTAGGTCCATGTTGTCCTTGATATTTAGAAGTTGAGAAGATGGGGATGGAGGAACGACTTTGTTGAGGTCATTAGTTGGGCATGGTTAATTGTTGATCCAATGCCAATTGAGTCTAGAAGAGAGGAGGCATAGATAGAACCAGGTGTATCATAGGTTGCCAGAAATTGGTAAAGAATCTGGCTTTGTTGCAAAAGTGCCACCCAGATGGCTCACATATCATGTCTTAGGGCATACACCAGAACAGTTCTATGAGTAAGTGGACTTGCTTTTGGTAAACTATAATCAAAATACCTATCAGCTAGGTTCTGTTCTAGAATATAAAATTAAACTTCTTAGTAGATTAGGATTTTGTTTTAACTGGCACTAGCAACAAATAGGTTGGGCATATCTCTAGATAAATAGATGGTTAGTTCATCAAGTTGGAATGGTTTTATGGGATAGTGCATGACACGTGGGTTGTGTCATTTAGTATCCAATTTCTAGCACCAACAAATGTATCAAAAGATAAAAGATTGACATTAGTGCTAATATGAGTACTGTACACAATGTTTGAAATTGGATACTATACACAATGTTTGACACTCTACACATTCATGTATTAACCTAATGGTGCATGTTAGTATAAACAGATAGTTGTTTCATCCTGAAAATTAAATATAGGGGTTTACTATTTTTATGGTCAAGAGGTATGGCTTAGATGTTTAGTACTATAAATGAATTGTAATTGAAAGACAGCAATAAAGAAGAAAAGTGGCAGTAAAATAGGTGACAATGAGTAGCGATGAACTTGCAATAAGAATGTTTCTGAGTTAAAGGAGATGCCTTCCTTGTTTCTGAGTTCTTGAGTTAGAAGAGACATTGTGAGTAGAAGAATCGTGCATGACAACAATTTGAAGGAATTGTTTCTCTTTTAGCAGGGTGTGTGAGCTGGCTGCTTGCACATAATATACACAATTTAACTCTTGGGTAGTTCGAAAGGCTAACAAACTAAAAAGCAAGGTACGCTATACTATACTGAATCGGACGGTACAGGACGCACCATACTGGTATATGGTACGGAGGGTGTTTCGACGTTCGGTACGCCTAACTGGCCCTAGTAACGGGCGTACTGATACAGTAACAGAGTGGCACCGGTATGGGGCCTAGTATTGAGACGGCATACCTTGCTTAAAAGTCTTAAAATTGAGCCAAAATATATATTCTCAAAAGATGAAAGAAGCCTGATAAAGCCATAAAAACCAAAATCTCAGAACATAGAAAAGCTTGTCAAACTCAAAGAAGGGCAAGGTAGCTGCAATGTACTAAATTAAATGAAAAACTCAGGGAAACCAAACCAAACTGGTTTAGGTTTGAGGACAAAAAGAATGGAAACTGGATCAGAAAATGATAAAACTTGAGAATGCTAGAATAGCTAAAAGAATGAATGAGCTAATGGAAAGATGGAGGATAGAACACATCCTCAAATGGGTTCAGATGCTAAGTTTTATCTACTTGGAAACGTACTTGCAAGTTTGGAGATGTTCGAGAAAGTTGATGTGTACAAGCTGCGGTCCAAATGAATTGGGGATTAATGGAGGCACCAAGAGGCAACATTTATTGTGGTCTAGCAGTGGACAACCTTTGAATGATGACAGCATGCAAAAAAAAAGGTACAAAGGCATTGTCAATGGTCACTAAGAAGGCTCCTTATTCTCCACTCTCAAAAACAAACCAATAATCAACCAATATGCGTGCACTCAGCAAATGATTTTGTTTCATAGACTTAATATTTTGAATGATCCTATGACTTTGCTAGATTGCTGACAGTTTGTAATTTGGTAATTATTCAAGGAAGATGACAAGGTTATTATCATGTAAAACTTTTTACCCAACAATTAAATCCAGCATTGTTGATTAAGAATTAAGTTGGGATCAACCTCATTTAGTCTTGAAGATTCCACAATTATCTTGGGTCATGAATCAGGCTTTGATACCATGAAGTTAGGAGCAAATTTTGGATATGATGCTAGGACTCAATTTTCCAGTACTATACATTGGTGAGGCAATTACTTTATTTATGTATGCAATTACAATAGGCTAGGACTATCATTTACAATTATGAGTATTAATGTATAATAGACTTAGGGAAAAATATATATATAATATAGCAATGGTAAAACTATAGTCTGCCGTACCGGTCCGTACCGGCCGGTACGGGCTGGTATGAATCGGTCCGGTCTGGGATCTATACCGGATCAGCGTGGAATCCGGTACCGGTAGTTTATTGTTGAAGAACCGGTACGGGACCGGTTCGGACCGGTATGAGACCGGTTTTGTACCGGTCCGGGCTGCCACCGGTACGCCGATCGGTACTGGTACGGCGGACCTTGGGTAAAACTATCGCTATCTCTTGCACTTTAAAAGAGCTTTGTTGTAGGATAACATGAAGGATGGTGGAAAATATCTTATTCGTCTAATGCATGATGAGATCACATTACATCGATTATTAGAATTGCTGTCCATGATGTTTATCATGAGGGCCATGTGATCATGAAATTGATACTTAAATTAATGGCTTTATCTTTCATGCCATACACATTTTTTACCCAAAGTTTCTTTATGCCTTGGCTTAGGCAAGGTGATGCCGGTTCTTTTCAACAGTTTCTATTTAAAGGCAGTAGCTTCAAATTGTGATTATTTTGGTCAACAATGCATGGCTTACTGGTGGTAGGTTGAAATAAATGCTAATCAATGGCTATGCTAATTGTGAAGTAATGTTATCGGCAAGGATTCAAGTCCCAAAGGGATGTCCCACGGGACATCTTAATGGGGCATCAGCCCAAGTGTCGGATGGGATTGTCCCACTGTTATGCCAATGTCTTGTTCGGCACACCGTGACATCCCTTTCCCCAAGTGTCAGAGCGGGGCCGGATGGTCGTGTGTCACATTCCATGAAAAACCGTGCCGCCCCACCCCACAGGATTTGAATTTTTGGTTATCAGAGCTTTTGATGAGGTGAAAAGTGTTGCTTTGTTCTCCATTTTTTTTCTCAAATATACATCTGGAAACTCCAAGCCCGTGGTTTAGCTTTATTTCTTTTTCGTTTTTAAAGTTTAGAGTAAGTTCCAAAACAACCATATCACACACCAAGTCTAAGATTGGTTTGTTACTCCTCTGATTGGATTTTTTAAAGATATTTTAGATTCTAAAATGATAAAGAAATATCCATCTTACGGGGTATAACTCTTGGATTTTTCTTTTCTTTCTTAATAAGAAAACTCTATTTCGAGATGACAACATATTTTAACGGCTTTTGCTTTGTTGGTAACATTGTGGAAGGTTGGACCTTTTATAATTATTTTTGAATATCGTTACAGTATGAAAACTTTAAATTTCTTATTTCTTTATCTCTTTAATATTAGATTATTAGAAAATCAATACCCTCTTAAACATACCATTGACATGAACTCTGCTTTCTTTATCCCAGGACAACATGGCTCAAGCTCTTGGCATATGTCTCCGGCTTCTCGAAAGTAATCGGTCTTCTGATAGTGTACACAAGTACGTTTTACTAGAAAGTATTCTTAATGCACTAACATTAGATGAGTTTCATTTTTTAACCTTATTTTATTTTATTTTATTTTTGGGTCCAGTACTGCAGCAGCTACTTTCAGGCAGGCAGTTGCTTTAATTTTTGATAATGTTGTTTCTGCTGAATCACTCCCCTTTGGCAAAACTAGTTCTGGATGTCATCTCTCTCGAAGTAGCTCTGTCACTGATGATGTCAGCCGCAGTTTCAGTCACTCGGTGTATGTAACAGTATTTCTTCGAAATATTCTTCAGACACATGTTCAAAATATATATAATGATAGTTATACAATTACATAATTAGACAATTATATATGTAAGTGTATAATCATAACAGCATACATGCATACAATTATTGTGTGATCCTATCTTTATTTTTTATAATATGAAGATTCTGTTACTGTATAATCACTAAGTATATGACAGATCAATGGAGGTTTCTGAAGGGCCAACATTGCGGGAAGGTCTAACTAAAGAAGGAAAACTGGGGCTTCGTCTGCTTGAAGATCTGACAGCACTTGCTGCAGGTGGCTCTGTATGTGCTGAATGAAAGCTAATGGCCCTGTTTGAATAACTTGGAAAAGCATCTACATTTTCTTGTTATTTGCAAAGCAGTAGTCATTTCCCTTGAAGTCATTGACTTTTATATTTATTAACTTTTCTTATTGTTTTTAGTACAATCTAGACAAACATGCTTTACTAACATTCTAAAGTGTTTTTTCCTCCTGTTCGCCATCTTTACCAGTCTATTTGGTTGCGAGTTCATTTGCTTCAACGGACATTTGCTCTTGATATACTTGAGTAAGCATCCTATCTTCTTTTAGAATAGTTTCTTAGCTCATAAAAATTGATTCAGTTTGATTTTATTCTTATTTGTTTTTTTAGAACCGATGATTCCTACTTTTGAGTCAATTCAACAGTTAGCAGTAGCTGATTACGTTTTTAATCATGTCTTATGTGATAACCTTTGCTTACACTTTTCTCTATTATAATTGTATTCAAAGATGTCATGTTGTTGCTTATG
Source organism: Phoenix roebelenii (assembly GCA_025769935.1). Classification (NCBI taxonomy): domain Eukaryota; kingdom Viridiplantae; phylum Streptophyta; class Magnoliopsida; order Arecales; family Arecaceae; genus Phoenix; species Phoenix roebelenii. The sequence continues at coordinate 15,949,832 of JAOXJJ010000069.1, read as the reverse complement.
TCTTACTAATGCGATCCGATAGAATTTGATCCGTATCCCAAGATTCTTGACTCTTCTTGATTTATGGAAGGGTGGTTCCGACCTGATTGCGGGCACGATTTTCGAAGATCCGTCCGTCAGATCGATCTCAATTTTGGATATGTTGTAGGTCTCTGCGTTAGCTTTCCAGACGTAGGTTGTGGGTCTAGAGAGGACGTCGGGATCTCGAGATATCTGCCTCCGACTGACGACTGCGCAGGGGAGGACGAGCTGATAATCCGACGGGATGGAGTTGTTTGTAGAGGCTGGTAGGGATCAAGGAGGAGAGGAAGGAGAGAAAGAAGAGGAAGAAGGTGGTTGGCCTCTCGGGACAGAGGTGGTGCAGCCAGACGAAGGAGGGGGTGGCGGCCTTGGACGGCGGCTTAGGGAGAGGAGGAAGGTATCACAAGAAGAGAGGAGAGAAGGGAAGAAAGCTAGGGCAAAAGCCTTTCAATTAATTTTTGCATGCTGAAATAGGTGCTAATCACATCTATTTATAGGTGGCTACTTGACCCCTTAACTTGACTTGATCTAGTTGAATTCAAGAAACAACTAAACCCAAAGCGACTCTAATAAAGGCCAAGTCGGCTAGCCCGAGCAAGGCTATGCTGA
>JAOXJJ010000069.1:15899149-15942776 GCA_025769935.1 Phoenix roebelenii | reverse complement strand
TGCATCAGAGTCATACCTCTGCATTGCATCCATGTAGGTGATCGGATCCTCATCGTTTTCATCAAGTTCGACAGGATTTCCGTCCCGGACCAAGAAACCATAGTATCAGTCCGGCTGACGTGGTACTCTACCTGATCGCCTTAATGGTGCATCTAAGATGGGTTCTGTATCTGATCTAATCAAATCTGACTCAATTGGTTCAGTGGATGGTGTCGGATTTTCTACATGTTGAACTTCCCTAATTTCAACATTAGTGCTATTAGTTCCTTCACTAAAGAATTCTTTCTCTAAGAAAATAGCTTTATTGCTTACGAACAACTTTTGTTCTTCAGCAAGGTAGAAATAATATCCTTTAGTTTCTTTAGGATAACCGACAAAGAAACATTTGTCAAACTTGGGTTCAAGTTTGTTTGTCTTCAAACGTTTGACGTACGCCGGACACCCCCAAACCTTTAGGTGAGAGAGTACCGGTTTCCATCCCGTCCACATCTTATGTGATGTTTTATTCACAGATTTACTTAACACCTTATTAAGTATATAACAGGCTGATTCAAGCCCATATCCCCAAAAGGATATGGGTAGATCAGCAAACCCCATCATCGATCGAACCATATCTTACAGAGTTCGATTTTTCCTTTCTGACACGCCGTTATACTGCGGTGTACCAGAAGGAGTCCATTGGGAAAGAATCCCATTCTCTTCCAGATATGTCAAAAACTCATTGGAAATGTATTCACCCCCTCGATCTGATCGAAGAGTTTTAATACTCTTTCCGGTTTGTTTTTCTACTTCATTACGATACAATTTGAACATTTCAATTGCTTCAGATTTATGTCTCATTAAATGGACATAACCATACCTCGAAAGGTCGTCTGTGAAAGTAATGAAATATGTATATCCGTCTCTAGCATTTGTGCTCATTGGCCCACATACATCAGAATGTACTAGGGTCAATAAGTCATTGGCTCGTTCACCTTTTTCAGTAAAAGGTGACTTGGTCATCTTACCAAGAAGGCATGATTCACAATCATTAATATTGAGGATTCCCTCTATATTTAACCTGTTCATCCTGTTCTTGTCAATATGACCTAGTCTATGATGCCAAAGGTAGACATCCGTGACATTATCTATTTTAGGGCGCTTATTGGACTTGTACATTACATGAACAGGCTGTGATAATATGTAAATCCCATTACTCAATTGTCTATGCATTACAGTAACATCATTCATAACGATATCACAATAATTTCTTTTTATTGAAATCTCATAACTGTTCATGGTCAAAAGGTCTATAGAAATTACATTCAATAAGAAAGGACAAAAGTGACAGTCACTTAAGACTATTATTTGAAATTAAATATAAGTTTCAGAATTTCTTAAGCTAGAACTGGAACTGATCTTCCATCTCCAACATTTAGGAACCTTTCGCTTTCTTCAAATCTCTCATTGGTTCTCACCGATACGTAGCAGGAACCGTTTTCCATTGCCGAACCATACTGGTTGGCCCCGGCACCGGTACGGTACGTGCTGAACCGACTAGTACGAGCTGGTTCAACATATCTTGGTAAGACATACATATACATGTGCATTTATGCACATATTTTTATCTGTGTATCTTGTATGTTATATGTGCCTGAATACGTAGCAGGAACCGTTTTCCACGGTCAAACCATACCGGTTGGCCCCGACACCGGTACGGTACGTGCTGAACCGATTGGTTCAAGTCGGTTCAGTATATCTTGGCAAGGCATACATATACATGTACATGTGTACATATTTTTGTCTGTGTCTTGTATGTATATGTACCTATATATGTTGAATTCATGATGACAAACATATTTGACAAGGAAAATAACAAAAACAAACACAACACACAAAAACACAAAAGCACTTGAATAGTTTCTGGCACATCCAGAGACAATAGCACAAACACACATAACAGCATACACACACATGCTCGTCGTCACAACATGCAATACACCAACAATTGATCATGCATTTGTTTATTGATCTTTTTAATTCAATTGGTAATTACTCCTTGAAAAGGTTGTCTGCCTTTCCCTTGGCTTTGTATGTTTTTAATTTATTTTTTTGTTTTATTTTTTATTTTTTTGTTTTTATTGGTTGTTCTGGTTCATGTTGGTACCATACTGACACAGTACTGTTTGACCATAGACCAGGACAACCCTGGTACCAATATGTAAAGTTGTAAACCCTTGATATCAGGATTAGGTTAATCTATATTTGGACGTAAATGGACATACTTCACTTTTACTTCCAACCATTCTAATTCATGATTATTGTATTGTATTAAGTTGGTCCATATTGGATATCATTGTATTTGTCTGTTGGTCCATGCTAGTGCATGTCGGACTAATAGATATTTGCTGGCAAATATCCATGCTGTTTGCCATGAGACTTGGCGTGTGGCTATGCACATGATTGGCATGGCTCACTGGGCAGGGAGCAATACATACTGTGCCAGCTTGTGATTAGTATGGGCCTGATATTGTACTTCAATCTTTGACTAATCTTTATGCTCTCCTGCCTTTCATTCACCAAATTACCAAAAATAGATGCATGCAGAAGCGTGTCCACTCATATTTCATTACAAATTGTGGCTTGAAAGGAACTAACAAAGAAGTGCGAATAATGCTAAGATAGCTTTGGTTATATGAAGGAAAATCAAGACTATTTCTGTAAAGAGATTTTATGACCTTAACTTAGATTATTCACATGTTATGTCAAGGATTGAAATGCCAAGCATACCGACCTTGAAATGGTATGGGAGGGGCCAAGACCCTGAAATCAGCTGCCGAACCATATTGCTTGTCCTGCCTGTATCAAGGCATATTGATCCTGTACTGCTTATTTCTTTTTTTTTTAAATCTTTTGCACATTCATGCTAAGGCATATGGAGACATGCAGCTCATACCTTACTGGCAGATCATGTATATGATATCGATCCTTGAGATTGAAATGTTTGCTTGAAATATGGAAAGAGATTTCTGTAGATAATGATTTTAGCTTGTGACCGCTTGTTTATTATCACGGGTAACAAGAATTAGATTGACTTGCTAATCTAGTTAAATTGTGGTGTGTACTTTTATTGAGACACTGGATTCAGTCATACATTTTCCATATTGCAATTTTTGTTTTGCTGGACGCTCGTTTTCAGTAGAATAGCATAAGCTAGAGTTTTTATGATGATGTTTAACTGCATGCCTTATACTCTTACATATATCTTCTTGACATGATATTCCAGTGTCTGTACATGGCTTTATTTGCTGATAATCTAAAGTTATCTTGATCTATGTTCTAACTTTAGAGGTGAAAGCGAGTTTGATGGACTAGGATCCAGATGGAAGTTGACCCGATTTTGACCTGGCATAGGCTCAGAATTTAGACTATGGGTCAGTTTTGAGTTTTAAATCTAGACCATGTTGCCCGGTTATATAGAGTATGCTTTTACACAACTATACTTAATCCTACTGGACCTAATTAGAGAGTAGTTCAAAATGTTGGAAGTATCTCAGAAGATACAGATCCAGTTAGCACTGAAGCCAGAATTGGACTTCTAAACTGTTTGGATATTAAGCTAAATATAGATCTGAGACTAATTCTGGTTTAGCCTGGTCCTTAACCCTATCTGACCCACTTGTACCCCTAACAAGTTATTGTGACCATTATTTTTGGTTTGGTGGCCCAGTTGTTTAATCCTTCAATTTATTTATTTTTCATTCAGAGTAGCTTTTGATATTTTCAATAGTTGACACCAAGAACTATTGTCTCTACAGGTTTTTCTCAACATGTTGGTAAAAGTTACCTGTCTTGATTTGCCACTATGGCATCGAATACTTGTTCTTGAAGTTTTAAGGGTAATTTCAGCAACTACAGTAATAAAAAGAATCTGCACTTTCATTTGGACTTGCATAGGCAGTAAGTTACAACGTTCTTCAAGGTTGTTAGCTGCTAATGAGTGCTTGTTGTTTCAGGGCTTTTGTGTTGAAGTGCGGACATTGCGTTTACTTTTTCAGAATTTCGATATGTAAGTTTTCGTCTGATTATTCTCTCATTTGTGGAATCCTGTAGATATGCTCCATCTCCTGATGGTCTTGACTTGGGAAAATTATTACCTGTATTCATATTATTAAATTTATATTATTTTTGGAAATTCATTGATACTGAAAACATCAAGTGTAGTTAATGAGCTCACCATACATTTTCTTCAACTTGTATGCCTTGTTAATTGCACACGATATAACTTTATTTACTTGCCTAATTTTAATAAGTCCTTTTTTTTGTAAAGTTTAAATTTTACCACTCGACACCTCAAGCATGCATGCAAAACATGCCAGCTGCTTTTATATATTTTGAAATCATAATGAGAACATTCATGACACATCCTCTATTATGTGAATTAGCAAATGTTGATGCGAAGCAATGTTGAAAACAAGCTGCACGCGTGGCCTAATATTCAAGCTCAGCAGCTTATGGAGAGCTTGGAAAGAAGCGAATTAATCAAGGGAAATTTATTGACAAGGTTTCAAGGACATAATTAATGCAGAAAAATGATGTTTGAGTCGTTCCACCAATGGGTAGATCATGTTGCATATTCACCTTTTGTATATGTTACTTAGCACACATGAAAGAGCTTTGACAAGGTTTAGAAAAGGAAGGGCATGAGGAGAAGATTGGGGTGGGATGGTTTGATGCAAGGTTTGCTTGATCAGTACTAGGGATTGTACCAGCCTACGAATTTGGTATGGTACATACTGAGTTGAGGTGTACTACAGATGAAGGATTGGGAGGGGAGCAGGGGGGAAAGGGAGAAAAGACTAACCGGCTAACCCTAATCTTAGGAGGAGAACTGGGGGTGGTGAGAGAAGATAAAGAGGGGGAAGGGGGAGAGGGAGAAGGAGAGGGAGCGAGAAAGATAGAGAGGCATACAGGGAGTTGGTGTTGGTTTCAACGTCGATTGAGGGCCTTGGCATTAGTCAATGATGATGGTATTTGATGTTGAGTACCAGTGGAGCCTCCGATGTTGGTTTGGTGGGGCTTCAAAGCTCCGATTCATGGTGGAGAGAGAGAGAGAGAGAGAGAGAGATGAGGGGGCAGGGGGGGCCTCATAGGGCTTTGAAGAGGCCGAATTGTCCCGGTTCCTAGCTTGTTCAGTTCAGTATGGCCCGAATTGCTTGGTCTGGGATGGTTCGATGAATCCTAGTTTGACAGGTGGGTGGATTGAGAACATAGATGAATCTGTAACTATTTGTAAGAATTATAAGAATGAAGATGCTTTATTAAATTCCATTAGCTTTCATCTAAACAGCAGGTAATCCTTATTTTTATTTATGAAAGGAACGGTGAAGATTTATGGGCATTTTGAGTTGGATAATGACATGCATGTCTGTTTAGGTGTCCCAGAGAATCCAGAATGGCAATTCAAAAAACTGGGATGAAGGGACATGGATATATGGATTCACTGTCTCGAAACTTTTCATCGAATCACTTGGCAAAATGTGGATTATTGAAAAATATTGGGAGAGATGAGGATTATTGTGTTCGTGCTGTATCTTGTTGTGTTTGGCGTGTTGTGCCATGTTCCTCGGGACACATTATTTTGACCGGGTAGCATTGTAATGGGAGAAAAAAAATTGAAGGATCAAATTCTGTTCAAGCCACTAGGGCAATGGTGAAAAAGATTTTAAAGGATCAAGTGATCAACTTTTGTTTAATCTTGGTGTGTCAATTATTGTTTTTCTCTTTTTCTTTAGTTTCCACTTGGACAATCTTTGGAAGCATAGAATACGGGACCTATACTTTGTTTCGAAATAATAAAGGGTACTGTTAAACATTGAGAGAGGTAGTCTGGTGGGTATTGAAGATGAAATGTATATTCAAAATATGTAACAGAAGCGGCTTTTATGTAGTTTGGACAAGTGGATTTTAATCTGTACACGCTAATCAAGCGAAAGTTTTACTACTTGGCACTTTGTACATTCTTATGTCTGTTGATGATGGTAGGTCGGTTATGATGTTGTTAAATTTGGTTAATATATGCATAAATAATAAAAATATTGAGGCCAGAACATATATTGCATAGAATGCAGTCATACAAGGAAAATAAAGGAAGATTAATTTCACATAGATTTTGATTTTTTTTTTAATATCTGGAAAAAATATAGATATGAATGGTCTGAATGGGAATAGACTTAAAATAATTGAAGCGAAGGTCCATAAAGTGCTTATTGATCATTTTGTGTTGAATAAGTGAATTATGGTGTTGGATGACAAAGTTTTATGTGAGTAAGTTGCTCTATATTAAGATATAAATTTTGTAAGTACATTTTATGAGGAATTATCATTAAGGACTCGCCTATTATTCCTAATAATTTTTTGGAGTAGCACATGTCTCTTAATCTCTTCTCAGAAATTCCATTTATGTTATTTTAGATCTATGCATTCTTCTTCCCAATACTTCACACTGTGCTAGAGCTTATCCTTCTAAAATGCCCTTAATCTTTATGGCACGTGCCAATCACCTTTTAAGCTGGTAATCTCCATGTAGAGTTGGAGTCATCTTGTAAATGGGGACCACTTTACTTCTGAAATCATTTGGTAGTTTAGTTTAATTTACTAAATATTTAGTTTATTTTATTAAATAAACTACCTGACCAAAGTTGCCCATTTTTTGCTCATGGTTTTTCTTATCTTATGCAACATCTAGCTTTAATGGGTTATTCTTGGCATCCTTCTTGAGTTCTTTAATTTAGTTATTTGAATTCTTTGCTTCCATTTATTGATTTTTGACCAAAAATAAAAATAGAAAATGAACTTTAATACAATGAAAAATTAAAGAAAGCCAAGAAGATATGCTACATGTCAATTTGGAGTAGCCCAAAACCTTTGCTTGTGTTACCATTATATTAGTGCTTTATACCTTAAAATAATGTGTAGATAATTTTAAAAAGTTAAAAAAATTATATTATAGAGATATGTGAACCAGAACCATAATCATAACCATCTCGCTCTACTCAACTACCAAACTATCTGGAATTAGCTTTGTGGATCCTCATGTATCACAACCTCTATCAAACTCCATCAAAGTTACCTTGGTCTTCTCTCCTTTTCCTACATCAACACAAACTAAAATATCTTTGTATTAGAGTCCCTTGTTATGTGGTCATGTTGAATAAAAAAGTATTTTTTTACTTTTTGTAGAAACATATAACCTAGTATATCGATCAAGGTTTATCGTTTCGATATTGGATACTTTACTTGTACCATCCTGGTATTGTGTTGGTAAACCCGCTATGGGGCCTGGTTCGGCATACCTATACTCGGTACACCTCCCATACCACGTACTGGTTTTGTGCCGGTATGGTATGGTACAGTCGGCATGCATCGGTATCAACCGGTATGGCAAACCATATGGATTTTGGTTACTTTTTGAGCAAAAGCAGTGATATAGGGTTTTTTTTTTTGTCAAAAATATAAATCATCATTATAACAAAATATCTTATAGTCTTGCATTTCTTTTTAAGTTCCTTTTGTCCAAACTTACCCACTTTCATATCCTCTTCAAACTCACAAAATTTGAGTTATTGTGGCGAAAATGTTCCTTGGAGGCTCAAGAATAAGATGAACATGTAAAAAAGAAAAATAAAGAAATAACCTGAAATGAATTTTTTTTAGTGTTATTCAATTCAGTTCTACCCAAAAATTACCTTATGCCTAAAGCACAAAAGTTTGTGTGAAACTTGCTAGTTCTGATTAGGTGATTAGTCTCAGATGAAAGTTTTCTTTAACTCCTATGCTAGGCTAAGTTGACTAGTTTGTTGTACTTTCGGGATAAAATTTGCTCACATTATACATGATTTGCAAAAAAGAAAAAAAAGAGAATGTTGACACTTTACACAATTAGCAAAAAACTAGGAAAATGATTCATTTGATAGATTTGTCTAAAGTCTTTATATTATAACTATTTAGCATGAGATTTTGTTTAGAGGTGAAGTACTGTATTATTAGCATCAAGATTTGCTGTACAGGGCGTACCGTAGTGGTACCGAACTAGCACTCCGTCTCTTACCATACAGACACTCGGTACATCTCGTCGTTGCACACCATACCGTGTACTGACACTGTAATAGGATGGTACTAGTACGAGATTCGGTTCTGAGATGGCAAACCTTGGTCAGCATGACTCTAGGAATATGTGGCAAATGTTGATTGATTGACTAGAGCTGAGGAGACTATTCATGAAGTGCCAAGGAGCATGTTGTCATTGTTTATGAAGTATCAAAAAAGTGTTGGCACCTGAAAATGCCAAGGTGCACGATTTAATTGAAGTGTTTCGAAGTTTTTCTTTATATTATATGTATGTATACGTGACTTAACTGAATTAAATATCATGGTTAATTCTATGGTTCTCTTAATCTTTTTTGATGCTTTGTGTGCCTTTTTGTTGTTTCTTTACTCAATCATTGCTTTTTTTTGTAGGGATCCAAAAAATACTAATGTTGTAGAGAATATGGTTAAAGCACTTGCTCGTGTTGTTTCGACTATTCAGCTGGTATGTGTTCATTTATCTTTTTTTCTCCAGCTGTTACACAGTGATTTGCTGTCCACATTTATTGCATTTCTTCATCACTTTGTAGTTAGTTGTTGTGGGATAATTAGCATACCCTGATTGGTTGCCTTGGACTAAAATTTAAACTACTGTTCTGATCCCGTCACTCTTTTGTATGCTCTATAGTTTGTGACTTGCATTGATTGGGATATTCTGCTCTGAACTCACATTATTTTGTGCTCTAGGCTAAATAAATGTGTCCTCAAAAACCTGGTTAAGAGTTCTAGCTGTAGACTCCTTCCATCCTTTTATTCGTCACTTGATTCTTTTCATCAGCTGATGAACTAATTGAGACTGTTCCTTCATGTGTTTGCCCTACATGCAGTCAAGACTGACATCTTCACAAAGATTAGATAGAAATGTTCAACAGTGTTCTAAAACTGCTCACTACTGTGTGAAAACATGGAAGTAATAGTGAGGCATGATTTACATTTTATGCTAAATTGCCCAAACAATCAACTTGGATATCTATAGAAAAATTTCCACAACCCAACAAAAGTATTGTTCTTTTGTCAACTTGTCTTTATGACGAGGTTTTTTACTAAATGGTTAAGTCAAAGGCATGATAGTTTGACGCAAACTATCTCATAAATATTCAATCAAGGTATGCTGTCTTGGTACCCGCCCCCGCACCGGTGCCATATACTATCACTGTGTCAGTATGGGGCTAGTTCAACGTACTGAGTTTTGGGACAACCTCCGTACCATGTACTGGTACCAAACCGATGTAGTACGGTACACTCCATATCGTCCGATTTGGTATGGTATGGCGAACCTTGTATTCAATTATGTAAACATGGTGCGCCAATAAAGTATGTTAAAACATCTAATGCTCTAAATTCAATCATATGTTATTTATGTCAAGGTAGGCTGAAGCGGACCGAACCGCCTGTTTCGGCCCGTATCGAGCCGATCCGGTGGAAAATCAGATCGGTTCGCCTATTGAATTCGGTTCTGGCTCCGAACTAACCGGATCGGGTTTCAAACCAATCGGGACCGGTCGAAAAAGGCCTGAATCGGTCGATTCCATTCGAACTTGTGCAAACCGTCCGGCTCACATTGGGTCGACCTGGTTTGGAATCGGGTCTCCTTCCTCTCTGCTTCTTTTGTTAAAAACAAGTGTCGGAAAGGCCGAAGGCCTTTTCAATATTTTTTATGAAGTTCGTTTAGCTGTAAAACAGTTAAACCACTCTTTCTTCTTCCAAATTTGCGAAATCATGCCGATTCAGCGCGATTGAAGGAAGATCCAAGCCTAAATATGGTGTCCTTCCTCTTTGCTATTTTATTTCCTCTATTTTTTGGCATGAGAAAATAGCTCAAAATTTGCAAAATAAGAGGAGATCATGCCAAAATTTTTGATTTGGGCTTGATTTTATTCTATGTTGTACATTTATGGATGATATATACGAATTCTTTTAGCTGATTAGCCACAACCACAGGAGAGTTGGTCATCATATGACTTCTTTTCCAAGACACTATCGCAGAGATATGATCGAGAGATGCTTAGACGAGGCCACTATGTTATCCGATCAACTTGGTTAGGAGGTTGACATACATCTTTCCAATATAGCCAGATAGAGGCATGAAGGATAAGCCAGGTTGCGAGTGGCTTGAAGGGTAAGCAGACAGCGAGTGGCATAAAGCGTAAGCAGACAATGAGTGACACGAAGGATAAGAAGTTGCATAGCACACCAAAAAATAAGGCACCTGCAGCTCCAATACAGAGTTTGGATGAGCCAGTTCACTTAGATTCAGAGACCAGAAGCAGTAGTTTTGGTGGCTGTGAATCTACTGGCCAGAAAGAAAGTAGACATAAGACCATTTATGAGACAGTTGCAGGGTAGTATTCGATTCACCGGTGAGTCCCAATTTATGTATGCTACATACGATAGGGACCACGACGCATGATTTGATGGAGCCCGCGACGATCCGATGGAGCCCGCGACGATCCGATTGCATATAGGAGACGGGTTTCTTGAGGTCATGCAGGAGGATGCAATACTGCTACAAATGACCTCGCATGTGGAGTAGAATTCACAAATGTATCAGGTTTCGAGTCGTATATTGGATCATATTATCCATTGCCACAGACAGCCTATGACTCATACGGACACGTATATTGATATGGTGCATCTAAGATATCGACGAGAAGCATCGCCATTCGACCCAATTTTAGATATCCGAAAGTGCTTTAAATGTATGTAATTGATTATATTTTAATTTGAAGATATTTTATGTTCTTTATCTCATGATTTGAATCATTTGGAAGTAATAAGATGCACCATCTAGTTTAAATCTTAAACTTAAAACATAGAAACATCAAAAAAAGTTTCAAAAGTGAGAGAACTCCCCCCCCCAACAAAAAAAAATGTAGGGTTGAAACCTGGCCGAACCAGCCCCACCGGTATGGTACCGGTTCGGCTCAGTTCGGTACCTGTTCGGCTCGATTCAGTATCGGTACCATATCGGTATCGGTGCCCACCGGTACGTTGGTACGGTCGGTACAACGGATCTTGGTCCGAATAGTTGGACGTGATTAGCTATTTCTAAACTGTTTACATTACCAAAAATCATGTGATTTGGAGAGTAAACACTCATTTCTCGGAACACTCTTCACCCATGTTCTCTCTCTCCCCCTCTTTCTCCGTCTAGGATAAACACTAACACCAAAAAGTTGCTGCTTTCAAGAATTAGCCCAGACCCATAAAGGATAAAGCCAAAAGGCTAGATTTCACAGGTGACAGGTCCATTTATGGACCAGATATCCCCCCGAGGGGGACGAGGCCGGAGGCTGAAGGGGGGTAGATATATATGCGGTCTGCGAGAATAAACACAAACATTGCAGAAATAGACAGAAAAATATATATTGGTTAGGTGAGGACTACCTTGTAATAAACAACGGCGGTGGATAGACAGAAAGTTCGGAGGAGTAAATACTAAGTGTTCGAAAATAATTACTTACCTCTTGGGAGTAAACACTTAACTCTAGAGAATTAAACACTAAGGTAACCACAATAAACATGAACCTCTAGATGATGAATACCTAATCTACAAAAATGAGCACAAGCATCAGAAAAAGAAACAAAAAGGGATCTGGCCTAGGGTAGGGGAGAGAGGAGGAGAGAGAGAGAGGGTGGCATGTCACATCTCATCCCATTAAAGATGAGTATTGTACCTGAGAGAGGAGGAAAAAGGCATGAGTGTTGTCCTATCCTATTATTGCTCTGCCTTCTTTTCATTTTTTATGTAATGGTGGAGGGGTTGCTGTTAACAGTTGGTTTCCAAGTTTCAAGATTTGTGCTGATCCAATGGTGGCTGAGACAACCGGATCCGATGCTTGGACACACTCGAGTGTAGCCTAGTCCATCGTACTATATATATATATATATATATATATATATGTATGTATGTATGAGGTGGACTTTGCTCCTTAGGAGGAAGGTGTATTTATTGCTCTCGATTCTAAAGTTACATCCAAATCGGAGTTCCACACTGTTGCTCATGATTTGTATTATTAAAGGTGAATAGAGAGGAGTGACATCAATATCAATAGTGTGGATCTTGAGAGGAGAGGAGTGGATAACCTCTCATCTTGAGAGGTATAAATACCCTCTCTTCTCGAGGGGAGCAGAGTATCTCTCATATATATGCATGTTTTTGTTTGTATGTATGTATGTGTGTGTGTAGCTTCTAAGGTGCTGTTGTAATCAATGCCTACATCCTTGGTAACGGACTTTGTATGGAGTGTCCATATGGTACATACATCAGTACTGGCACTTGGTACGGGGATATACCAGGTCTCAGTACGCTACTGTATGTTGCAGTACTCCCCGTATTAGGTATGGTTATAATGCTAGAGGATAGAGAAAGGAATTTATAGCCACTACAAAATTCAATGATCCAAATTGCAAATCCAAAATCTAAATCGTCAGATGTAATCTAAAACACTTAAAATGTTCATATATAGAAATCATATATTTCAGAGAGCCCTTGCCTATGTATCAAGGAGTCCTAAAATCGACATACTATATTGTTCTATTAGTGCCATATAATGCGGAGGACCCAATGCATAAGCAAGAGGTTTTGAAAAACCCATGTGCAAGTATAAGGAGACCCATTTACATACATGTATGTATGTGTGTGTGTGTGTATATGTATGTATTTTCCTTGCTCACTCTCTTTGTGTGTGTGTGTTTGTGTGCGAAGTTGTAGTTGTAGTCTGTACACAGCATAGTGATATTGCTGTTATAATGACATGATAGGTGATAGCTAAAATCTAGAACTAAGAATAAAAATAAGCAGTAAAAAAGTTAAATCAAGGTGGGTTGAAAACAAAAAAAAGTAACATTGTTTCTTTTCATTTGCTTGGTAGTGGGAGTCATTTGAACTGTTCTCCAAGTTGGTCATCTATGGTCCATGCTCCTCACATTCTTTGATCTTAGCTTAAGCAATATAAAATGATATGATAATAAAACTGCTGGAAATAAACAGAAGTTTCATCTTGGATGATCAAATCTTTTTTCATTATTTAGTTGAATGTATTTTCAAAAGTTTGTAGGGAGATATTTATTCTGCTATCATTTTTGAGCATAAAGGATGCTATTTGACTGAAGCATATTTTATCTTTTGTGGGACTGCCTTACTAAAGCTATAATCCTATTATACTTCCATACAATACTTTTTCTTGTTCTAGGTTCCAGATTCAAGTGAAGAGAGTCTTGCAGCAGTTGCAGGAATGTTTAGCAGTAAAGCTAAAGGTACCATCCATAATTTTTCAGATTTGATGCTAATTTAAATTGCTTAATTACACATATTTCACTATCGTTGTAAAGGATCAGATTCAAAAGAAAGTGCTAGCCAGAATAGTTTTCTCATTTAGTGCTTATAGAATGTTTTTGCGGAACTTAGTTATTTAGGGTTGATATGTCTCTGGACGGGTTTGACTGGTTGATATTGATTAACCTATTCCAATTTTGAAGCTATATACTGCCATTCCTTCCACAAAAAAAGAAAGGAAAGAAAAAGTTATACTGGGTGTCACATAGTACGATAGAAGTTCTTGTTGTCTTGTTTAGAAAGACAGGATTGAATTTGGTTGTCATGTAATGAAAGAAAGTATAATTTTTTGTCCCTGTGCCAATACTAGGTACACACTGGCATGACAGATATGCAACTTTGTGAAAAAATAAATGCAAGAGCTAAATGACATAGGACAACCTAAAGGGATAGACTGTATATGCTGTCTAAGATGATTTCATGCACAAATGTTTAAGCAAAATCTGAAAGTTATGTTTGAAAACTTTCTACTTAAAGATCCTAGTAGGCAATGCTATCTATTGCTAAAATGATGCTTTAGACAAGTAGAGCTGAGATCAGATATAGATTATTTAAAAAAATCAACCATGATTCTACTGATAGAAAATAAATGCAAGAGCAAAATTGAAGAAACTATTTATGAGATGTGATTGTTCATCATCTGATGCCATCCTCCAAGTATTAGAACGCTCTCCAATTCCAATCAGCAGTGGTACACAATGACCTCCCTTAATCAGCAGTTTGGAGATGGAAGTCAAGAGAGGGGGGGGGGGAGGGTAAAGGCTTCACGCTACTTCAAGGAGTCAAAACAGTCCTTGATTCTAGGATTTTGATGTGTTTTGGAGGGATGAAAGGGTCGAGTTTTTGACTGAGATGAAAAGAGTGGAAAATGGTATAGGATTTGAGGTAGAATAACTAGCTATAAGGTTTTGACAGTTTAGTGACTAAGGTTTAGATCTATGTAGCAAAGATGGTGAAAACAGCTCAAAATGAAAAATAAATGAGATAGAGAAGTATAAGGATAGGAGGGAAGAAAGAGATATAAAACTGTAGAATTGCTCCAGAAGAGCTCCCATCCAACTTTGTATCGCACGAAGGAACCTCACATGAAGAAAACTAACTTCATTCATCAAAATTACATGAAAATTCTGGTTGGCTGCCACTATTTGTAAGTAACTTAAAATTGGCTTATGACAAAAATGCCACTCCACTAAAATAAAATTACAAGCTAGCCTTCATGCCCAGGTAACCTATTGACCAAGTAAGGTGGCTTGTACAGCAGGTAGCTTAAAGTACAATTGAAGTAGCTCAAAACTCAAGCACCTTTATGGCTAGATGAGGTCACTTGATAACCAAGTAAACTTAAAAAAAAATGCAAATAAATGTAAAGAAAATATTAAAAATTAGATAGGGCTAATAAATCACTCAAACAATAAGACTGAGGCCTCAAGGGACTTCAGGGATTTAAGTTTAGTCTTCATTGCCCATGGAAGCTCCCAACCAGCTATGTAGAGATTAATTTCCAATCAATCAAAATCTATTTCCATTTCATTGAGATTTGAAGCATACCTGCGTTTGAGTGTTACGCCAACAAGATACCTGTATTATGTGCCAAGTTTTTGAGTTTTTAATTTGACATAAGTATGATGCTCCTATTAGAGAACAAAAAATGCATGTGCAAGTGTCCAAAACTGCTGATACTCCTACACTTTGTAAAAAGCAAAGTGTTTCAATGATGTCGGTATTTTTTTGCTCAATGCTCCACTGTTTAAATGATATAGAAGCAAGATATGCTGTCTCGGTACTGGGCCTTGTATCGGTGTCACCCTGCTACTGTGTCGGTATGCCCAATACGGAGGCTAGTTTGGCATACCGAGTGTCAGTACGCCTCTCATACCGCATACTGGTACCGAGTAGCTACGGTACTGTATGCTTTGTATTGTCTGGTTCGGTATGGTATAGCATACCTACATAGAAGTTTTAGAAGTTCTATACTCGCCCTTTCCTCATTTGAATTTACTTGTGGGTGTATATGCACTTCTGGGTGTTTTTGCTGACTACATTGTGCTCTTCAGAACAACAGCCAAGTACATTCCCGTAGGTTACATCTTGGATTACAAGGTTATTAGCAGTGATAGCTACTTTGTTAATTATTTTGAGCCTTAGACTCGTCTTCTTTAGGATTACCCTTTCATTTTCTCCTCAACTTGAGATCTCATTATCACAAGTGTTGCTAATCTCAAAGACTCAAACCTTATCTCAGTATTGAAGCTCTATTTATACTAATCTTTGGGAATCCATTGAGCCTATGTACTTCAGATCCTTAAATTAATTTCAACCATCCAAGTCACTGAAATTCATTGGTCTGGAAGTTCAAGAATCAAATCCTAGACTCTCATGTCCTTAACCGTATTCTCTTTATTTCTTTATGTTTATGCTTCCCATAATCTAATCTATTGTGAAACTGTATGCAATTAAGCTTTTTCTCTTACCCTGTCTTTCATAGCAAAATTACTACCTTAAGATCTTTCAACTAGTATCTCCTTGCTTTTGGATAGTTATCAAGGTTATCAAATATCAACCCATTGTAGGTCATAAGAAAACCTGATGGTTGTGCTGCTTGGGAGCATTCAGATTTTTGATTATAAATAAATTTGCAAAACGATTTTTGCACCTCATGGTCTGTCTATCCATAATAATTGTAACTATAGATTCCTGAAAAAAATATGTATTTCCTTAAATTTCATTATCATGGTTTGGTGGATTTTGTTTTTTAATTCTTTTCCATGTTTATAAGACTCATAAGATTTAGAGTATGAGACATTTAATCAGATTAGTTGATGTCAATGCTAAGTAGAATGCCTGCAGGAATTGAATGGAGCATGGATAATGATGCATCAAATGCTGCTGTTGTGGTTGCAAGTGAAGCCCATGCTATCACATTGGCAGTTGAGGGTCTTCTGGGTGTTGTGTTTACTGTTGCTGCTTTGACTGATGAAGCTGTGGATGTTGGTGAGGTGAGGCTAGACAGTTTTCCTTCTTGAGAAGGTAGTGCTCTAATGTATTATTTGACAAATTTGCTCATTTGTGGCCCCATATGCAGCTTGAGTCCCCCAGATTTGATTCTGATCCACCAGCAGAATGCACTGGGAAAACAGCCCTTGTCTGCATATCTATTGTTAACTCAATGTGGTTGACCATCCTTGATGCTTTATCTCTTATCTTAACAAGGTAGGAGGCATGTATCACCTGAAGTCTTATTTGTCTTGTCATATTCTACTTTATTTTTTTCTATAAGGTGACATATGACTGCATTTGGAAGGTCACAAGGGGAAGCAATAATATTGGAAATATTGAAAGGATATCAAGCATTTACTCAGGTGATCATATTTTTGAGTCGCATCAAGTATTAAGAATTAGGGTGGATGTACAAAAGCTTGTTCTTTGCATCACATTCATGATATATCTTTTTTTGGGTATGTTATTTTCTATATGAAGTTCCATGAGTTCTAAAAGCATTGGCATATCCATTAGAATATGGATTGGTTATATAATCATCTTGTTAGAGAACCTAACATTAGTCTGGCATCCCAAATAAAAGCACCTAATGTATTTTTTCTGTCTATTACACTTGCATATACTTCAATATGAATGATTATCTGTAAGTTCACTATTTCAGGCCTGTGGAGTTCTTCGTGCTATAGAACCACTGAACTCATTTCTGGCTTCTCTATGCAAATTTACAATCAACATTCCAAATGAATGGGAGAAGAGGAGGTAAATCGTCATAAAGCTAGTTGGTTCTACTAATATAGATGAGATCTTATTTAAATAAAATGGAAAATGTTGCTGGCACTTTATGTAGTTTTTGATTTAAATATTTGCAACTCATGCAAGATTTTCGTAGTCAGTTTATAATTCTACATTTTGCTTCTAGCATTAGCATGGTTGTATAATAAGCTTTTCATATTCAGCCACTTATGCTTTATCATTATCCTTTATGTTATTGCTTTACCGTGTCAGTCAAAATTTCCCGTGGATGTGCAGAACTAGACTTCATCATAAATGTAGACTTGAGATGAAGAGAAATTAAGTTTTCATCAAGGTAAGCTGAACCGGTAGCATGCCTCGTACCGGTCAGCTACTGGTTTGGTATGAGCTGGCATGCCGGTTCCGAACCGGCACACAATTTTTTTACTTATTTTATTTTTTCAATTTTGTGACATTTAATGAACTATATCAATTTCTTTTGATTTTTTGAATGATGTTAACTCTAAATTGATGTTTCTTGATATCTTTTGATGTTTTTATTAGGAGTAAAATCCTAATTTGTTGTTTTTATCATTCGGTACATCTTAAATGATGCTTCCTGGTCCTAAATAGACCATAATTGTTTGATGAATATTTTTTGGTATGCATTCTTAGGCTCTTAGTTGTATGTCAAAACTAGGTATAGTTGAAATTTTTCCACATGACCATAGTGGACAAGAATTTTCCTTATAAGGATGTAATATATTCATCCATGGCCATATCTTTTTCCTAGCCCATAATTAGACAGCATAATCTTCTTAAATCTGGGGTGGATCCATGCAAGGGTTTGGCGTGTCCATGGCCCCCCTTAGAATCTTGAAGTCCCATATGGTATTAGTATGTGGTCCCCCTAACAACTTGTTAGTCCTATAAATACTAGAAAAGTGCCTCCCCTTCACTCTCTCTAATTTTCTTCTATATAAATACTATAACAGGTGCCCCAAGTTCCATATAATTTCAAACAAAATCCATATATTATGAGATGGGGAGAGGTTAGGTGGTTTGGTTAGATCAGACTGGTGTGTGTTAGATTTTAGGTGAGGAAGAAGTGATAATTAAGAGAGGAGGAGAAAAGATTCACGTATTGGTGCATCCCATTGTACCTTATCATTTTGATGAGAGGATAATACCTAGGATGCCCTTGGGACGCTAGTTCACTCATGAACTGGGACATCTCAACTATCATGTATTATTGGTTGAGATGGACCAGGATGCTTGTTTATCGACACATGGGATGGGTTGGCATCTTGGAACATTTTTTTTCCCCCTTCATTCTTGTTGTAAATAGTCATTCCAGCTAGTCCTAGTCTATTTTGACCCTTCATGGTACCATATTGAGCGGGACCAAATCATGAACCAGGATTTTAATCCTTAGAGAGGAGTACTTTCCAAAAGGAAAAAGAGATGGGGGAGGAATGGGAGGGAAAGTTGGAAGCTGTTAAAGTAACGGGAGCAATTATTGAGGGATAATGAGCAAAAGTATAGAGATCTAGGACCATAAGTATGTTCCATAGTGTTTCTCGTGTTTATATTTCCTTCTAAAGAAAAAGGGTCTTTTCTGACCGTTGTATATAGTTACCCTGATGTTTGTTTTGAGTAATCTCTTTCGAAATATTTGTGTAAAAGGAGAGAGAAAAAGAGATTCATATACTTGTAAGTTGTAACACATGTTTCTTCCCCACTTAGATTTCTGGAAGTTATATTGGTTGCACCGTCCGTCGTACCGGTACCGGTTGGCGTACCGGTGGTCGGCCGGACCGGTACGGTACCGGTCCAGTCCGGTACGTACCGGTACCGGCCGGTATGCGGTGGTTTCAAAAACCACAGCGCGAGGCGCTGTGGTTCTAAAAAAAAACGTATCGGTGCGAACCGGCCGGTTCGCACCGGTACGAGGCCGGTACTGGCCGGTACCGGCCGGTACGGGCTCCGAACCGGCCGGTACGGGCTCCGAACCGGCCGGGCCGGTACCGGTCGGTACGTGCCCGTACCGGCCGATTCGGCTAAAAAACCGGGAAATACCGTTTTTTTTGTGGTTCCGGTACCGGTCTAGGACCGGACCGGTACAGGCCGGTACGGCATTCCATGCATTTGAGCTTTGAAAATTTTAACTTCCTATTATATAGATATGAGAGTCAGGCATGCTTGAAATCCAAAAAGCATATGATCTTTTTTGTAGTGTTTCTTTAAGCTATTCATTTTACATGCTTCATCAAAGAAGGTTGATATAATTATTGAGTTCCAGAGGGCAGGGACTTGAGAGTGAAATATAAAATGGGTCTCTTGTATTATTTTAAAACAATAAAAGCTGACAGGAAATTATTTTGCTATAATAAGAACACTTTAACTTACAGTCATTGTTGACTTTACTAATTCATTAATCCCAATAAGACTATGGTAATATTCTTTTACGAACATCAACAACTTCAATAGATTTATATTGTTTACCTTATTTATTAACAATATTTTATATTTATTATTTGTGTACTTCTGTCATTCATTGCAAATGTATTATGTTGGTCCCCCAAGTAAAAATCCTGGTTCCACCCTTTCTTATATCATTTTATAATATCTACAATATGGATGATGCAAAGCTTCACCCTTAACCGGGCTGGTCTTGTATTTTATTTTAACTTTCATCAGTGCTTTACTATCTCCTGGGAAGAAGCCGGAACAGTTACCTGATCAGCACGATAATGTTGTATTGACCCCAAAGAATGTGCAGGTAGCATGTCTAGACTTTGTATTGCTGTTTTCTTTCTGGTTCTTTGGCAAGTTTGCTTGCTGATCATGTTATTTCTTCCAAGTTTTCAGTCCCAAGCATTAATTGATTCTTTTGTTGTTCCACTTCAGGCATTGAGGACACTCTTCAATGTGGCACACCGCTTACACAATGTTCTGGGGGCTTCTTGGGTGTTGGTATGCTTATATATTTACTATCTATGAAAGTGAAACATATTCCTGGTGTTTGTAACTATTCACTTCAATTTGTAGGTCTTGGAGACCTTAGCAGCTCTTGATCGAGCCATCCATTCTCCACATGCTTCTACACAGGTTAGATTGGTAATTGGAAATCAATATTTCCTCAAATAATTCATAATCCCTATTGGTAGTTGTAAACGAAGAGATAGGTGATGACATCTAATCTCTCGATCCCTATATTATAGTGATAGTAAACCCATCTTAATAGGTGATTTCTCGTTAGTGAAAGTCTTGCAATTGTGGAATCATGGCTTTTCCCAAGAGACTCCAACTCCTTCACCCTTTTGCCTCTCCTTAGTCCATTTGAGCCATTGTAGATATCACAACATAAATATTACGCAAACAAACATGCTATTATTCCTTTTTCCTGGTTCTCAATATTGGATATATATAGCATACATGCCTACATGGTTTGACTTAGTGGATCTAAAAGGGTGGTCCAGTGTACGAGGCTCTTGCCATTTGGGAATTTGGGGAGAGTTAGATGTATGCAGCCTTACTCTGTGTGTGGAAAGGTTGTTTCCGTGTGTTGGACCTGTGACCTTTAGGTCACAATGGAGCAACCCTACTGCTGCGTGAAGGCACACCTTTGTCTGACTTTATGGCTCTAGTTAGTGCACAAGTGGGTTCCATTTTTTTCCATTGTCAAAAGTAAGCACCATCAGAAGTTTTTCTTTTTCTTTTTTTCTTTTTTTTTTAAAGTTTTAACATGTTTTGTGAATGTAGGAAGTTTCAACTTCTGTTTCAAGGTTGTCAAGAGATACATCTGGGCAGTATAGTGACTTTCACATCTTATCTTCTTTAGATTCTCAGGTTAGCAGAAAAATAAGGGCACTTTTCTGGCATGTTATTATTTTCTCTCTGACTTGCATTCTGATTCAGTTTCTTTGTTTTGCAAGTTGTTCGAAAGTTCTTCATTGATGCAGATTTCTGCCGTAAAGTCACTTCTATCTGCACTACGTCAGTTGTCAAGTCAATACATATCTGGAAATTCCCAAACATCAAGTCAGCAAAATGGAACTGTTGCATTTTCAGTGAAGCGTATGATGTCCATACTTGTGAATAATATGCACAGTAAGTAGTTTTCATTTGAAGCATCTGATCCTATTCTGCCAGATACCTTTCCTGTATTTCTTTCTCATAGCTGATGTATTTTAACTAATCTTCACACTAGCGGTGACTGAGATTCCCTTTTGGGTTATACAGGACTTTTCAATTAAATACCCGTTGCATAATGGGATATTGGCCTGATCTACTTATTCCAATTATTTTTCTCAAGAATTTCACACAGATAATATAAATTTTAGATTCTATAGCATTTGTGAGAATTCATCTACCTAATTTTGTGCAATAGAACATTCAAAGTCGACAAAATTCCTTTATAGATGATCTCATTGCCTTTGCTTAACATATTAAAAGAACGGGCTTTCACCAAGGTGCACCTACATAAGTCATTTTTGGGAATTCAAAAGTTTGAAACTGGTCGAGATTATGTACGGTCTGGGTCCACTGTGGTACAGTCTGGGTCCAATGTGGTTGGGTGATACATTAGGTTATCGGTTTATGCATAAGTTGCTGCAATTTTATTGCAGCATTTTCAGTAAAGATGAATAGGTCCAACATCTGGATCTGGTACAAAATGATGGATCTGGGTCAACCTGATCCTTTTCATAAATGTCACTATTATCTTTTCTTCGTTGACCTTTGATACATTTTTCAGAGTACCAGTTTATTTGTTCTAGTTGCTTTTTGTGTGTGTATTTATGTGTTGCATGATTGTTTAAATGATTATTTGTAAATGCTCTTTAGTTTCTTGAGATATTACTGACCTTAAAATGACTAAACTGTTAGAAATGTTATGTGTAATTTTAAGACACGGCATTTTATATACAATCAAAGTTAAAAAATGTGAACTATTAAAACTGATGGTTTGTTAAAGTTGAAATCATTTCTTAATCAGAACGGAGCTTAACATTATTATCAGTTATAGAAGTAGGATGAATTACATGATTAACAAATGAAGGAATTGATGATTGACCAAAACATAAAGTCTTGCAAGAGTTTTACTTGCAGTTTTCATGGATAAAAGGGTTTCATAGAAGGAGAACTCTTACACAAATATGATACACACACCTTTTATTTGGAAATAGCAAAGGAATACTCCTAATGGAACATGTAGAAATAGTAAGACCTATTGTTTGTTACCTTTCTTTCATAAGTAAAAGACGTTTTGTACCCATTGAGAAAAGATGGGTTGTAATTGTATAGCGGTATCTGAAATCTCTTACAGATAGAAGGGGAAAACAAAAAAAGCTTGGAGAATAGACTTACGGTTTCTAAAGAGAAAGAAGTACAAGTGTAAAGAAACAATTAAAGATAGAGTAGGTATTGGTTTAACAAAGAAATTGAAAATAGAGAGCTGGGGTATGCCATAAAGTTGAGTTGGTGGGAGGAAGGTTGCCTTCCTTCAATGATCAGGCAATCAAAATGGATTGCATATCGTATGGCAGATGCTAGATTGGAGTAGATCGGGCAAAAGCCCCTTTTCGCTCCCTTCACATACTTCTTTTTACCTACATGCAACCAAGGTTCGTCGATCATCCGGACACAGGTGATTCACGCCGTACTGAACCAAACAAGCTAGAAATTGGAACTGTTCGGCTGGTAGGGACGCTTTAGCCATCAAGACGTCTCGAGACCCCCTTGACCCTATCATGGCTTCATTCTCTCTTTCACACACACCTTTTGCCATGAACCGGAGCTTCGAAGCCTCACTATGTTGTCGTTGGTGGCTTGACTGCTACTCAACGTCAATGCCATCACCATCGATCGAAGCGGACGCAGATCTCGATGCTAACACCCTTGTTGATGCTGCATCCTCGCTCGATGCTGACATCCTTGATTGATGCCGATGCCCTCGATTGATGCCGACGCTGTCGATTGACGCTGACATTGTGTACACATCTCTGCCTTTCTCCTTCTCCCTCTCTCCCTTCCCTCTTTCTCCCCTTTGTCTTCTCTCCCTACCCCCAATTCTCCTATTGTCGGGGTTACGGTCTCTGTCTCCCTCTCTCTCTCTCTCGCGCTCCCCTTCTTTTCTCCTGATCCTTTCTCTCTGTTACACTTTGGGCTGGTATGGTATGTATCAATACGATACCACTGGTATGACCTGTGGTATTGGATCGATGAGCTTTGTATGCAATCCTTTTTTTGATGAGTGATGACTTGCATTGTTTGGATTAGGATTGATTTGATCATGCATCACTAGAGCGTACTTAAATGGAGTAATGGTCATTAGTTAAGCCTTAGTCATGTCATCTTTTGAATAAATGGTATCATGGTATTAGTAACCTAATTAGGGCATAAATCTTCCTTTTTTGCATAATTAAGTGGCCACTTCCCCCCTCTTAATAAGATCAAGATGCTGCACAGCCTCCAACTGAGATTGCATGATACTCTCCCTTTCTCTGATCCTTTCTCTCTCTTCTAAATTCTAATCTCATTTCTTGTCTTCCCTTTTCTCACTTATTCCTACAAATAATTGGTTTGTGATGTGGCACTGGAGCAAAATTTAAGAAGATTAGCCTCTACTCTCATAACTTCTTGATCTCCAATTTGTTGGTGTCACTGGTGCGAGGAACATTGTTGCGTTCATGGGAAGACTTTCTTGTGTTGCATCATGTGTGGAAGTCATGTGAGTCTTACTAGAATGTTATTGTTTTTAAATATTTGTTTCTTGGTTGAAACCAAGGTTCAAAACATCAAGGTTGGCAAGCATACCAATTGGGGATGGATATGGTAAGCACCATATGGGTGGTCATATCGACATAAGATATTGATAAATTCAAACAAATACTGGTTGTATGCCCATTGTATGCACATATAGAGGTAAGTTTCATTGTACTTGTGACATTTGTTGGAAGATCATACCACATTATGTATCGTTCCCAGTAATCTGTTGTGCTTGCCAATGTTCTCCCACAGCCTATTGGAGACTATTACTTTCAAGATGGAGATGATTGACATATATGGTTTTGAGTCAGGGTATGAATGTACAATTGAGTTTTCGATCAGATGAAGACTGATTTAATTATGCACATTGGAGAATTGGGTCACTGGTTTAGCACAAGTAGAATCAAAGTGAGCCAGCTTTTGTATAGAACAGGTAATGGTTTTACCAACAACAAAATGGGGCCAAAATTGTCCTGGTTTGTGAATGAAGTGGTTGAGCCCTTTTCAATAAGATTGAAATGCTGCACTGTTGGCAAATAAGACAGGCAAAACTCTGCTTCTCTCACATGTGCCTCTCTCTTCTTTCTTTTCTTATTCATTTGTCGGCTTTGCAATACCTTGAAGGAAGCAGCATTAAATGACTGAAACACAATCCCTTTCTTAGATCATGTTAGATTGTATCTTGAATCTTATATTTTAGTCAGCAAATATATGAACAATGAATATTCCATACCTCAAGTTCTAAATGTCAACTGATAGTTCATTATTTGAATGGTTAAGTGGCCTAAATGATTTCTTGCATAATCAGGCAGGTGCTTAAATGATAGATGAAATGACATTTTAATATCTAAACAAGTATCAATTAAATGTTTCTGCACTGCATGGCGGTATCACAAACCACCTTTAAGTGGATGTTTTATATAGCCTTGACTTGACCATTAAGTGCATATCTATAGTTGTAGGCAAGGTCTACTGTGTTGGTATCGGGCATCGCACTGGTTCCCAGCGGCACGAGTCGATATAGGCCCATGCTATGCTGTACCGGGGAGAGAGGAAAAGAGAGCGAGCGGAGGAGGAATGAAGAGGGAGAGGGAGGGAGGCCGATGCTGTTGCGGGTGGCAAAGGCCGCAACCGAATCCCTATTTCATAAGTCGGCAGATGATTTGCCGACTTCACTTAAAAATCGCAAAATTTTTTAGGACTTCACTTAAAAGTCGCGAAATTTTTTATGATTGGATCTTTGTTTCATAAGTCGGCAAACGATTTGCCGACTTCACTTAAAAATCGTAAAATTTTGAACGAAACAGGGGTTTGGCAGTGGCCTCCACCACCCGCACCAGTGCCAGGCCCTCTGCCACCCTCCCTCCCTCCTTCCTTCTCCTTCTCGCTCTCTCTTTTCTTCTCTTTCCTTCTTCTCCTCCGGCGATGACGTTTTGGTTTCTTAGCTGGAACCATCCCGATAAGCTGCCGGAACGGCTCGGGATACTCTAAACCGGGCAGTTCAGGACGATTCCACCAACCTTGGTTGTGAGAATAGGTCACAGTTGCTTAAAAAATTTGTAACATTGCACCACTTTATGGTTTATAGTAAATAATACTTTTTTAATTTTGTTTTGAAATGATTGTTATGTTGAATACTATCAACCATTGATTTAGAAGATACAAAATCTGTCAGTGGATACTCAAAATATATGTAGAAGTGTGTTAGAAAGCCATTTCATTACAAATTCTCAACATGTAATGATGCAAACACATGGTTGAGTTATCTAAACTGGGACCTATCTGTTCAAGCTTGCTAGTGCTGATGAATCAACATCAAAACAATATATTACACTTTGATAACACCTGGAACCCATAAAGTAGGTCCAAAAAGGTGCTTTTTGGCATTGAATTAGATGGAAAGGAAAGAAACAACTCCAAGGAACTCAACTATATGATTCAAGTCAGAACCATATGAATTTAAGATGCTAATTTGGAGACATAGCAGACATAGCCGAACTAACACCATCCAACTAAATTTTTAGTGTTTATGTTAAATTTTTGGGAATGTGAGGTAACCAAGTTGTGCATGCATGTATTCAAGTGTTTCAGTCTAGCAATTTGGTACTGGCCAACACTTTCTGATATTGCTCATGACACTGGATTATGAGACAGTTGTAGCTGATAGATGACAACTGGCACGGTGTAGTAATAACAATAACATGTTAAGTCAAAATTTTTATCCTTACATATTTGATTCTACAAACTTCATGATGGCAAGAAAGTAATGTCAGAGCATTAACATGATCTGTATATTACATGTTTGCTGAAATGAACTTTTTTATTACCAGGAGTTGAGCCCATATGGGATCAGGTCATTGATCATCTTCAGCAGGTGATGTTGAACATTAGTCTCTCTTTGGTCATATATGCATTTTGCTTCCCTTTTTTATGTGAGAGTAACTTGATGATGATGTATTGCAGCTCGCTGATAGTTCCAACGCACAATTAAGAAATTTGGCTCTTGATGCATTAGATCAGTCAATTTGTGCAGTCTTGGGTTCTGATCGGTTTCAGGTAATTAACACATCCGGACATCAGTTACCTGACTCCCATGTCAGTACTCTTTAATACTTCTCCCATTTTTTTTCAGGGGAGTTAATAGGAGGTTTTGCTTCTTATTTCCAGGTGGCAGCAGGTGGTGAAATGGGGTTATTTGAATGTGCCGTTTTAAATCCATTGGTGGTTCTTTATATGTCTAGTCAAAGCCTTGATGTCCGCACAGGATCCCTGAAAATTCTGTTGCATGTCTTAGAGGTAATGTTGTTCGGTCTGGGGACTGTCCTTGTTTCCATTACTGTTATGGTGTTGAACTTAATCTGATATTTCTTTTATCTTACAATCTCTATTGTCAGAGGCATGGAGAGAAGTTGAACTATAGCTGGCCTAACATTCTTCGGATGCTGAGGTTATTTTTTAGTTCATGTACCCTTCATTTTCTTTTATTCAGCTTTCTTGCATATGAACCCCTCATAGATTAGCTGCATACAAAAGCTCCTCTCTCATATTTGCAGATTAATAGCTCCCTTATGGCAGAATTTTTTATGTAGGACCAAAGATAACTTCGAGAGTTGACTTTTAGAGGGTTAGCTTTGATGCAACGGTAAGGTTGCTCTATTGTGACTTGGAGGTTATGGGTACAAAATATGGAAACAACTTCTTTGTACATGAGGATAAGGCTGTGTACATATGACCCTCCCTCTATCTTGCAATGACAAGAGCTTCATGCACTGGACTGCCCTTTTTCACCCAAGTTAACTTTTCATCAGTCAAATGTTGACAGCACTTCTTCCTGTATCTTACCTGATTCAGCTATGTAGAATCAGCGACCAGCATTTTCTCCCAAATGGTGCTGCCATCAAGTTCAGGATAGAATTAATATCTAAATCCTGGTACATGCTGGGGAGCTCTGACATGATGATGGCAGTGTGATGAAGCATGTGTAGTTGACTGGCTAGAAGGTCCAAAGGGCTAGCTTTGGAGAGGCATGGGAGGAAACATTGTAGATATTCGTTATAACATTGGGGTCTTATCAGGGAATTGTTTTAGGATAAGGGAAGCATTAAATAACTAATATGGAAAAGTGGGTCTTTTTATGCAATGAACCAGTCTATAAAGTAAGGGATTATATGCAAAAAAAAAAGAACCTTTTTCTTGTATAAGTTGTTTATATTGAATGATGTAACATCTCTCTCATATTTTCTTTTTCCTTTTTCTTTACTAGGGCTGTTGCTGATGCAGCAGAGAAGGATCTTATCCCATTAGGGTTTCAGGTGAGGTTGATCTATTGGTTTTGATAGAATGACTAATGTACCACAATTCAATTGTCATTGTTGCACATCCTGAATAAGATCATGACTGTTGTCAGATAGATTGTATCATCATATCATAGATAATTAGCAACAGTTGGAATCAAAAGAACACTTCCTCTGTCACAAAAAACAATGAAGTCCTAATCCACCAAACAACATATTGCATAGTAAAAGAAGTTTGAAACTTGAGGAGTGAATGATCAAGTTAATGAAATGACTAGAACAATAGGCAGATGTGTGCTCGTGTTGATTACAATGCACATAAATGCAAATTATAGCAACATTTGCCTGGTTCAAACTCATGATGATTATAAATCAAGATTTATCCTTATAGTGATATGAGGGTTAGCGAATTAATGCGTAAGCTGCATAGTAATGTTAAGGGAAGGAAGCTGATTAATTTCAGCATTAGTGGAATATAAAGTGACAATTATAATATCACATTTTGATTCATGTATAACTTTAGTCACATCTGGAATGCATATAAACACAGACTATAGCAACATTTTTCTGAACCAAACTCATGATGGATCATAATCAAGAGTTATGTTTGGCTTGTAGTAATACAAATCTTAATGAATTAATGCATAAGCTGGTTAGTTTAGTAGACTAGGAAGCAGATTACTTTGGACATTATTTTAATACAAAGAAACAATATAATATCCCGTTTTGAAGCATATATGTAGCTTTAGCAACATCTATATAACTCCGGTTATTGTAATAGAATTGTGTTATTTACAAGGGTTTTTTGCATTAATACCCTTGTAAATATTGAATTTTGCATGAATACCCTTCTAAAATTAATATTTGCATGTCTACTCTCGTAAAACACTTGTTTTGCTATTCTACCTTTTTTTTTATTTTTGTTTTTGCATACGTACCCATACTATCTAATGACATTAAAAAATTAATGGTTTCAAATTAAAATGACTAAAATACCCTTAATGGGTAGATATGCAAATAGATCACGATCGCGATAGCAGGAAAGAAGATAGGGACAATAGTGTAATTTTATTTTATTTTATTTTTAATTAATATAAATTTGATTTTTTTTAACACCGTTAGAATAACCATTATATTAGGGGTATGTGTACAATAACAGAGTTTTACGAGGGTATACATGCAAATATCAATTTTGGAAGGGATTCATGCAAAATCCGATATTTAGAAGGGTATCCATGCAAAAAACCCTATTTACAATGCTCATAAATGCAAATTATAATAACATTTTCCTGGTCCATACTCATGATGGGTCTCAATGAATTAATGCCAAAACTGGTTAGCATAGTCAAGGCTAGGAAGCAGATTAATTTGTGCGTTAATGAAATACGGCTTGACAATTATAATATCCCATTTTAAAGCATTTGTAATTTTAGCAACATTTACATGACTCCTGTTATTGCAATAGAAAGGCAAATGTTTTGAGTGCAGACAGAAAGTCGTGTGGTACTAGTCTTACTGTTGGTGTGAGATTCTTGTTTCTTGCTTGTCTAAGAGAGAAAATATCAGATAGAAAGATTTAGAAGCTACTGACAGAATGCTGTGTACTAAAATTATAGAGCTGATCAATGACAATAAAGGCTTGCAGAACAACTGTCTGAGAAAATAAGAAAACAGGCACATAATGGTGATAGTAATGTATCAGAGAGGTTAGCTGAATGGCGACAAAATCAACTAAAGGAGTGTAACTTGGTGGCTGATTGCACTAATGCTTTCAGCAATATATAAATAGGGAACAGACATGAAGGAAATACTATATTATTAGTGATAAAGCTTTCTAGTATTCTGGAAGGGCTCTCAATTAGTGGACTGATGCTTCACATATAGCTCCACTAAATATTAGTTAACCAATATTTTTTATAAATGCATTGTAAGTCAATTTTAAAATGTAATCTACTACTTTTAAGCTATTGGTAGTCCATTCACTTTCATCTGTGGCATGGAGGGGAGGTGCTAAACTTAAACATATTGTAGCATAGAATAAAGGCATTATAAATATTTTACCTCAAGTGTTCCTTGAATATTGAATTTTATGGAGGAAAAATCTCATTATTTATGTGTCTTTTTTAAAGTCTGATTTGAAATAGTTGTAAATGTGCAACACATGTCCTTAGCTTATGTATGTCTTATCCTATGATTTTATTTTATGGTCACATCAGTATTTTAATTTAGTGTTGCTTTTTTTGTTTTGGACATAATTCATTTAGTAAAGCTTTAAAAAGATGCTGACTACTTGGACGCATTAATGCACCGGTTCAATATGCTGTTGAGTTTAATTCCTCTAGTACTTTATCATT
Source organism: Phoenix roebelenii (assembly GCA_025769935.1). NCBI lineage: Eukaryota > Viridiplantae > Streptophyta > Magnoliopsida > Arecales > Arecaceae > Phoenix > Phoenix roebelenii. The sequence continues at coordinate 15,912,663 of JAOXJJ010000069.1, read as the reverse complement.
TATTAAATTTAGAATTATATGTGGTTGGCAATTCTAGCATGAGATGCTGATGTTCTAGTCTTCTAGATGGATATTGTTTAATTGAAGTCCATAAAACAATTGAAAAATGTGGTATTTAAGTTTTTATTACTTTGTTGGTTGTAGTAACTATGGCCATCTATGTGTAATTCATCCCAATGAGGTTTTGTGCTGCAGAGCATACGCATCATCATGAATGATGGATTATCAACCATACCTGTGCAGTGTCTCGATGTGTAAGATGCCTTTTCATTTGTAATATTAATTTGAATATATTTTATAAGGAAGTTACCTGTACAAGTGCATACTACCTTGTACTGATTGTACCGATACCAACTAAGACTCAGTATGGGGGGCATGTGAGTCTTGAAATGCCTAACAGACCCCCATACCGGGCGTATCAACATTGCATCAGCATGGTACCAGTACTGTCTTTAGTACCGTGATTGCGAACCTTGTTTTACTGTTTCCAATTTTTTTTGCTTGATTTAGTGTTTTCATTTATTTTTTCAGCATATGTTACATTTTATTCCTAGTATTAGTTACACATCAAGTTCATGGAATTTGTATTCATATGCTTTATAGCCCACTGTGATATATAAACTCTTCCATCATTAAATTCAGTGTGGATTAAATCTAGGAAATAGCACATGAGCAATGCACGCTACTGTGTGCATGTATGGATCGTTATGATTCCCCAATCTGTTTTTTTTTTCTTTTACTATTCATGTAATTTGATAAATACAAAATTTTGGGAGGTGTACCATTCTTGTTTCTCTCCTTTAAAAATGAAAAAATTAAATGGTTATGTTTATTTTAGAATGTCAATAGCTATGATGGGTGGGGAGTAAATTGGGAATTGGGATCCTCATGACCAATGGTAAAAGAAAGAAAAGGAACAGACCATGGTGGAAATGTGCTGCCAGGTATACAGGAAGAGGCATGGAAGTCTTGATTATTTGGTAGGGTATATTAGTAATAAGAAAAATGGAGTCATACTTGTGATTGGAGTCAAACCTGAGCATTGGCTTTGTATAGTAGTTTATAGATCTTAACATGTTAATCTAATAGAGCACCGATATGCCTTCTTTTGAGTAAAAGCTTTTCTGTTCTCGTTGTTTCTCATTGACATAAGAAGGTATAATGCTAAATATGCTAAAATTCACTGAAGCTAGTAACAGCACACAGGAATATGGCCTATAACATTGCAGATTTTGTAGCCATCAAAAACTCATGAACTTATGTACATGAGACATTACTATTAACCTGGACATAGTAACCTACTCATTGGTAGTCACATGGTGGTACTCATTGCAGATTTTATTCTTTTTTCCACCTACATGGTAGGACAGTATTCCATTCCCAGGCTAATGCAAAGATAGTGTAAATGTAACGTATTATTTTATCCTCTGAGAATTAATAACCAGAGTTTCCGTCTATATGAGCATGTCCTCCACATACCCTCTAATTGAGGAGTTCGCGTGCAAGTCCATAGGATTAGTATATGTTCTTTAATATTTGCATTTCGCAAGAATCACCGAATCGGTACCGGTAGGCATACCGGTCGACCATTGGATCTGTTCGGACCAGTACCGAACTGGTAGCACGCGTGGCGCGCTGTGGCAGATCAAATCGGACTCGGTGTCGGTTCGCACTGAGTCCTGGCCAAACCAGACAGAATTGGTCTGGTTCTGTCTGGCTCACTTTTGTACCGGCCAGAACCGTTTTCTATGTCTGAACCGACTCGGTCAGAGACCGGACTGGTTCGATACAGGCTGAACCGGCCGGTACGGGCCGGTTCAGCATTTCTTGGCATTTCATGATTCTGCCATGTTGACTTTATTGGAGCTCAATAATTTTTTGTCTAGATTATCCAATTTTGATGCCGTGGTTATACTTGTCAGTTTTATCTCTAAATAATCATTTCCATATTTCAAGCTTCAGTACAAGGATCTTCTTCGTGCATCATGAACAACATGACTTACTCAAATGGTCTATTGGTACCTGCGACAGCTATTTGAAACATTTCTCATCATTTTAGGTGAAAATTCTGCATGAACACATGATTCCAATCACAACAAAAATGCCTCAAAATTAATCTTCATTCAGATTCTTGACAAATGGAACAAATGAAGACCTTGGGAAAAGAAATATACCAATGAAGACTAGTTTTTTTATGCTAGTGCAGTGTCATATGAAAGATGGCTGCATAACTAGTACTGCATGATAACTCAGAAACTTCTATGAAGGCAATCTGCCCTATACATCTCTTATCTCTATGAGGAACCATGTCACGAACATTTACTGTGACAATTGTAAAATCAATATGAGCTTCCATATGTATTTCATGTCCGTTAAGTAGAACTAGTAATTTCATAGGAGGCATAAATATCTAAATAAACTGATCAAATTGTTTTTATTGCTTCAAACATTGAATAAAGTGTTACTTTAGAGGTGATTAAGGAGTAAGTGACGGAGAATCAGTGTGATGATGTGTGCATGTACAATGAAGATCTGAAGGGGGGGGGCTCCAGTATCAAGTGATTTTTATTTTGTCTTGAAGGATGTAGGGAAGGGAGGGGAAGACTTGAGGTAGTATGCATGGTGGTTGTGAGAAAACATATCCAAAAACTTGAAGTAACTTTAGAATGGCCCTAATTAGGAATTCTTCGCAGATAGAAAACCATATACCTGACCCCCATAGCTTCCGGCTGCTAGATTTTAATTTCATGGCTAGCTTGATTTCTATTGTCAAGTATCAATTGAACTGTAGCTATCCTTGTCCAAAATACTAATCCTGATGCAGCTTCATTTGCCATTGCTTGCTGCAGCTGGTTCTGATAGTTTTTTCATGCAACTTCTACAGATGTATAGAGGTCACTGGTGCATACAGTGCTCAAAAAACAGAGATAAACATAAGTTTGACAGCAATTGGCCTCCTCTGGACCGCGATTGATTTTATTGCCAAGGGATTACATCATAGGCCAATCCAGGAAACTGACAAGGTTACAGAAAATGGTACTTAGTCACTTTCATGCGGTCAATTCATATTGTTGATGCTTATGACATCTTCATTATCTGAATATCTAAGATGGGTACTTGCATTCTTATGGTGCTAATTTTTTATTTTCTGTATCTTACAGTGGTCATGTCTGGTGCAGAAACCACTATAAAGCAGACCATTACCCATGAAGCATTTGAAGTTGAACAGATTCTTCAAGCCACTAAAGAAGTTAACAACCATGCTTACTTGGAAAATGTGGTTGATTATAATAAACTGCTTTTGTCAGTTTTCTCTATACTTCAAAAACTTGGAGCAGATGAGCGGCCTGAGGTATATTGGCTTTTCTAACTCTAGTTATTGTGTGTATATGTGTAGTCACTATCTGCTGTGTAGTATTTCCCATGAACTGGTCTCAACATTTTAGATTATCGAGTTCACAGATCCTGACATGAATTTAACAACATTTGGTGGGCCATGCACAGGACTCCAGTTTGCAATGATGCACCATAGGCTCACTTGTGCAACTGTGGTGTGCGCATGCCTGTGGTCAGAATCTTCTGCCTAGGATGTTGCACCGAAAGTCTTGCTCCTGTACCAGAACCCATGTTTTGATGCTTTCACCTGATCACCACTGCTGTCTTAATAACTATTCTTTTATTGATGTTAAAAGCTCTATCTATTGTCGTGCTATATTTTAAATTCATATGTGATGCTTTTCTTGAGAAAAAAGAGTTATACAGCCTAGTATTATGAATATTAGTTTTTTATAAATGATTTTTTGCCCGAAATTTAAAAGTTTTTTACTCCCCTTGTTCTGACATTTAGATTCACTTTTGAGTAAGGTGACTGATGTAAGGCGTCAGCTTAGGTAAGGGGTGATAGAAAAAAGAGTATAATTAGGGTAGTAGCATTATGCTTCAACTGTTGTTGTATTTGAACCATGGCATCTTGAATTAGCCCGTACCGGCCGATTCAGCAAGTACCGTATCGGTCTTGGCCTTGACCAGTATGGTAGAGCAGTGAAAATCGGTATAGGGCCCGTAGATGCGGAATCCAGGCGGAGCTGGGAAAGAAGAAGAGGAGAGAGCGAGTGGGGGAGGGAGGGAGAAGTAGAGGTCTCCGCCGCCCGTAGAGGACTGCAAGAGGCCGGCGGAGGCTGAGGGGGGCGACGGAGCCTGCGGGGGGCGGAGTGTTGGCGTGGTCGGCTATGCGTGGTCCAAGAGCCCCACACCAATGAACCTTTGTTCGAGGGATTGTTGTTGTTGTATTGGACCGTCTTAGATGGGTAATGCCTTGATCTCTTGCTACTTTGGAACCCTCACCTAATCACCTAGAATCCTATTCTAGCGTTCGATGAAAACACACCATGCAATGAACTCGAATGGAAGAGAAAGATGTGGATTCGAATTCCAAATGACAACGAAGGTAACAAGAACTCTAGTAAGGACGGGAAGGGTCTATACTAGCCTAATACAATCTAGAGATGATTGATTTATCCTACTTTAGCCCAAGTTTAAGGCCTAGCCCCTAGACCGAAATCGGTACAAGTGCCGCCTAAGCCTTTCGGCTGACTCTCTACAAAGAGATACAACTCAATGAATAATGATCAAAAGGATATGCCTCATAAAAGGCCTAATACTCTCTTATATAGACCTAAGACTCATGTGCCATACATGGTTTATTGGCAGGATAATGAAATTAGTTCCTAATCAGCCGCATGAGAAAATTCAAATTCAAATTCAAACTTCTCCCATGCAGGTCACATGCTGAAAATAAAATGGGGAAGGTGAGCATGAAATAAGTTCCTAATTAACCGCATGGGGGAAAAATTCAAATTTAAATTCAAACTTCTCCCATTCAAGTCACATGCTGAAATTGCAAAGGTGGAAGGCTGGATCCTTTGGGCGCGTGCTTGGTTGGCCGAAGCGCGTGATCTGTTCATCCTTTGATAAGTGTTCGGCTGATGTCCTCTTTGGCCATGGATTGCTGATTTGTCACGCGCATGGAGGATTCTCCATTAGTTGTACTTGCTATCTTTTGGCCGCATGAAGATCTCCTTTATTTTGTGCTTGCCTTTGGTTGGCGCCTTGCTGATCCTGCCTTGTTTGTATTTCCTCATGTGCGCGGATTGGTGACATGGCGCGCGCACATGAGGTGCAGTCCTTTGGCCTGCTGAATCTGGGCCCTTGATCTCCCGAATCTGATGGCCATGGAAGAATCTTAGGACTCCTTCATGGATTGCTGATGTTGGCATTCTCGGAATGGGGGCTTTCCCTTTATGCTCCCATGCATGTGGCCTTTGGATGGTTGGCTTTCCTTATTTGCCCATGCACGCAGATTGCTGAAGTGACATGTGCACGAGTGGCTGATCAATGGCCTGATGCATCTAGGCCCTTGCTTTCTCGAGGTCGAGTAAACATGGAAGAATCCATGCTTGGTAGGGACTCCTCCATGGTTTGATTGCTGGACCCATGTCAAGTCCTTCCTTGGTAAGGACTTGGCTGCCTTGTTGGTGCCTCCTAGCCGAGCTTCCTTTGATGCTTGCCATGTGGCACACGGATGAGTTGGTGTCTCCTAGTTTTGTGGGGACTCTAGGGCCGTTGGATGGCTTGCAGTTGACTTGGCCTTCTGCTGGGCATGGGCTGACCGAGAGCGAGGTGGCATGCCACTTGGGCGCGCATGGGTCCTTTGTGCTTGCTGGTGCGTGGCCCTTTTGATTGGGTTTAGCTGGGCGCGCGCTCATGCGGTCGGGCTTAGCCTGTTGTGGTCTGATGTGGATAGGCTTAGCACGAGCGCTTCCTTCTGATTTGGTTGGCCGAGGGCGGGCAAGCCTCTAAGCATTGGATTTGGCCCGTCCTTGGACCGTGGTTGGCATTGGTTTCTGCCGACATGCCAAAAATTTGGCTCGGCGGAGTGGGGTCCTCATCATGAAGGAGCCCGCGGGGGCGCGGTGGATGCCGCGAGGGCGCCCCCTGTTTCAAAAGAAACAGGGGATGTGGCTGCGGTTTTTAAATTTAGAGATTTTTAAATGAAGTCGGCAAATCATTTGCCTACTTCACTTAAAAGTTCTAATTTTTTTTCCGCGGCCGCGTCCCCTGTTTCGAAGCAGGGGACGCTGCTGCGGCTTCGGCCGCGCCCCCGGGGGCTCCCCCCCGATGGGCTCAACCGCCCCCCTTCCCCCCTACCGTGGCCCTCCGTGGGCGGCGGAGGGCTCTCCTCCCTCCTTCCCTCCCTTGCTGGCTTTCTCCTCTTCTTCCTCGGCTTCGGCTGGGCACACCCGCTTCTGCAGGAAAGAGCTGGCCGGCTTGATACCAGTTTAAACCGGTCTGAACCGGAATCTTACCGGTCCGGTAGGCGACCGGTATGCCTACCGGTACCGGTATGGCGTACCTTGATTTGGATTGTTCATGCATCAGGTTAATGGCACATATAAGAAAATCTTGATCTAGTATCTTTCTGTCAGCTTATTCAAGGACGTATGCGATAAGCATGACCAGTCGGAATGACACAAATATACTTGGGGGCTGGATGGTTGGGGATATCGATTTTTTGCCTATTTATTGTCAAGGGCCTATATGTTGGGTGATTACATTGGTTCAACCAAATGCTAGGATATTGGAAGGTCTATATCTGGACAGTCTTGAGTTGCTTTCTTGATGCTGTATACAGTTTTAAAATCATTATCATCATGATTTCTCAACTTTGGTGTCGAACTTGAATATCAATTGTTGTTCTGCCTTTCATATTCATATACTTGATATAAGCATGTGATCCCTGATTTGTGGAATTAAATATAACTGCAATGGCTCCATGGTACCCTATGGTATAGGAACTCAATGCACGTAACTCTTCTAAACTTATTCTATGTGAATTGACCGAATTGCACCTTGTGATAAAGGTTAAGATCAACTCTGGTATTGAAGAGCAAAATAATTGTACTTGCACATGTTTTAATTTTGGTTCTTTTGTGTACATATCCTCTTAAATATTAGAATTTGCATGAATACCCTTCCAAAATTAATATTTGCGTGTATACTGTCATCAAATACTTGTTTTGTATGTATACTTTTTTTTTTTGTATATGTTCCCATGTCATCTAACGTCGTTAAGAAGTTAGCAATTTAAAATTGCAATGACGAAAAGACTATTAATGGGTAAACATGCAAAAAAATATTTATAAGGGTATATATGCAAATAGCGATTTTGGAGGGTATTCATCTAATTTCATATGTTTAGGAGGGTATACACGCAAAATAATCCTTGGATTTTTGCATAAGTATCCTTCTAAATATTAAAATTTGCATGAATGCCCTCCAAATTGATATTTACATGCATGCCCCACAAAATACTATTTTTGTATGAATATCTTAGCATTGCAATTCAGCTAACATGATCGGCCAAAATTATATTTATTTAAATTAAAAATTAACTAAGATTATGAAAGTATCTTTTTATTTCTGAAGCGGGTACAGGTTTACATGTTTTATTGGAAACTAATATCTCTATCTCCTTTGATAAATTTTTTGATCTCTGTTGACCTTTTTTTTCACTTCATCTAGAATCAAAACCATTCTCTCGACTCATTTCTCCACCATAGACAACCCTTCATTGTATCTTTTTCTACATGAAGATGGTCAGGTATTGCTTTTAACTTTATAAACTATTTAAAGATAAGTATTGTGAGAGATTTGCGATATTTATCTTTTAGTTTATGAGATTTGCAATGTTTATCTTTTAGAGTTAAAAAAAATTTCATGTGCAGATTGGTGGCTGATTTAAAATTACTGTGATAAGATGGGCCCTATACACTAGATCTTTTATTCTTCTAGAAAATTAAAGCTCCCAAAAAAAAGTGGCTTAAGGTACACAATGTAAGGGGTACCCTTCTATCACATGGCCATGGAGGTTGTTAATAAGTTTGAAGGGTTGAAAGTTCTTCAATGATTTTGCTTGGGGATGATTGATATTGTTCTTCCAACAATAAGCATAGTAGTAGTAAGAAAGCTTGATCATTGCAATCTATCGTGTGTCTTTAAGAGTTTCTATTTTTTTCTATATTCTAATACATGCCCTCATATATGCATATATAAAAATAAATATTATAAGCTATGTTTCGATGAAATTAGATATAGTGGTTGTTATAAATAAAAAAATAAAGTAAAATAATCCCATGATTAGTAAAAGAACTTTCATAACTCATTTTGTTATCTAATTATTAAATCTATTTTTTTCTTAAGCAATATTTTTATGAAAATTATTGAGGAGCAGGCACCAGACAAATCCGAGTGTTAAAACAGGTTGAAATAGAAAAAAAATAAAATTAGAATTTTTTGCTTGTAAATCCTCCTAAATATGTTAAATTTCATGAATACCCATGCAAAGTGTTATTTGCATACATACCCTTATAAATATTTTTTTTTGCAAATCTACCCATTAACGGTATTTCAGTTATTTTTAATTTTAAACTGCTAATTTCTGAACGACATTAGATAGTGTGGGTATATATGCCAGAAAAAAAAATGAAGAGTATACACGCAAAACAACTATTTTATAAGGGTATACGTGCAAATATCAATTTTGGAAGGGTATTCATGCAAATTTCAATATTTAAGAGGATATGTACGCAAAAAATCTTTTAGTTTTCATTACAATGCAACTGGTGGATCTGGTGCAGATATGTCTCTTTGGCTTTGCCTAAGTTCATTTAATTGTGGTTTATGATTGAGACTGAGTATACTAACTGTTCTCATCTTTTAGTAGTACGAACCAAGAGTTGTTTAGTATGTTAATTTTGAAAGATGGAATTTCGTAGTTTTTTTCTTGCACAAGTGGATGAGAACTGGGGACTTGTAGTTAGGTAGGGGCAGCTTCCTACCAAAATTTTGCAAAGAGCTTGTTGTTCATGTCATGTGCCCATTTCGGCACAAGGGTATTAAGATAATCTTTTTTTTTTTTTTTTTTGGACTAGAAGCAAAGTTTATTGTGATAACTTTCTCCTAATTTATGGATACTTGTGCGAGCGCATGCATCTGTGTATAATAATGGTTTGGGATGCCTCTCATGCTAGCAATGTACTAGCCAGAACATACCTGTTGAAAACTATAAGTACATGTGTGTGTAAGTATGTAACTTTGCAAGAGACATGTTATTAAAGGCGTGGGTTGTTTCGGTACTGTTGGCAAAGTATCAAGTAAAAACGTTTGGGTGGATTAATGAAATTGTAATTCAATTTCAACTGTGTTTGGAATTTTACGTAATTAAGTATTTAACTTTCTTTATGTGAATCATATCTTTCTCTGTGTCCTCATGCATTCCAATATAATGACAGACATTGGTTTGTACAAGTTTACTTGCTGTAAGGATGTTAAGTAACATGTAATGTTAGATAATCTTTCCAGCAGTTAAATACTGCCTCTCTTCTTATTGCTTAGTTCTCTGACTTTAGTTGCACGTCTGTTCATCTTATTCAGTTCTACCGTAGCCTGTTGATGCTATTTTTGCCCAAAGTGCAGACATTCTTGTAGTGTGCTGAATTTCATGCCTCCGTCACTTTTTTACTCATTTACATGCAAAAATTTTGCAACCTAACATGCATCATTTCATACAGCAAAGCCATATTGCCCTAAGTGCACTTTCTGCGATTAGCATATGAAAATCTTACACTTAAAAAATGCACTGCCTTCTGTCTTTGACTCAATTTTATATGAAACAACTTACTTTGTATGCCATAAAGCTTAGGAACAGATCTACTTGCTTTAAGGCTTCTGGTAGATATCATTTCAGACTGAAAGAATTACTTTGTTTTATGCATTTAAACCTGCAAAGTTTGTCATTCTGCACAGAACCCTTTTATTTAACATTAATGTGAACTTCAGTAAAGTCTTTTTTCGATTTCAGGTAAGGAACTCAGCAATTCGGACTCTTTTCCAAACTTTGGGCAGTCATGGGCAGAAAATCTCCAGAAGCATGTGGGAGGATTGTCTTTGGAACTATGTATTCCCCATTCTTGATCGTGTTTCTCACTTGGTAAGTTGTGAAAATACTTGTTTCTTACAAGCTTTTAGTACTTTACATGACTTTAAGATCCTTCTTTCCCCAGGCAGCTACTTCATCCAGAGATGAATGGCAAGGAAAAGAGCTAGGAATTCGAGGAGGAAAAGCTGTCCATATGCTCATACATCACAGGTAGATAAATTGTTAAGAGTGGAAGATGCAGATTTTCTTCCAGTGACATATCAATAGATTTTTTGATGCCTTTGTTCTTGTGACTGACAATATAAAGATTTTCAGCCGAAACACCGCCCAGAAACAATGGGATGAAACACTTGTACTGGTGCTTGGGGGAATTGCTCGCCTGTTGCGCTCTTTTTTTCCTTTTCTTCAGAGTCTAAGTAACTTCTCTGTCGGTGAGTCTTTCTTGTCATATTATAATTCTCCGAAACACCGACTGGTATGGCATACTAATAAATATTGATTGAAGAACAATATATCGTTTTTGTTTACTATGTGGTATCATGTGCAGGCTGGGAACTTTTGCTAGATTTTGTTAAAAATAGCATACTGAATGGTAGTAAAGAAGTTGCTCTTGCTGCAATAAGCTGTTTACAGACAGTCGTCAGTTATCATTGTTCGAAGGTAATTGAGAAAATTTATATCAACTGGACCTCTCTGTGTTATATCTGCAACAGCATCTGCTATATATCCTAGTTGCAAAAACCTATTGCTCAACTTCCCCTAGATATGCCTGCTACATATGCATGATCACCAGCAGTTGTCTCTTAATTGATCATTTTGGTAATAACTTCTAGTTATTATCTACTGGCCCTCTGAAATGTTATTGTACTCTGCAAAACCATCTGCTTTTAAATAATAGTTGGGAACATGAATTGTTTAACTCCGACATTGATGTCTTCTACAAATGTAAATCAATTGCTATTTTGCATTCCTGTAATTGAACACTTTGCTAACATCTTTGCATAAGTCAGGGAAATCTAGCTGTGGCTTATGTCAAATCTATGCTTGATGTTTATGAGCTTGTACTTCAAAGGTCCCCAAACTATAAGAGTGCTGCAGCAGACAAGGTGAAGCAGGAGATCCTGCATGGTCTTGGTAAGGCACCTGATGTGGTAACTTTCATTCATGTTAATAACATATATAAACAGCGACTTTCTAATTAACTTTTAATATGTTACAGGAGATTTGTATATCCAAGCGCAATCAATGTTTGATATTGACATGTATTTACGGTTACTTGGGGTTGTGCAATTGGCTATTAGAAACTCTAGGAGTACTGGTGATATGGAAAGTGAAATTGTAAGTTTATGCACTCATAAATTGTTGCATATTTGGTTCTGCTGCTTTTGGTATACCTAGTATTCATTGTGAGTTTTACTTGTCTGATGCATGCCCGAACTAGATTAGTTTGACATGTCATCTTTTCTGTGCTACTCAACAACCACACCTTTTGTTTTATTAGTTGTTAATTTTACTAGGAAGTTTTTGATGCAGGGAAATGTTCGACCAGTGCAGCGTACAGTTTTGGAGATACTTCCTTTGTTGCGACCTACCGAGCTTCTACCTTCAATGTGGTCCAGGTTTATCCAGGAACTCCTCTGCTATCTTATTGGATGTGAAGCAACTATCGATGGAAAGAAAAATGAGATGGGACTAAGTGGTGGTGGAAAGAATGGTCCAGATGTTGGGGAGATGGAATCTCAAGTTGCTCTGGGTTCTGTTTCAGAAAACAATGTTGAGGATTCCTCTGGAACCCAGGAAGAAAGCCATTTGAAATGGAAGCATGATGTTCCTAATGGTTCTGCTTCTCTTCATTCTGGTATTGCCACTTTGGATGATACGATAGTGTACAGCTGGAGTCATTTATTTCAAGAAAAACTTGTCCCGATCATCGTAGAGCTTTATCTAGAGGCTCCACCAACTGAAAAATGCACTGTATCTGCTGATGTTATTCGAGGACTTGGAAGGTAAACTATAAGTATCTAGCTGTTACCATTATGCATGGTAAAAGACTTCAGTGATTTAGATTATATACAGGCAGCAATCATGGATCTCTTCATGCCTAATGCTTGATAAGGAAGCATGTTCACTTATTAGTACTCATTTGTATTGTACAGTTCTTCCTTTCTAAATTTGACCTTTAATACAGCATTTGTTATTTAGTATTTTAACAAGAAATAAGAAGCATAATTATGCGTAGGAAAATGAAAAGAAAAAAATCCATGACTTTCTAAAATCTCGCCAACACTTTTTACCTGTTATATATAAGTTTATTTTTAAATTTCTATGTGACATAGCCAATCCTTTTGCAATTAGGAATGCCCTTCCATTTCACCCTAAACTAGTGTGAACTCAGAAGTTGCTGAAATACGATTCTTTTAATTAGATGCACAAATGTTATGCTTTGTGAATGTTTGGCTCAACTGAATATTCTGATGACTACACGCAAAATATCATATAGTAATAATAATAGTTCAATGATGATTTGGTGGTTAAAATATCACTGTCATTCCCATGGTGCGAGTTGTTGAAGTCCGCTATTCATGTTCTCCTGACTTATTTATGATTGCTTCCTGGATTTATGTTTTATTTTGGTATGTCTGAATATTGGTTTCAAATTTCTTTTGTCATGGAAAAATGGTAGTGGGGTTGCATCTTATTATTTGGGATATTTGTGTACCCTTTCATTTTTTGGATTTCATATTTAGTGCCCCATGCAGGTGTTTGTGCTGGTTGGCAGGGGAAAGGAGGGGCTTGGGGGAGGTGCAGGTTGTTAGTTGGGCATCATGCTAGAGGGAATTTGGTGATTCAAAATTCAAAGTTGATAGCCATCATAGATAATTTGTCTTGTTGAAATATATGTTCTACACTAAAACATCAGGATGGTTTGTAATCAAGGAATGTGGAACCGTTCCAAACTAGACGGTTCCGTCCGTTTTGAGTCGTACTGGTGGCTTACTGGTACAGTTTCGGCTTTGAAAACGGTTCACTGCCGGCGTCGGAGAAGAAAAGAAAGAGAGCGAGCAGGAGAGGGAGGAGCGGCAGCGGACGCCGGCGGAGGGCCGCGGGGGGACGGTCCCTCCGCCAGCGTCTGCCGCCGCTCCTCCCTCCCTTCCCCCGCGACCCTCCGCCGGCGTTTGCCGCCGCTCCTCCCTCCCCTGCTCGCTCTCTCTTTTCTCCTTCGGCTTCGGCAGGTTTTCTCTCTCGGTACGGGCCGTGCCGACTCGTGCCGATACTGGCACAGTAGACCTTATTTGTAGTATGTTCAAGAAGACCATGAAGATAGTATATTAAATGATATCCTATTCCCAATGGGGCTCTATTTTTTAGATGTCCTTCTAAGCAAGATCCACAGTATCGAAACTAGCACTTGTGCCGGTAGGCTAGTGGTATGGTATGGTATGCCCCAATGCTATTCTATTTCAGCATGAACCAACAGAGAAACTGGCATGGAAGGGGGTGGGAGAAGGAAAGGGAG
>JAOXJJ010000069.1:15889044-15899140 GCA_025769935.1 Phoenix roebelenii | reverse complement strand
GGGGGGGGGAGGGGGCAACATAGAGAGGGAGGGGGGGGGGGAGGGGGAGAGGGAGAAGGAAAGAGAGGAAGAGAGAGGGAGGGAGCAAGCAGCAGTGCCTAAATAGGGCTGTTGGAGGGGGGAGAGTGCTTTTGAAGCTTCCTCTCCATGCATCGGAACAGAGGCAGAGCCCTTGTTTTGAAAGGAAATAGGGCCTTTAGGCCCTTTTTATTTTTTGAATTTTTTAAAGTAAATCGACACTTGTACCGCCACTCTTTCCCTCTTCCTCCTCTCTCTCCTCTCTTTTCCTCTCTTTCCTTCTCCCTTTCCCCCTCCGCTTGTTTCTCAATTTGAAGATCGGAACCATCCTAGTTGGCTGCTGGCGACGTTCGCTGAACCGATACTGGGATCTGTATCGGCACGCCCATTTTTTTGGAAGTTCTGAACAAAATTTAATTGGTAATCGGTCTTTTTGAACTTTTTCAATAAATTTTAATCTAATTTGATATTTAGTTGATGTTTTTTGATGTTTCTATGATTCCGGTTTAACCTAGATGATGCATCTTATTGCTTTAAAATGATACAAATCATAAAATGAACAACATAAAATATGCTCAAATCAAGTAGTGACGTAAATATTAAAAAATAATACAATTAATTACATATCGATATCTAAAATCAGGTCGAGTGGCGATGCCTCTCGTAGATATCCGGATCATCAGCATAGTCAGGCGGCACATCAGCCCATCTTTTTAACTAAGCGGCATAGTTTTATATGTTCATTGCATAAGGAATACGCGCCGAGTTATAAGCACCCTCGGATCTCTCATTGAAGCTCTGGCTCTGAGAGGTATCCTCTGGCTGATAATACGGTTAAAGAGGGGCTCGTCCAAATATGCTGTCAGCAAAATCCGACCTGTAAGAAGCTGCAGGCTGCGTACGGTAGTAGCCACTGACAGATGCCTCAGACGCATTATATTGATATCCGTATCCATATGGGTCATAGGCTGTTTGTGGTTGTGGGTAATAGGATCCAGTATATGACTTGGACTTGTTATGTCTATGGATCCTACTCTACGTGTGAGGTCATTTGTAATTGCATCGTGTCCTAAATGATCTCGAGGAGTCTGTCTCCTATATGCAATCGTATCATCACGGGCTCTACCAGGTTGTGCACTGTGATTCCTATCCTGTGTAGTATGCGTAAACTAGGACTCACCGATAAATGGAGACCACCTTGCGACTGTCTTATAAACAATAGTCTCATGTTCTCCACTCTCATATATTTCATATATCACAAGACTGACATTCTTTGAAGATATGAGAGGAGCTGTGACTTCTTGCTGGGAAAGGAAGAAATGGTAGGCAACTGGTGGTTTCTCTAGTAGGTCTGTGGAGGACTGTTCAATAAACAATTGCAAGGCTATGAAAGAAACAAAAGATCCTTTGCATGTTGGTGTTATTAGATTAATGCTCGGGGCAAGCTATATGCTGGAGGTCTGAGTCTTCATCTACTACTAAAAGTTGGTTGATAATTTATGCAAGGTCTTCTTTCCAAGCTTTGTTGTTGGTCGTACTTGTAATCAGTTATAACAGAAACAGTGAAGCAGGGTTGTTAGGAGGATCCCAAGAACAGTGATTCACCGATTCAATAGTTTCAGTAAATTGAATTGCTAGAACTATAAGTTAGCAGATCGTAGTTGTCTTACTAATGCCTGTGACTTTGTTGAAATGATGTAGTTTTTCTTAATGTATAATGATATTTGGACTGGTGTCCATTTTACTACTATGGAAGTTATTAGAAACCGAACAGTGAGTGAATGTTCATATATATGATAAAACAAAGTACATTTTAAGTGTGCCACCACACAGAGTGGAGACATCTTAGATGTATAACACACTCACATGCAAATAAAGCCATCAGGATGTAGAACATTAGAATAGTGGAACAGAAATAGGAGTAAGAGCATGAACATGAATCAATGGAGGAAACACTAAATTTGAGCCTGTTATAGCACAAAATAAGAGCTGGATGAAAGCAGTTGACAGTTTGGGGACAGATTGACTCCATAATTTACTAGTTCTTGCTTCTATGAAGGCCGTGGTTGTCATTTTTTACCTCAAACAGAAAAGGAGTTTTCAAATATTCCAATGCATTTTCTTAGAAATTACTACTAATGTTCCATTGGACATGTTCAAGAATGCTGTTTCTTTTCTTCTATCTTCTATCGAAATGTTCAAATTTGGGTTTCATAAACTTGGCTTATTAAATCATGGAAATACAAATTGAAATTTTCATGGGTAAACTGGGATCTTATATGAAATAATCATATTTTTGTTAAAGCAATAATTTTTTGTTCTTTTTTGGAAAAAATAAATTGCATATATATTTGAAAAGGATTTTTTAATGACTGAAGGGGTTTTATCCATTCAAATAATTATTTAAATTTCTCTCAACAAATTGAAGCAACTTTGGCTGCCTTTTACCTAAATTTTGGAATTTCATCATAAAATGAGGGAAACCATCACTTTATCTTGTCTTTTATGTTATTGCAAATTTTATGAATAAAAGTATTCCAATATAATCTGATTTGATGAAACAAACAAGTAATTACAATTCTTACCAATGCGAAACTTCTATCAACTCTTGTATCTTGTTAGTTTATCTTGTAAGCTATGTGTCATTAACTTAGTTTTAAGAACTTTGTGTCAAAATCAGGGTGTAGACTGTGGGAAGGAGAAAAGCATTCATAGAACTGAACTTTGGCTTGGTAGATAATTTTGGGTGGTTGCTGTGAGGCCCAATAGTCCCGCATTGGAAAGACTCGTTCTAGAGTCTGGGCATATGAGATGGGTGTCTCCAAATCCTGTAGACACGTTTTCGAAGGAAAATAAAACCGAGGGGTGAAGGACGCTTGCGTGAAGCCTCGGAACCAAACAATATCTGGCAGGGGAGCCTCGTGTTTCCCCCCTCATGTGGCCCTCACGTGGGCACTGGGTGCTTCACGTGTTCCGCGGAGGCGGGGGCGTAACATTTGGTACGGAGCTGAGGACGGCTCTTGTCCGATGGTGGGAAGGGTGTGAGGCCCAATAGTCCCACATCAGAAAGACTCGTTCCAGAGCCTGGGCATATAAAGCAGGTGTCTCCAAATCCTACAGACGCGTTTTGGGAGGAAAACAAAACCGGGGAGGGGTGAAAGATGCTTGTGTGAAGCCCTGGAACCGGACAATATCTGGCAGGGAAGCTCCGTGTTTCCCCCTTCATGTGGCCCCCACGTGGGCACTGGGTGCCTCGCGTGCTCCGCGGAGGCAGGGGTGTGACAGTTGCATTTCATTGTGTTAACTACGAGTTTGTATATGGAGCTGTACTAATTGTTAATAGGGTGAAATGTAGTTGATATGTGAGCTCTCAAAACCAATGCATGTTGATGAAGCTGAGAGCCAGATTGTAACTCACGATATGTTGCATGTTTTATAAACACACTAATCCATGCTGTCATAGATCCATGACTTCATATTTCAAGAGGTTGAGAGGGAATATTACTGATTTGATAGTCCTTGCAGCGGTAAACATCATGTGTGGAGACTAGAAACATGAACATTTGGTGTTTTAAGACTATATAAGCATGTAAAGTATGGTCTGCCGTATCCGTCCGTACGGGCCGGTACGTACCGGTCCGGCTTGGGACCGCTACCGGTAGCTTATCGTTGGAGAACCGGTATGAGACTGGTACGGACCAGTACGGGATCGGTACGTATCGGTCTGGGCCGCCATCGGTATGCCGACCAGTAGCGGTACGGCGGACCTTATTGTAAAGTGTAAGATATGGTCAAACAGGTATGTTGTACTTTTATTTATCTTGCCTTCTTTTTGGGTTTGTAGTATTGAGAAACTTTAAATCAAGATTTTTCACTTATCAATGGGTATTGCTGGTAAAATAGGAATAATGTGATGCCATTTTTTCTGCACATCTACTCAAGTGTTTTTTCTTTATGTTTAGGTGCATGAGTACTAGAAGAGATAACCCAAAGGGTTCACTTTGGAGAGTTGCAGTTGAGGGCTTCAACCGCGTACTTATTGATGATGCAAGCAGAGGAATTAAGGATTATAAAAAAGACCCAAATACCTATCGACCTATAAGAATACGTCTCTGGAAAGAGGTAGCAGATGTATATGAAATATTTCTTGTTGGCTCTTGTGGGCGTGCTCTATCTTCTGATGCTCCTTCAGCTGAAGTGCTCAAGACTGATGAGTTAATTGAGTTGACTCTTCTGAGTGTTCTGGGTGACAAGGTTCTTAAAGGCGAAATAGATGCTCCTCTTGAGGTGAACTACGCCCTAGACAGATTTTCTTAATGTAGATGTTTTTATTTTTCATGGATTGACCGTTCAAGTCTCAAACAGTTACTCACCTGAATAGGCATGTGGTCTTGCAGATTTTACAACGGTTAGTTACAACTCTTGATCG
Source organism: Phoenix roebelenii (assembly GCA_025769935.1). Classification (NCBI taxonomy): domain Eukaryota; kingdom Viridiplantae; phylum Streptophyta; class Magnoliopsida; order Arecales; family Arecaceae; genus Phoenix; species Phoenix roebelenii. Next base: position 15,894,693 of record JAOXJJ010000069.1, on the reverse strand, counting down.
TTGTGCATCCCGTACAGGTTGTTTACCTCTAGAGAGTGCTGGCCTTATGCCTTCGCACTGCAGCAGATTCTCATTAAGCTGCTTACAGATGATTTTTTCTTTATGCAGGTAAAGCTATCATATGAAAAATGGGGCAGTCTTTAACAAATTATACATGTTCTACAGCACTGTTAAATTTACTTTAAAATTAAAGTCAGTAGTGAGAAAATATTATGATTTGATCCCAGAGTGGAAAACTCTGGGTCATATTTTCGAACACAGACTTTCCATTTATTTCCACAGAATTCAGCATAATGGCTCATTGAATGTGAGCTAACTCGCTTGTTATTGTGGTCTCAGTTTTACTTCTGAAGACAGTTGGCATCCAATGAGATCAGAAGTTAGCAAAGTCTCAATTGATATTCTTATGAGGAGATGTGAAATTGTACTAAATCAGTTTTTGGATGATGAAAATCACCTAGGTACTTGATTAAGATATAGATCATAGTTTACTTTTTTGTTTTCCATAATCAATAGTCAAGAGTTCTTTTTTGGTTGTTATCATGTCTGATAGACTCAAAGAAGCAAGTTCCTGTTGGAACTATGAAATATTCTCCTTGTCTTGCAACTTCTGAATGTGTGAAAATTGTTGTTGCAGGTGAACATCCACTGCCAAGTGTGAGAATTGAAGAGATGGTTTGTGTCCTTCAAGAGCTTGCTCGGTTGGTTATTCATTCCGACACAGCATCTGTTCTTCATTTACCATCACACCTGAAAGAAGCTCTAGAAAAGAATGAGAACTTTGGGCGTGCCCATCTATTGGTTTTGTTCCCAGCATTCTGTGAGCTTGTTATGTCAAGGTTTGTTCATTTCACTCCTGCTTTATCTCCACATGTTAATATTTTATCCCTTTTGGTTGTTTTTTTAATCTTTTCTTTACATGACATGTAAGCATTCATGGCTTAAACGAACATCAAACAAGAATGCAACTGTAATAACCATTTATGTTATGAATACCCCAAAAGTGATGGTAACGTTAACTATAACTGTAGCATTAATCCTTGTCTTAAATATTGGGATTCGAGATTCTAAATTCTTATTCACCTTTCATTCCTATCAAGGACAAAGCTAATCTAATTCCTTTCTCAACTTTCATATCAACTTTGACCTCCTCCTCTGTCAAGGTTGCTCGGCATATATATGAGCACCTCAACTAGTTGGGGATTTTTCAAATCTTTCTTGCATAGTTCTTCATCACTTTGTCCTTGGTTCTAGTCTTTCACCTTCTTGTACCCATTTGACACAAGCTTCCATAGTTTTATCGAGCATCTGACTCAATATTCTATTTTCCATCATGTGCTTTTCATTTGTTTGGCCATTTATTGCCAACACTTCTAAGTTCTAACCATACAATATCTTGTGTCTTATTGTCATCTTATAAAAGGAATCATCCCTCAGGCATTCCATTATTCATATTGCACCAAGAGTACCTCACCATCTATTTTTTTTTAGATCTGCCTCCATCCCGCTCTAAAGTATTTTCGTATAACATATCTGTGATATCTATACCAATAATATTTACTGGCAAAAATTTGTATCACCAACATTACATCCATCCATTTGTGCAGTCATTGCCATCCATCAAATATTCCTTCCTTGTCAACCAGTCATGTATCAAACATCATTTTCCACCATAGATTATTTGTCTGACCAGCCAATAAGATCTACATTTTGAAATATATTTTGACACCCAAATTTCCCATCTCAGTCCCTTGAAGACAACCAAATAACTCACAATTTAATAATTTAACATGATTTTAAGTTTCTTGCATGTAAACAACATAAGAGATAATGAATTATATATGCAATCTGGTAACTGTTTAATATCTAATTTATTGCTTAAAAATGAATTAAATCTCTTAATATTGTTGACTTCATAAATTTGAAGAAATTTCATAATTTGTATGGAAATCAATTTGACAAATTAAGCTCCATCATTTGAGGGCTTGAACAAATTAACAGTTACTTGTCTAATAAAAAATAACTGCTAGATCTATGAGGACTTGGCAATTCATGAGTTCTCATATATTTGGAAAGTTTAGCATTTATCACTACCTTTTTAGTTACTACATCTTATAGTCTGTCATTATATCCCTAGAGCTATCTTGGAACCGAAAGTTTGATGTCCATGTTCTGTATGGAAAATTCTTTGGGGGCACCTGTTACATGCAAACATAAGGTCATAGGACACACAAGTGCTGATTTGCTAAATTCTTAATCAACAGAACCCAGTATATGGCAACAAATCCCAGGAGTTCCACAAAACCTCTCTGTCATGTGGCAAGAGAACTGTTTGTGTGCGCATAACAGAAGCCTCACGGCATTACTCCAATGTGTTTCTCTTATTTATTGCCTTGCTCAAGAGGCGTTCTAGCTACAAAGAATATCTGCTATGAAGTATCATTCAAAAGCTTTATGAAATATGAAGGATTTCAGTTATAGATTAAATCTCATGTGAAGGTTTTTTGGAGAACAAACACTATGATTCCTGATTGTAGAGTTTCTGATGCCAGAAAATAGGATTGCCTGGACATAATTATCTAGCAGAACATTGAAATATCATGCAGTGAGGCACATCTGCCATGATTGGGACATTTGGCCTTTAAAATCATTATATTTGAAGTCTATATTATCATGAAACAATTATTCCATGGGCATCGTTGCAGTGTGAAAGATGTCACAGCCTTAGCCGATGCTATATCAAAATTTGCATTGAAATTTGTGGGTAAGTGATGGGAAGTTATGGAAGCAACTTTCACAAATGAGCCAGGATGTCTTTCGGCAATCTTTTTTTTTTTTTTTGTAGCAAAAAAAGATTGCTGAAAGACATCCTGGCTCATTTGTGAAAGTTGCTTTTGTTATGAAGACTGTTCTGGTGTTGTGCTGGGGAAGTTCGCCTTTGGTATGAAGGACTAAACCTGAAAATTATCACAAATATTTTGAAAATAATGCACCATTCAGTAAAGCAAGAACTGATTTGTTTTCTACCTGGAAAAACAATAGGAAGGTATTGAACTTGGAGCAGGGCAAGTCAGAAGTTTTGTCAGTTTTGATGGACTTAAAATTATTCTTTGATGTGACAGGCAAGCAAGAGTAAGGGAGCTTGTGCGCGTGCTGCTAAGACTCATTGCTGTGGCGTTGGGACTGCAGCATGTAACATGAGAATTGATCAACAGAATTGAGCTTGTGCACGTCCTGCCGGAGGTTCGTTGCCGTGGAGTAGGGACTCAGCAAATAACATGAGACTTGATTAACAGAATTTCTTTGGTTGGATTACTCTGTACGCATACCCAAATTAATGATGTGAAATCTCATGTAATCACCCCCCCCCCACCACCACCACCACCACCACTGCGCGTCCTGATCCATTGTAATTTTACTTGGAATGTTCTGCTTGCTTTTTATAAAATGCAGTCAGCTTTGTATTATTTCAAACATATCATGTTTCTTTCTTTTTTTTCCTGTTTGTTCTTTATTCATAATAATTGTTTCTTTTATCATCCTCTTCATCTCCCATACTTGTACGAAAGTGAGATCTGATGCAAGAACTATGGTTCCGGTCATAGGCCCTATTTGGAAGAGCTGTTGGCAGTAGAGCTTTTAGAAGTAGAGCTTTTAGAAAAAGTTGTTTACTATTTGGTAACTATTTTACTAAAGTGTTATGCTATTTGAACATGTGTTTGATAAACAAACTGAGAAAATACATTTGGTATGACAATGATTATAAAGGACACTGAATAGTATTATACAGCAAAACATAATAAAATATAATATTTATTAATATATAAATATATAATATAGTATAATACTACTATATTGTAATATTATATTGTTATAATATAGTAATATAATATTATTTACTATAGCATAATAATTTAATATAATATTAAATTATTTAACATAACATATCAATGTATTATTATATAATGTAATATAATATTATATTTATACTATAATACAATAATAAAGATAGAAAATATTATAATTATTTGCGTAAATTAATTTTTTATAATATATCAACTTTTTTAGTTAGGTGATAAAATTGGTTAAATAATTATTAAAAGGATATTTTATATAATTATATTTTAATACGGATATTTTGGCTTTCCGATCGAACTTAAAAGTATTTTTTCGTAAAACTCCAAAATTGAGTTTCTTCTAAAAAATATGTTTTTAGCTTTTTTTTAGAAAGTTAAAAATAGGTTTTTGAATTTTTTTATCAAACACTCTTATTTCATCTAAAAGTGCTTTTGGAGGACTAGAAAATGCTTTTTGGCCCTCTAAAAGCTTTTCCAAACGAGGTTTTATAACATGTTTGGGAGAGTTTTTGGCGATAGAGTTTTTGGAAGTAGAGCTTTTATAAAAAATAAAATTATTTGCTAGCTATATTTCTAAAGTGTTGTACCACTTTAACATGTGTTTAATAAACAAACTTATAAAATACTTTTGGTATAACAAAATAATCATAAAAGGCATTGAATAGTATGCAACAGAGCATAATAAAATATAATATATATTTATAGTAGAATATTACTGTAATGTAGAATATTACTGTAATGTTACTGTAGAATAATATTGTAGAATATTATTGTAATAAATATATATATGATATTGTAGAATATTACTGTAATGTAATATAATATTATTATAATATAGTAATATAATATTGTATACTATAGCATAATAATTTTATATAATATTAAATTATTTAATGTAACATATCAATATATTATGATATAATTTAATAAAATATTATATTTATAGTATAATAAAATAATAAAAATATAAAATATTATAATTATTATCGTAAATTAATTTTTCATAATATAAAAAAAATTTTAGCTAGACGATAAAATTGGTTAAATAATTATTAAAATGATATTTTGTGTAATTGTTATATTTTATTACGGATATTGTGGTTAAAAAAATAGCTTCCTGGTCGAGCTTAAAAGTGCTTTTTCGAAATGCTCTAAAATAAAGTTTTTTACAAAATGCTATTTTTAACTTTCTGAAAAAGCTAAAACAGCTTTTCGAAATTTTTATCAAATATCTCTATTTTATTTAAAAGTATTTTTAGAGGGCGAGAAAGTACTTTTTAGCCCACCCCCGCGCGCCCGCGTTCTGATCCGTTGTAATTTTACTTAGAATGTTCTGCTTGCTTTTTATAGAATACTATTAAAAACATATCGTGTTTCTTTCTTTTTCCTGTTTGTTCTATATTCATAATAAATGTTTCTTTATCATCCTCTTCATCTCCCATACTCGTACGAAAGTGAGATTTGATGCAAGAACTATGGTTCTAGTCATAGGCCCCATTTGGAAGAGCTGTTGGCAGTAAAACTTTTAGAAGTAGAGCTTTTAGAAGTAGAGTTTATATAAAAAGTTGTTTGTTATTTGGTAACTACTTTTCTAAAATGTTGTGCCACTTCAACATGTGTTTGGTAAACAAACTGAGAAAGTATATTTGGTATGACAATGATCACAAAAGACACTAAATAGTATTATACGATAGAACATAATAAAATATAATATGTATTAATACATAAATATATAATATAGTATAATATTACTATAATGTAATATAATATTATTATAATATAGTAATATAAT
>JAOXJJ010000069.1:15863828-15886398 GCA_025769935.1 Phoenix roebelenii | reverse complement strand
ATAGCATAATAATTTAATATAATATTAAATTATTTAATATAACATATCAATGTATTATTATATAATGTAATATAATATTATATTTATACTATAATACAATAATAAATATATAAAAATATTATAATTATTCGAGTAAATTAATTTTTTATAATATATTAATTTTTTAGTTAGGTGATAAAATTGGTTAAACAATTATTAAAAAAATATTTTGTGTAGTTATATTTTATTTTGGGTATTTTGGCTTTTCGATTGAACTTAAAAGTGCTTTTTCGATTGAAACTTCTAAGCCCATGTACTTCGCTGAAACATGATGCCACTTATTGTTTCTTCTTTGACCAGTGGATTGGATGCCGCCCATGCGAACTCATCCATTTCAAATCATCTTGCTCTTCTTTTAAAGAACACTACTTAAACCTAGTCACATATTTCAAACACCTCGATGGGGAGGCACACTAGCATTCTCTCATTTGTAGTGTGTCGATCTCATGGGGCAGTCCAACCAATACATGATGCATGTTCAATTACAATTTGGTATGGAAAGATAGAAATGTCGAATGGAAAAAGACGGTGTCCCACTCATTATCAAGTTCACGAACCAGCTGAGAGGTTAGCACATAAGTCTAGAAAGATGAAATAAGGTAAAGTTATAAACCATGTGGGAACACAGGAAAGCATGCGGTAAATTGATCTCTCAAGTTCTGAATGGGTCATGCCTCTTTTTATGTTGATAACCAAATGCTGCAATGACTGATATGAGGATATGATGCTGAGACCAGGCCTTGCACAGAAGTTGCAAGCTTAAGGGTAGCAGAATTTTGCTGCAATATCAGCCACAGCTGAGTTAACCAAAAGTAATGTATCCTGACGTTTCAAATATATTCATACTAACACATCTATAAGTCAGCCACTCACAACTATACATACTAATAATATTTCCATAAGGGTATAACAACCTTTTCAAGTTCTAGCAGCATCAACAATATATTATAATTTACAAAGTGCAGCAATTGCAAATTGTGTTATGCAAACTATTAGACTGAGTTTTCATGTTTTTATGAAGAAATAAGTTTGAGACGTGAATTTTGAACCAAAAGAATGGGAATTTGTTCTGCTCACCGCCATGATTTTTCTTTACGTGAAGCAAAAGAAGAGAAACCTAAGTCTGTAAAAATACGTCGACCATATTATTTGGTAATGCCAAATTCAGAAAAGTGAGGAACTTACATGAGAAAAGGAACTTCACATATTCTTCATCTATTACTAGAAGCCTTGTTTTATCAATTTAAGTATTGCCAAGCAGTTAGGCAGTTACTAATCAAGTCCAACTGCTGGTCCAAGACCAAAATGCAGACTCTGACATCATAGAGTCATCCAAACATGACTTTTGAGGTGTACCTGAAGAAAATTTTCTCATCTGACCATGTAGCTACAATATAATAGCAATCCACAGCGTAAAAGCTTTTAAAAAGATAAAAATAAGCAACCAATGCATCAATGCAGTAATGTAAAGTGTGTGCATGCGCCTTCTGGACGTTCAGAATTCTTTCATATAGCCAACAGACTTGTTGAGAACATGTTCTACGAAAAAAAGAAAAAACATAAAATCTTCTGCTCTACACTGTTATATAAATCATTAGTCATCCCATTTTATCGGAGCCAATGCCTTCAACCAGATTCCATACTACCTCTCTCGTTAGGACCTTCAACCTCACGACAGCTCCAAGTGTACCAGTTTTAACTGAACTTTTGCAAAAAATTTACCCACCAATAACTATTACATTGTATATCACGAAGATATAGTAGTATCTGTGGAACTACATTACCGACTGTACCTTATCGGTTTCATCCATACTGTTTCTTTTCTTTCGTTCGTTCTTTTCACAATGATATTTTGCATGTTCTGTAATGCTGAAAACATATGATAAAGATCACTGCATTATGACTTAAGTTCCACCATATATATCTATCCAATACTATGTATATAAATCTTGATAGGGTCTATAAAATTAAGACTGGCAACTGCCAACTGACAGACTCCCTCCACAGAATGTGGCAATATAGGCAGACTCAATCTTAACATATCAATACCTAAGACATCAACCGTTAATGCAAACATAACAAAAAATACAACATCGCAAGCTGAAGTTATAATCTTACCAATTGTGATCTAAGATGAGTCGTTCACAATAAAACATGGCTTGCACTTGACCACTTATGCTTGTGCACTAGTATTATCATCCAAACCTACTCTTCAGAAGCAACATGATAACTCAGGTCAAATTAGTTGCAATATTTTAAAAGATCGTAGGCACCAGAAAAGCAGCTAGGAGCCTTCCTAGAGCCTAGTTGCTAGGCAGCTGAATAGGTGGGCACCTGGAGGTCATGTAAGCTCAAAAAGTAATAAAAATAATAACAAATATAAGAAACCTGAAAAATAGTTATAATCCAACAAAGGAAACATCATTGTTTCAATCAGATGAGATAAGTTAATGGGAAGTATAAACTTGGCAACATCCAACCCTTATTACTCAACTGGTCTCATCCTCCATGCTTAGATATGATGCAAAATGCTAAGGTCAGTGCCTAAGCAGGCAGTGTAAGCAGTCATCGCTGCCATTTTCAAAACACTACCCGGTTGTCTAGCTTGCTTTGGCAACCCAGAATTTATCCATATTCTAATTTCAACTAGATCCTCCAACAATGAAATTTTAGGACATCCACTGTTTCAATGAATAATTGCAAATACTCACAAAGAAACAAGAAAAGAAAAACTAAGCCTCATTTGCAGCAGCCACACTAAGATCTAACATGCTCTCATGGAAGGAAAAGTGACGATACCCATAATAAACCAGATAAGAGTAGCTGGTGGTCAAAAAAATACAAGAAACCACGCAATATATATATATATATATATGATACCAGAAGGGTACTCACCAATCCATTTCCTCTTTAATTTGTGATAGATGACCACTAAATTTTGCTTCATGGAAGACTTTCATTAGTCTTGTACAAATCAAACTCATCGAACAAAAGCTCATCCTCCAGACTGATCTGCTGATGCCCCAGCCGGTGACCCAGAACTATTGCCATCAGGTTGTAAAGGAGTACCAGATTCCCTTTGCTTAGCATGCACCTCCTGCTCTAATTCCTGTCCTGCAAACACTTCTGACTGCAAAGATGGAGCGATGTTGTTTACATGAAGCCATGTTAACTCCCACAAACTATCCCCACCTATCGTGCTCTTCCTTGCAAGGATCCCACGTGTTTTCATCACAAGCAATGTGTTTTTGAGGAGTTCTGGAATCAATTCTTGCAGCTTCTCACTCCTCTTGCCTCTCACCTTAACCTTCATGTACTTCTCCATCCAGCTAAGAACTCCCAGCCATAGCTTGCAGAAGGTGCTCAGTCCATAGAGTTCTTGTAATAGATGCAAAAAGACCTTGGAGAGTAACTTCATGGCATGCAAAAGGGTTCCCTCCATGTTCCGGTAATCTTTCTGTGAATGATTTTGAGCAACCTCCAGCAAGTCATCCATCATTGTGAATATAACAGGATCGAAAGCCTGTGTCCAAGATGAGGATGAGAGAGAAATTCCTTCTGCTCCTACCAGGCATCTCTGCAATGACAACAGTGCATGATTCCTCACTTCCTCTCTCTGATCCAGGCACACTTTTCTCAGTGCTTGCACTAACCTGAGCCACATCTCCTTGATTCCTTCGGATATTCTCTCAGCATCCTCAACCGCTTCCCTAGTCTCACGGGACCAGAGAACTAAAGAATTCAGGGACTCCGCCATCAGATCCAATGCACGGACAGATCTATCTGTTAGTCCAACCCGAGATTCTGCAAACTGCCTTGAGGCTTCTACACAGAGAATAAAGTTGGCCGGTGTAAGTTGAGCCCCATCAGACATGATAAACACCAATGCCTCAAACCCTACTTCTGAAGCCTCTGGATGGCGAGCTGTGATGGAAAGCAAGGATGTGATGGTACGCCAACCCATCTGAGATTTTATATGGGTAGCATTTGCCTTCACCAAGCGTGTAACTTCTTGTGTGATGTTCTCGCAATAAGCATCTGCCACACGGGCATCAAGCTTCAGAACCAACTGCAGTGACCTTAGGAGCTCATCAGCCAGATTCTCTTTGTAGGGAAGTAACCTTTGGCATATGCGGAGTAGTCCAAAAACTGCCTTCTCCACAAGTGCACATGGCATCACAGTGGACTGAACTATATTGGCAATGTGCTCATAAACACCCTGCCAGAGAAGCACAATTCTGTCACGGTTGTTCAGCGTAATGGCAATTAGCAGCTCCAAGCAAAAAACTGCTGTGTCTTCATCATCGGGTGAGCTGGTGACCTTCTGAGGCCGACCAGCTGCCCAAATAAGTGCCCTGGCAAGATGCAACAGTGAATCAGCCTGTAAAAACTTGCTCTCTGTGAATATACTGTCTATGTGGCACTTCTGTATCGTTTGAAGAGTTCTTTGGTGAGCAGCGAGTTGCTGTTCGGTTGGCTGCGATCTCGGTTCTTCTGTGTCAAGAGATAAAAGCTGGCTAAACCTTCCCATTAACCCTGAGGATCTACGAGGGGTACCCATAGCTGGAACATGAGACGTGGAAAGTGAGCTGGGAGCAGGCTTTCCATGAATCGGATCCAAAGGCAATTCCGAATCATCAGATGCATCACTTGCAACACGGGCAGGAAGAAGGCCTAGCTTGTGCATCCTTAAGATGCAATCTAGTATATTTCTCCAGCCAGTGCGTATATGGTCTCCATACCTATTAGCTATGGTGAAAACTGTCTCTGCCGCCAACCTAGCTTTTGTGTCATCACCAAAGGCTGTAACTGGTTCCTCAACCAAAGATGTGTTCAAAAGGGTTGTAAATTTGCAGAGGGACACAACTAGATCATCCAATACATCTTCAAGATGATGGAAGGCACATATCTTTGCGACAGCCAAGAAACCATCTACACATGTTAGAAAAACTTCTTCGTGTTCTGCATAATCAAACACCACGGATATAGCAGCAATGGTGGGGCCCGACATGACAGCAAACATATCATGATCAAGGTATGGCCGAGAATCACAGACAATGTATGGAGATGTTTTCTTCGACTTCCTCATCAAGTCAATCCAACGGCTGGGAGACATCTCAAGAAAACCAACACCTTGGTCTGGGATGGTTCTTATCTCATTCCTGCAAATTGAGTGGTAGAGCTCTGACAAGAATTCCCTTGGGAGGTCATGGCCATCATTAATGTGGCGGTTGTTCCGAATGAAGTCCTCTTCAGTCATCTTCTTCTTCACCTGCACATTGTGCTGATCCGTGTTGAGCATTATAAGCGAGTATGACAGAAGGAGGGCAGCATCCTTGTTGGCAAGAATCTGCGGTGACTGTTCAAAGTATCTCTCTGAGAAAGCCTCAAGAACCCTCTGTATCTTCTGTGACTCACCTGGCAGCCGGAAGGTCTCCAGAAAGAGCCTCAAAGCAGTGTCTAGATTCATGTCCTGGAAATCAAAGGTCCCAGCAAATTCGTGAAGCACCTGAACACAAAACTCATCATGGTTGCCCAAGAAATCCCCGACAAGGTTCTTATCCAAGCCAGCTGTGTATCTGAAAAAGCATGCAACACTCTGAGGATCAAGCTTCTCAGGCAAGAGATGGGTTCCTTGCAGAAACTCCAACCCCTTCTTTGGGTCCCTGTTGAAGTGATCAGCACCAATCATTAGCCTCCTCTTGATGTACTTCCTGCGCCTAACAAACTTAACCAAATGGTCAGGATCAGAACAGTTCTCACACTTGACTGTCCAAAATGGAGTATATTCCTTGAGCTCCACTGGTTCTTCTGAACGTGGAGGTGCATTGCCTATTCTCTCAGCCATTCCCTGAATCACTGCAATCAGACCATCCAAGGCAAGAACATGCATTGACGACAATGGGCAGTTCACTGGGAATGCACTCTTTGAAAGAAGGTTCGCAAGATCTTCAAACACGTTGGTGCAAGTTATGTCACAGTCAAAGTTAGCATACATCTCTGGCATAAAAGTCTTCTGCCTGCAGAAGTCCACAAGAGCCTCCATGGCAACCTCCTGCTGATGGTAGCTAGCCCCATACCGGCTCTGTGCAAGCCTCAAGATCACACAAGAGAAGAATGCCTCGAGCTGCAATTTCAGTTCTGTCCGCAAGTGATGGTAAAGATTCAGAACAATGCTACAAACCATCGAAAGAATCAGTGGGCTCATAGACAGGCCGAATTGCATCAGATTCCGGAACAGCTCATCCTGTATCAAAGCTAGCAGTTTTCGGTGCTTACATATCGAAGGCCCTCCCAACTCAATGGCTGAATTGATCAACCCAAGAGCAAAAAGTGGCACATCCTCATCAAAAGCAATAGTGTTCGACCTAGGACTCAATCCAATTTGTTCACCAATGTTCAGAAGAGAGCACAAGAAATGAAAAATCTCTACCATGCAAGCAATCCCGTAAGGCTCCACCATGATTCTCACACCATTGGGCACCTCCACCCCTAAAGCATTATCATCTCCCGAGCCCATCACAGTCCCGCTGCCATTTCCATTCTCCACCTGCTTGATCCCGAAGGCCTGATCCTTGTCGACCCCACCGATCTACACAATAAAGCCCAAAACTTGATATTATGATATACTTGTTAAAGAGAAGAATCAGCAAATAGAGGGATTTTTTTCAGCAAGTACAGAACCAGTACCTCTGATCTGATGGAAAGCGGCTCTGTGCCATCTCCAACATCAGGAAGGTGTGAGAAGATGCACCGGATGAGCTCGTGCATCGTGTGGCGGGAGAACCTCTGCAGCAGCTCCCCCTTGGTACCAGCTTGGTGGACGACACGGAAGCACGTGTTCACGATCGTGCAGACATGCTGGTTGCTCAGCAGAGACGACGCCCGGCTCCTCATGCATGCGAGCAACACCTGCAGGATCTTCATCAGCACAGCCTCCTCCGAGGCAGGGTCGGTCACCTCGAACCGGCAGCTCGTGACGGCATCGACGACCGCGTGGACAGCAGCGTCGGCACCGGGAGCCCCCGGGTCGAGCACATCGAGGGTCAGGATCTTGTAGATGGATGACAGCGCGACGCTGGTGATGGGAGCGCCGGTCTCGTCGGAGCGGATCACGTCGAGGAACGGGCGAAGGTAGGCCGAGGGGTCGACGGCGCACCAGGGGCGGCGGGCGTCCCCCCAGGAGAAGACCTGCCGGCGGAGGGACTTGAGGGACTGGACGAGGGAGTGCTCCAGATGGTGGTCATCGGCCGCGGAGGCGTAACGGCCGCCCCATCGGACGTTGCGGCGCATCACGGCGAGGACGGCGCTCACCTCCGAGTTGATCATGCAGGCGAGGGCGGCGTGGTGACCGCCGCCGCCGCAGGCCGGCGAGGAGGCGGCGGCATCGGGGGACTCTGCCGCCGGTTCCTCCTCGATGGGGTTGATGGCGGAATTCTGGAGGCGAGGACGGCCCATTTCAGGAAATCGGGATCTGGAAAGGCCTGAGGGCTGGTTGGGCAGAGCCAGAATCTGGATGCCCAGAGGTCAATTGGGAGACCTAGGAGGGCATTAGGGTTTCTTGGGGGTTTTTTATGGGTTTCGATTGAAGGATTGCTCGAATGGGGGATTGAGAGGCAAGAGGGAATGTTGGGGATTGGAAAGATCGGATCCCTAAGAATGGAGAGTACGGTAGATCTGAACCCTAGAAAACGGGATTAAATCTTGCGAGAAGAGAGAGAGACAGGGGAGAGGAGTACCCAATGGAGAAAGAGGAGAAGCAGGTCGAGATCCGATAGCCAGCTACGGAGCTCGGTTTGCGCGATCTCCCTCGCCGCCGCCGCTGCCGCTGCTGCCAAATTACTGGATTTGTTTGCTCTCTGGTTTTCGGCTCGGACTGGTTCGGATTACAGGTCGAGTACCAAAACTTGGGATGGGTCTCCATATTAGCACGGGTTGGTCCTCGCTTGGGTTAGTTATAGGCTTAAAAAAAAACATCCATCTTATAAGAAATTGCAAATACTACTTTTTGACGTGTTTAATTGATGTAATATCAATTTTGTATTTTTCATATTGTTTACAATATGGCTCAACCTCCTCTTAATAAGGGTCAAAGTTCATCATAGATGTCTATGAGGCAAATGATCTCAAGGTAATTATGTAATATAGGTTTTTTTTAAAAAAGAGATGGAATCTGACGTGGAGTCCAGGCCCCAAAATACCTAACTAGCGCCGAAATTTCTGTAAAAAAATATTAACAAACAAGTCTTTTAGTCTCTCTTGCTCTCTTTTTCTCTATCTCAATATCTCCTTGGCTCTTTTTGTCTCTCTCAGATGGAAGACTGTTCTTCAATCTCTAGAATTGGAAAGGAGATGCATCTGGCCTTGGTAGTGGAGGTCCGAGTGCCAATCAAGAAACGAGGTTTTGGGCGTACCCTAATTTTGATGTAAGGAAATTGATTTAGTTCATTTTCGTTGCTGTGAGAAAGAAAAAGAGAATCAAGACCAAGACTAATCAATGAAATCAATCATTGTTACAAGTTGATGGAGGTTGTAACTACTAATAGTTGGATCCAATGGGGACTGGATGTGCAATCAAGATAATCAGCAAGTTACAAAAAAGAATTGATAAGTTGGAGCATGAGAAGCGACTGATTCAGATTGAGAAGGAAAGTGCAGAAAGAGAGAAATTTCTACTTGAAAGTTATCTCGCTGAGCTAAAAAATAATCAGTCTTAAGGGAAAAAAAGTTGCGAGAGGGATGAAGATGTTGCAGATTTGTGTCCTCATCTTGGATGTTCATAATTATTGTAATTTTATTAGCATATAGGCCTAACACATCTATTTCTCGACCTTACTTACCATGACAATATGTCAACTTCTTAGAAAACTTGCAATAACAATGGAAATCAGTTCCTTGTGTTTAATTGTAAATAATTTTCGATTATAACTGGATTGTGTTTCAGTTATACTCAATTGGAAATCAGTTGCCTTGTTTTGTTACACTCTGTCCCCCCTAAAATCTTTCTCATTCACTTCTGCTTTCATGAATAAAAGCCAAGTGGTGCTCAGTTGTTCAATGGATGGAACTAAAATTCAGTCCCATACATGGAAATAATATGGGCAAATGCTGTTATGCACTGAAGCCTGAACAAATTGAAGCTAAACAAATTCTGTTATGCACTAACAAAAGTTCCATAACTTGAAGCTTGAACATTGAATCAATATGAATCGAACACACATTTAGGTCAACAGACTGAACAAACTAACATTTAGTTCTGCATACCGAACATTCAGTTCGCACTTCACAAATAACATTCAGTTCAGATTTCAGTTCACACTTCACAACTAACATTTAGTTCACATTTTAGTTCCCAACAAACATAGAATGTTCAACATATTGAACATTCAGTTTGCACTTTGTAACTCAGTCAATGGAAATCACATTGAACAAACCTACATCCATACATGAACACAAAATCAGATCCATACATGACGAAACTCATTTCTGCTTTTATCGAACCCATATGTACTGAATTGTTCAACAGACATAGAGAATACATTAATTGTTCAAGACAACTACATTCACAAGATATTAAGAGGAAATACATTGTGTTAAGATCATACATGGAAATGATAACGTTTACGTTCACAAGACATTTGTATTATGTTTAGAACTTTTCAGAACTTCTTAGTTGTAGTCAGAACATGTTTAGAAATCATTTACATTCACAAGTCATTTTCAGGGGTGAACAAGTGATCTCTAAGAGTCAATTTGTGATCTTCAGAAGTCAACTCAAGCTTGCTATTGTTTTGCCTACGCTTTGTCTTTCTTCTGTGAACATTGTGGAGTTGGCTCTCCCAGTTCAGGAGTCTACTCATCTAATAATTGCAGTCAACTCGTTGTTTTCAGGGATCAACTCTTCAACGGACTTAGTTTTACTGCTCTCTGTCTTTTTGCTGTAGTAGTTCAGGATCGACTTTTATTTGACTAGAGTCGGCTCATGTTTTTCATGGATCGACTCGCCAAAGTGATGAATTTTTTATCTCTCTGTTTTTTCTCTATGGTCATTTAAGAGTCGACTCGTCTTGTCTCTGAGGTCGACTCTTGTTAGATTGGAGTTGGCCCATGTTCTTCATCTGTTGACTCACCAATATGATAAATTTTACAGCTTTTTGTCTATCTTTTGAGACTATTCTGAGGTTGACTCGCAATCTGTCAGAGTCGACTCATAAAAGTGATAGTGTGCTAGGGTCGACTCTTGAGATAGCTCAGAACAAATTTTTTTATATTTGCATGTGAGTTTGCAAGAATTGTTTCATTGCCTTTTTAGAATAATGTTTCTTGATGTAGAGCTTTAGATGGATGATCTTTATTTAAGAGTTACTAAAAGTTTTCTTCTTGGCTTTTTAAAATTAATCAATCAAACTCAATGCAATAGATTATTCATCATTTAGTTTAATTATTTTGCATCATCAAAATCCTTGACAAAATCTGACTAGCAGTGGCTTAGTAAAGAAGAAGTAAGGCCGAAGAAAAAAATAGATAGGATTGGAGTGCTTTATACCTCGTCTCCGACGAGGTTTTGTAGCCAACACGTTGATGTCTTCCCAAAGAAGAAAATGAAGAGGAAGGAAGAGAAACTGGTGGCAATTTTTGGTGGTGGAGGCTCAAGATCGATGGTGCGGCTCATGAAGGGGGAGCAGGGTCGTTAAATTGCTAATGGAGCCTAGGTTTTCTAGCCCCCGCCGGAGATCGAGACAAAGGAAGAGCCTGTCTCCACCTCTAAGTCCAATAGGGCTTTGCTATCTTTTTTTTTCTTTCGGAGCAAGCGTTCGGCCTTTCATTCTTCGGCCGAGCTGGCTCATCGTGATGTTGGGCCTAGCAGTATTGACCCGGCCTGGCCTCGTATAAATACTACTATTTTACCTTATTTTTGTTAAAAGAAAAGTTATTATTTGTAGATTTTATTTAAAAAATAATAATAACAAGTTATCATACCAAAAAAAAGCAAGAAGAAGTTATTAAACATAAGGTACCTCTTTCTATGATGAAGTTTTGAAACCCATATTATTGTGGAGGTTCTTCACGAAGATTGACAAATGATGATCACAAAGCCATACAAATTGGCATGTACATAGAGCTCTCTAGAGCGGCTTATAGTAGTCAATACCATGAGGTCTCGGACACCAGCAGGGCTGGCTCAACCTTTAGGCGACTGTTAAGGCTCCAGCCCAAAGAAAGCCCACCGCCCACCGCAAATAAAGTTGGAATGCAGTTGTGAATAGTTAATGCAGCTGTATATGATTTCCCACATGCAGCTGGATAGGGGAAACACCATTTATTTGAATATTTGAAGTACTGAATCCCAGCCACCAGGGTTTGTTATGCCAGATGGCGGAGGTTTATCCTCCGAATCCTTCCTTTATATTGAAATTTATACCTGTCTCTCTAAGTCTCTGATCCGGGTTTTGTTTGGATTGTCCACAGTCAACAGATTAATCTTTTAGCCATTGAATCCCCCTCTTTCTGCTGCCAGTCTTAAAAATCCAATTTTTTTAATGCTTTCTTTCTTTGTCTTCTCTCAAATATATTAGATTTGGAGGAATGAGATACCAGTGGCCGCTGAAGGAGAGAATAGTTTCATTTGAGGTCAGTAAGAGCATTTGGTTCTCACAACTTATTTTTGACATTCAGTGTTGTCTTTTTATTCTTCTTTCTGGCATTCATATGATAAAGAATGGATCTTTTTTCTTGTATTTGGTTTTTTCTGGAGAGTTTTGGGGTTCTTCACGCTTTTGATCATGCTTTGGATTGAGTTGAGGCTGGCTTTTTTTGTTTGTTTGTTTGTTTGTTTTATCTTTGGACACAATTTAAGCATGGTTTGCAGATGAAACTATGACTTTACAACCGCAGAGCAGCAATGGTTTCAGGTTTGAAGTCGATTCTATGTCATTCTCTCCCCAGAAGTCCAAATTCTCAGACATCCTTTCGAAGTTTAGAATGGTTGTCATCTGAGAGACCTGGGCAAATTTGTCTTGCATAGGTCTCTGCAACATCTCAGAGAAATAATTGACCAATGCCCTCACCTCCCTGTCGAATTGAAGGCCACCCAGCTGGCTAAACCTTTTCTGCATCATGATGGCTTCGAGCCTCTTCATTATGAAGTCCATCATCGGGTGGACAAAGGAGTCATAGTTGCTGGATGTAGCCACACCATATTGGGCACTTCCAAGTTCCAACAAGGCAACAAGCAATCTTTGCTTGCAATTTTTGTTGCTGATGAGTTTCTTCAAAGATTATACTTTTTTGATCAAAGATTGAGGTTTTTGGGTTTCGTTGTTAGTCCTTATATCTTATCTTTCTTCTCTCTACTCTAGCATCTAGGTTGGCATGGGTTTTCTTTCTTTCTCTCGATTCAAAGAAGGGGTTTCTTTGATCTTCCAAGGGTGACCTTTTGTAGATTCTTCAGTTTTAGTTATGGGGATGCTAATGAAAAGATGAAATTTTTGTTCCTTCTCTTTTTTTTTCCTGGGATCAATACTTAGAAAATAAGTGAAGTATCTGTTTCTTTGGGATTATCTACTGCCATGTGGTATCTTCAGAAACGTCGCATTTGACTTTTTTTTTTTTTGAAATGGAAATCTAGATGCTTAATCATAGTCGGTTTTTAGGATTATCTGGAACTTACCAGTTTTATGCAAATTCTTTTGCTTTTTGAAATCTAAAATATGCTATCGGTTTCTCTCTTGCATATTTTATTAGTTTTCAAAACTTGCTAGAGATTGGATCCGTCTTTTGCTTAATTATACTTGTAGATCAGATGTGAATATTTGGTAATTTAAGTCAATTGATGCTTTATTTTTTGTGTGCCTATTGCAGCTTCTATGATTGTTTGAGTTTTCTCTATTATTAAATTTTGGTAATTTAAGAGAAGAGAGAAGCCAACAAACGAAACTACATTGTATTACAAGTGCTCGTCGCCCATGTGAATCAAAGAACAGAGGAGAGAGAGAGCATTTAGCAATCGAAAAGCGATACCTTTGATTTCTCTTTATTACTGAAAAATTTAAAGAAGAAAGAAAAGCGACACCCGACATCCCGAGTTTTTGGTTTTTTGTTTAATTTTAGAAAATTAAAATTTTAAATGAAGAGAATTTGAAAAAGTGTTGTCATAATCTTGAAAACTTTTTAAAGTATAGTGAATATTCTGATATTAATGGTCTTGATCTATTTTCAAAGTTAAAAGTTTTAAAAAAAATTTACAAACAGAAATTAGTTTCCCTATTGATACTTTAAGTTTTATAAAAAAATAGATTCTTTTCCAAATGCATGTATTTCTTACAGGATATTTTTGATAATACCTGTAACAGTTGCTTCTGCTGAAAGAAGTTTTTCAAAATTAAAATTGATAAAATCTTATTTGCGGTCAACTATGTCATAATAAAGATTAAATGAATTAGCTATATTATTAATTAAAAATAGTATTTTAATGAATCATGAGTAAAAAAGTTTGATTAGTAATTTTGCATCTCAAAAAGTTAGACAAATTATTTTTAAATAATTTTTTTAAAGTATTTTGCACTTATTAAAATTTTTTCATTATTAAAAAAAGTTCCACTTAGTGAGTTCGCCTTAGGCCCCCAAATGCATTGAACCGCCCTTGGACACCATATCTAAGTAAAACCATGTAATTCCATCAGAAAATTAAAAATACGCATGTCCGATGAAATGGCTGTTACTATCTGCTCCAATAAGGAATTATTGGTGTTGCTGGAAATTGGACCCGGGGGCGACCACTGGGCTGAGAGGGAGGAGCTCCGGCGAGAATCAGCAGGTGGCAGTTTGTCGGCGGGCAGCGTCCTCCGTGGGGGGCCTGCAAAAAGCCGGTGGCCGGGCTTTCCGGCGCTGGCCCTCCGATGCTTAAGTCAGAGAGGGGGCAGATGTATACCAGGAGGAAAAATATGGAGAGATTAATGTCCAAAGTTTCAGACAGCCCCCTCTAAGATGGAGGGGTTCCCCTTTTATAGAGGGATACTGGGTTACCTGTGATGTGACGAGACGAAGTTGCCGTACGATTGAGCATGTCGTATGAGTTAGTGCACGATCATGTGAATTAATCCTTGCCATAGGAGATCAGGCCAGAGCCAGGGAGTTGTCACGGCTGATCGGACACAGCCGAGTCGATTTGCCGTGGAGGATTGGAGATCTGTATATAGCAGGAGCCATGCACACTAATTGTTGAGTAAGCCGGAGGTCTGCAGGAGCCATGCACATTAATTGTTGAATAAGCCGGATGTTTGCAGGGGCCATGCGCATTAATTGTTAGCGGTGGTGGCAGGGTATGGTCCCTGGTCGAGCTGCAGAAGGATGTGACCGCGGCAGGCAGCTCGGATGCTTTCAGGTCGGGCGCTTGGTCGGGCGCCTTCAGGTCGGACGCCTAGTCGGGTGCCTCGAGGTCGGACGCCTCCAGGCACGTGCTGGTCATGTGTCGATACGGCTCGAAATGACTCATTTTTACCCCATAACTATCCCCGACTTCCGAGTTCGAGCCGCTCGCGAGCTCGGGCACGGGATGTAGCTATTTTTGTCGTGTTGGTGTGAACCAGGGAATTTTGAATTATTTCGGCGCTCCCCGCACTTCAAGGCGCTCTTAATGGGAGGAGACGGGGCGACACCTTTTCGTTTCTCGAAGCGTTCTCGCATCGTGGGCTCATGATGGGGCTCCACGATCCAAAGGGAAGCTTCCCTGATTTTGTATTTAAAGCGCCGATCCAAATTGAATATGCCGCTTCGGTTTTCGGGGCCGACGCGTGGCATGATCTGAATGGAGGCGGGATCCCGCCTCGTCGATCTGGGCCGTCAGAGAGGTCTATATAAACCCCTATCCTGGCCCTAAGGGCTCTTATTTGGCCTTTACTATCGTTTCCTTCTGATACCCTTTCCTCCACCCTTCTGTTTTTTCCGGCGGCATCCCGAGGTGGCCGATTCTTCCTCTCAACCCTTCAAGGTTTCCGGCGAAGGCTTCAGTAGGCGTTCCCCTCCTTCGTCTACTCGGAGGGCTCTTGCTTTCGCTTTTTCCTTTTCTTTTTCTCCTATTTTCTTTTGGGATGGGTCGTGGTCCGGAGGAAGTCGGGTCCACCATGAGTGGTGAGGAGGTGGAGATGGCTGAGAAATGGTTCTTTCCTCAGCGCAGGTTCCGTCCGGTCGGAGGATTGGGTAACGAGACCTCCTCCAAGCCGGATCGGAGTGTATTTAGAAACACTCAAGCCGACCTGCGGTTCCTCCTCCACGGGTTCGTAAACGAGCTCCTGGCGGCGTATCAAGTCATCCCGGCGCAGCTCGCTCCGAACGCGTGGAGGATGATTGTCGGCTTTTTATCCTTGTGCCTGGTGCACGGGATACCGACTTCTGTTAACGTCTTCCGGTGGTATTTCTTACTGAAATCTAACCCGGAAGACGGAGAGTGGCTCTACCTTGCCTTTTGGGGTGGTCGGCCACTCTTTCAAGGCGCTCCGACATCCATTCACGGATGGAAGGAGAAATTCTTCTTTTTATCCTCCGAGCGGACATGGGGGTTCGATCCCAGGTAGGGGCAGGCTCGGCTCAAGACCGCCAACAAGCTCCCCCAATTGTCTAAGTGCGAGTAGGGGATCCTCGACGCTCTTTGCGGCCTTGGGGACAACATTATTCTGAACGACCTCGTGAGCGAGGACGCTCTAGTTAATGTTGGTCGGAGCTCGGCGCATCCTCAGGGTAAGGGTAGTGGCAGTTTTTTCCTTTTCTTTTTTTATTCGTTTTGCCCTTCCTTTGTCTCTTCTTCCCTGACATTCTAACTTTTTCCTCTTTTTTCTTTTCAGACGTCCCGAAGATGGTGACGAAAAGCGCAGCCCTTCACGCCCGATTTCGAAAGAGGGCAGCTGAGACTGGTGGGGCCCCACTTGAGCCAAGGAAGAGGGCGAGGTCCTCGGCTGGTGCGGTTGCCGAGACGAGCGCCCCCCTAGGCCGGGTCCTCCAGGCCTGCTCGAAGGGAGGTCCCGAGCTCCGACCGAGGGGGCTCAAGCTCTGCGGGGGCTTCTGCGGCGCTCACCTGCCCGACCCCCATCTCGTAGCAACCTGGTCGGCCGCCCGTCCGACCACGACGCTCGGCCCCTGAGGCGGGGAGTAGCCAGGGGGCCCCGAGGTCGTCCTCGCCGAGCCCGGAGAGGCCCAATCTCCCAGTTCCCTTGGGGAGTGAGGCCCAGCAGGAGAGGAGGCCTTACTGCCCCGAGTGGAGAGTTTTCGAGGGTGACTCGGCCCTCAACAATGCTGAGATAGCGCGACAGATTTTCCATGTTGCACTGCTCTCGGCCGACCAGGCCGAGTTCCGGTCCATGAGCTATAATAGCTTTTTGGACGGAACTTACCGCTCCGCCATCAGGGTAAGTTGGCCTTCGAACTTTGTATCTGATTTTGCATTTAGTTTTTGACTGTAACTTATTTTCTCGTTTGCTCTGTCTACAGCACCTCTACGAGATCGACGTGTTGATCTCCATTGCCGCAGACTACCGGGACCGGGACCGGGACCGAGCCCGAAGATGCCTACGGGGGCAGGAGGAGGCCGAGAGGAAGCTTGGCAAGGCTGAGTTCTCGTGGAGGGAGCTTCTGGCGAGAGTGGAGGCTGGTGAGGACGAGCTCCGAGCGCTAACTGCGGAGCTCGAGGAGGAAAAGGCTGCACACGCTCTGGTCAGATCGGAGGTGCGGTCTGCCGAGGCCCGCTTGGCCGAGGCTCGCTCGGCACTCACCGTCCGTGAGCAGGAGATGAAGGGCGCTCAGCTTAAGGTCGAGGAGCTCGAGGCCCGCGAGAAGAGGGCCCAGGAGGAGGCTCAACACGCGGTGCAACTCTTCCAGGAGTCGGAAGAGTTCCGCGACCTGTTGGAGGAAGAGACCGTGGATGGGCTCATTCGCGGCTTCGAAGACTTCCGCAACCAACTGAGGCGGCTCTGCCCCAAGTTCGATCTCAATCTGCTCCAACCTGGAGCGGGGGTCGAGGAGGAGGATGCGCCTGAAGACCAGGCTGGGGCTGAAGATCAGGCGGCCGAGGAGGCCACTCGGGAAGCTCCCGCTGAGGGGGATCCCGAAGGAGCTGGTGACACCTAGGTCGGGGCCTCCGTTGCGGACGAATCTGGGAGAGCTCCAGCAGATAGTGCCGAGGTGACCGCTACGGATGACCTCGGAGTTGCGCCCGCTCCTTAGGGTTTTGTTTATCCTCTTTTTTTTGTTTGTTTCTTGTAAACGAGATCGGCCTCAGAACTCATTGTACGGTCGATCCTCGATTTTGTACTCAGCCTTCGGGCTTTTATCAATAAAGAATTTTGCCTTTTCTAAATTTGCATATCCTTTTCTTCATAGTAGATAAACTTTTGATTGATTGAGCTAAATTCCTTCTCGCGAACTACTCCAAGTCTTCGGGCTCGACTAAGTTCATAGACTTAGGCTCCGTAGACTTAGGTTCCGATCATGCTTGCTAGATAGTTAAGCTTAGGTCCGATATACTTTAGGAAAACTCGTTAAGTCCTCGAGCTTGGACTCACGTTTCGCCGAGCTCTTGAGCTCGGCTCCCAAGTCACCGAAGCGCTATACTCGGACCTTGGGCCCCAGAGGGGTCTGTCTTTTGGGTCTGCCTTCCGGAAGATTCGGCCGCCTTCATGCTCGGCTTTCCGGATATAAGCTTATAAAAGCTTTTGGGGACGGTCTCCGAGGAGATCGTAGATCAAAGTCGAGTTATTGTTGGGGCATTTTGCGGCTGTTGGTCTCGAACTCGGTCAAAGTACCAACGAGTAGGATCGAAATTTATGGCAAGTGTCTCGGCACTTCCGAGCCCGACCAAACTATCAAGGCTCGAGGTCGTCGCCGCAGACCGTCTACTTTTTGACGTTCGAGCTCGGCCGAGTCTTCATTCAGAGCGGTCTGCATGGACTGAACTGGAGATCGCTAATGAAGAGGGTATGCACGGGGTCGATGGGACCTCGGCTTATAGTTGACTCAAAGAAACATTCCAACCTTGGTCAGGGGAGGTTCCGAGCTTGATCAGAACTTTGCCAGCAATATAAGCAAATAAATGTAATAGAGCAGATGCTGAGTGGAATGTACCTCTCGCACCGTCGGAGTCAGGCGCCCTATGCCGAGGTGAGCAACTTTGCTCCTTGGTCGGCTATCGGGGGCACTCTTTGGCCCGGGATCCGCTTCGGGGACACCGGCACATTAGGAGACGTTGCTGTCATTAGGGATCTGTGTGGGTGTTGTTCTGTTGTCGTTGTTGGGCGCTACAGGGGGCGGCGTAGGTACTACCCCATCTTTCCGAGGTCGAGGGAGCTTGGGCTCTCTATCGACTTATCGGGGCATCTTGACTTTAGTCGAGGGACTGTGCGCAAGGTCGAGGGGTCTGGGTACGCACTATTGACCTGCGACGCTTTCCGAGATCGAGGGGTCTGGGAATGCACTATCGACACTCGGGGCATTCCGACCTTAGTCGAGGGATCGTATGCAAGGTCGAGGGGTCTGGGAACGTACTATCAAACTGTGATGTTTCTCAAGGTCGAGAGGTCTGGGAACGCACTATCGACACTCGGAGCATCCCGATCTTAGTCGAGGGATCGTACGTAAGGTCGAGGGGTCTGGAAATGCACTATCGACCTGTGACGCTTCTCGAGGTCGAGGGGTCTGTGAATGCACTATCGACACTCGGGGCATCCCGACCTTAGTCGAGGGATCGTACGCAAGGTCGAGGGATCTGGGAACGCACTGCCGACCTGCGACGCTTTCCAAGGTTGAGGGGTCTGAAAACGCACTATCGACACTCGGGGCATCCCGACCTTAGTCGAGGGATCGTATGCAAGATCGAGGGGTCTGGAAACACACTGTCGATCTGCGACGTTTTTCGAGGTTGAGGGGTCTGGGAATGCACTATTGACACTCGGAGCATCTCGACCTTAGTCGAGGGATCGTACGCAAGGTCAAGGGGTCTGGGAATGCACTATCGACTTGCGATGCTTTCCGAGGTCAAGAGGTCTGAGAATGCACTATCGACACTCGGGGCATCCCGACCTTAGTCGAGGGATCGTACGCAAGGTTGAGGGATCTAGAAATGCACTGCCGACCTGCGATGCTTTCCGAGGTTGAGGGGTCTGGGAACATACTATCGACACTCAGGGCATCCCGGCCTTAGTCGAGGGATCGTACGCAAGGTCGAGGGGTCTGGGAACGCACTATCGACCTGCAACACTTTCCGAGGTTGGGGGGTCTGGGAACGCACTATCGACACTCGGGGCATCCCGACCTTAGTCGAGGGATCGTACGCAAAGTCGATGGGTCTGGAAATGTACCGTCGACCTGCGACGCTTTCCGAGGTCAAGGGGTCTGGGAACGCACTGTCGACACTCGGAGCATCCCGAACTTAGTCGGGATCTTTGAGAGAGATTGAGACCGAGCTCAATATCGACGTGGTGAGGCGTTCCAGACTTGGCTGGGTTATCCAAGCTTGGTCGGGCATCCGAACTTGGTCGGGCATCCGAGTTGAGTTGGATATTCTGAGGATCACAAATACTCCGATATCAGAAGAAACATAACATGATTAATGGAGAACTGTAGATGAATTATCATAAGGAGAAGACGGAACTCATGTTTCCGATCACCAAGGACCCCTTAGGGTTTCACTGGTAATACATCCGAAGATCCTCGGAATTCCAGCTTCGTGGGATGAGGATCCCTTCAAGGGATTCCAGCTTGTATGCTCCGGACCGCTGGACTCGTATGATCCAGTAAGGTTCTTCCCAATTCGGGGCTAGCTTCCCCTGCTCGGTTGGCTGAGAAGCTTTAGCCCTTCTAAGGACGAGATCTCCCACTTTGAAAAGCTTGGCCTTGACTTTGGAGTTGTAGTACTAGGACGTCTTCTGCTGGTATCTCGCCATACGGACTCAGACGGCTTCCCTTATCTCTTCAACGAGGTTCAGGTTGTTCCTAAGCTGAGAAGAATTTGAGTCGGCATCATAATGCTCCACCCTCAAGGAGGGAAGACCGATCTCCAAGGGGATGATAGCCTCTGTCCCATATGCCAGGTTGAAGGGGGTTTCGCCAGCGGGTAGTCGGAATGTAGTCCGGTAGGCCCAGAGAACGTTGTATAAGTCCTCGACCCACTGCCCCTTGGATCGATCGAGCCTGGCCTTGAGTTCCTGCAAAATGGTGCGATTTGTTACCTCGGTTTCTCCATTTGTCTGTGGATGGGCGACCGAGGTGAAGCGGTGGTCGATGCCGAGTTCGGAGCAGAATTCTCTAAAATGAATGTTGTCGAACTGGCGGCCGTTGTCAGATATGAGGATGCGGGGGAGTCCAAATCTTCAGATTATCGACTTCCAAACAAAGTCCTGCATTTTCTGCTCGGTGATCTGGACCACTGGTTCGGCTTCGATCCACTTTGTAAAGTAGTCGATAGAGATAACTAAAAATTTCCTCAGCCCGGTCGCTAGGGAAAATGGCCCCAGGATGTTAATTTCTCACTGGGCGAATGGCCAGGGGGTGCCGATCAAGGTTAGCAGGGCCGAGGGTAGGCGCTGGATGTTGGCGTTCCGCTGGCACCAATCGCACCTTCGGACGAAGTCCGTTGCATCCTTCTGAAGTGTGGGCCAGTAGTATCCCTGATGGAGGATCTTGTGGGCCAGTGCTCGGTCTCCCAAATGATTCCCGCAAATTCCTTCGTGAACCTCTCGCATAGCATAGTCCGTCTCTGACGGGCGGAGACATCTGAGGAGAAAGAGGTGAAGGATCTCCGGTAGAGCTTACCTTCATACAATACGTATCGAAAGGCCAGACGCCTGATTCGGCGAGCCTCGAGCTCATCATCAGGGAGGGCTTCATCTTGCAGATAACTGATGAGCTCGTCCATCCAGCTCGGCTCGATTTCGATGCAAAGGGCCGGCTCATGCTCTTTCGTGCTGGGCATTTGGAGATACTCGAGCATTGTTGCTTTGGGAAGCTCGCTCATACGGGAGGTCGCCTATTTCGACAGTTGGTCTGCCCTCAGGTTCTCCGACCTAGAAATATGTTGAATGTTGAAGGAGCTCAGAGTAGAGGTGAGGTCTCGCACTTTCTGGAGATATTTCTGCATAGATGGCTCCATAGCTTCAAAGTCTCCCAAAATCTGGCTCACGACTAGTTGGAAGTCACTGAAGACTTTCAGGTCCTTAACCTTCAGCTCTTTAGCCAGTTTGAGCCCGGCAACGAGCGCCTCGTATTTTGCTACGTTGTTCGAGGTGGAAAACTCGAAACACAAAGCTTGTTCTGCAACCACCCCATCCGGGCTGGTGAGGATGAGGCCTGCTCCCCTACCCCCCGAGGTCGAGGAGCCGTCAACATGTAGAGTCCATGACTGCTCCGGGGTCTCCTCCGCTGGAGTGGGTGCAGGTTCGGGCTCGTCCGGCACAGTGCATTCCATAATGAAATCAGCGAGTGCCCGAGCTTTGATTGCTGGCCTCGGATGGTATTCAAGATCGAACTCTCCGAGCTCGACTGCCCACTTTGTGATCCTTCCAGCACGATCCGACCGCTACAGGATTTGCTTCATGGGCTGGTCGGTCAGTATGGCCACTGTGTGGGCTTAGAAATAGGGCCGTAGTCTCTGAGCCAAGATGACCAGGGCGAAGATGGTTTTCTCCAGCTTGGAGTATCGGGTCTCAGCATCCCTTAGGATCTGGCTGGTGTAATACACTGACCTTTGAAGCTTATCCTTTTCTTGGACCAGGACCGAGCTCACTGCAACCAGGGAGACGGCCAGATACAAGTAAAGGAGCTTACCCTGCTGGAGTTTTGTGAGTAATGGAGGGGAGGCAAGAAGATGCCTGAGCTCTTCAAAAGCTTGCTGACACTTCTCCGACCACAAGAAGTTCTTCGGCCACTTGAGGATTGCAAAAAATGGGAGGCACCGCTCGGTCCATCTGGCAACAAACCTCCCCAAAGCCGCGATCCGTCCTGTGAGTCACTGTACCTCCTTAACCGTCCTCGGTGGGACTATCTCCTGCAGTGTTCGGATCTTCTCGGGATTTGCTTCGATTCCACGCTGGGTGATCACGAAGCCAAGAAACTTGCCCGAGGTGACCCCGAATGCACACTTGGTAGGATTGAGCTTCATCCGGTACTTTTTGAGTGCGGAGAATGTTTCGTTGAGGTCAGCCACGTGGTCCTCCGCCATTCGGCTCTTCACCAGCATGTCGTCCACATAGATCTCCATATTTTGGCCTATTTGATTTTTAAAGATTTGGCTGACCAGCCTTTGATAAGTTGCTCCAGCATTTTTCAAGCCGAAAGGCATCACTTTGTAGCAATAGGTGCCGCCGTCAGTGATGAAGGCTATCTTCTCCTCATCTTCAGGCGCCATTCGGATTTGGTTGTATCCCGAGAAGACGTCCATGAATGTCAGTAGCTGGTGCCCTGAGGTGGAGTCCACGAGCTGGTCGATGCTGGAAAGTGGAAAGCTGTCCTTTGGGCAGGCTTTGTTCAGGTCGGTGTAGTCCACACACAT
>JAOXJJ010000069.1:15853488-15863728 GCA_025769935.1 Phoenix roebelenii | reverse complement strand
CAGGGATAGTGTAACACAGCTCTGCCGCCTGAACGCGGGCACTCTCGACAACAAATCGCGGCGATATACGTCGTTCGTTGAAGGTGCGAACATTCCTGGCCAACCAGATCTGGTAGGCAATGCAGGTAGCTCGAACAACCTTCTGACGAAGCACCAGAGACTTCGAGCCCTGACGAATGGCCTGTAAGAACAGGTCTCTACATCGCCATACCACCTGTGGGACCCCTGCCAGCCGCCAAGTGCCCCCAGCCCATGTGCACCGAAACAAGGCATGGTCCACCGTCTCGGGCACACCACAAACCCCACACACCAATGGGATCCTCACATCTCGACCTCCAAGTACAACTCTCGTATGGAGACGGTCCCAGGCCACCTGTGCAAGTACTCTTTTGTTCATGGTAATGTGACCTTCAAACCGTGGGTATGGAACCCCCCATCCCCACCCCTAGCCAGAGTACTCAGATGCAATGCAAGGAAGAATCTAGGATGATAATTGGAACATTAGGTGGACCCTTACCTTGACTATGAATCACAATGTCACATGTTTCTTTATTAGAGAAAAGTAACGGTCTGCTCTGCTGAGAATTATTTGACAATCTCATATATGTTGCCAAAAACCACGCAATTGTCTCCGAATCACCAATTTAGGACCACCTTGTCGTTTTCATCGGCACAGTAATAATTAAGAGCATATTTGGTTGGAGAAATTTAGATTTTGAAATGAAAATAGGAATAAGTGACTTCTATTCCGATTTTTTGGTTGAAGGGAGTTTCATTTCTATTTTAATTTTACAAAAAAATAGAAATGCTCCAATTTTTTAAAATCCAATCCTGACTCTTTCTAAATACTCAAATCTCATTTCAATTTCAATTGCGATTCTAATCATAAACCAAATACGTTAGAGAATATGGCCATTCCGATTTTTACTCCAATCCATTCCAATTCTGATTTCGACCACAAACCGAACCCATCCTAAAGTGTTCTAATGATAAATTCCTTTTGTTCAATCCTTCAAAAGTGAAAAAAAAAAGGCTTTTGGGAAAAGATGTCATGACAAGTATGTATTAAAAAGCATCAAGAAATTAAAAAACATTAAGAACAATCATGGGGGACTAATAAATTGGATGTTGGGTTGGAGCATGTTCCTACAAAAAAAAAAGGTAGTGTGAAGATTAGACGACAAAAGGAGACACAAGGGACTAAATTACCATGTTGCGGAGGAACAAGGCAAGTGGGTCATGATCACGAGAGATACTTATTGACTACTACCCTAACTTCTTTCTTGATGCATAGGTGGCTAGGAGTCTATTCCGTGGAGACAAGAGAGAGAGAGGTTCCACGGGTGTGATATATGTGTGATGACTGGGAAAACTTTACGTGGAGTATCTCAGAAATTCTCTCTATAATCTTAGTTTTTTAATAAGAAAGTTGCCTTGGATTCATTATATATATGTGATATTTTGCAGTAATTTGCCATTTCTTCATGCTATGTAGAATTATTAGATAACTACTAGATTTAGAGACATAATAGATCCCGTGGGAGTTTCGAAGGTGAATTTTGATGGTCTAAGGAGAGAGCATGAATCTGCTGCCGGTTATGTCGTTCGTGACAGCATATATCATCTCATTTATGCTGGATGTCGTGAGTTATCTAAATGCTCTGTCCCATTTGCTGAACCAACCACTGCATGCTGCTATATCTTGGCTTAATGGGCAGGAGCTTTATGAACATCATTCTAACCCATTACCTCAGGATGTTGTTGGCAGCTGATGCTTATGGTACTTGTTTTGTAAGAACTTGATCATCTATAGGCAGCATGTACTCGTCGTAGCCTCCAGCTGTATCTTTTGCGCAAAAGGATGGTTGGCCTTCTTTCATGTCATTAACTGTTGGATCGCGCAATAACTACTTTGAGATCTTTGCCCATGGATAGAAGAATAAGGCTGGAGTACTTTGAGATCTATACAAGATGCAATCCAATAGTTGAAAATCTACTTCTGACACCAATAAATTGGTACGAGAATCTTGGTTCTACAAAAGTGCTGGAATCAGTTTGGGGCATGGATGTTCTTCGGAAAAGAACAAGAATTGTTTTACTATAAAAAAAGCAAAAAGGAATGTATTTAAACCAATAAAATCATTATGAGATAATCAAAATACTGACCAATGCTGCACTTTTTTTTTTTAATTGCATACTAACCATGTCCTTTTGAATATAGGAAGATTGAGAACT
Source organism: Phoenix roebelenii (assembly GCA_025769935.1). Lineage (NCBI taxonomy): Eukaryota > Viridiplantae > Streptophyta > Magnoliopsida > Arecales > Arecaceae > Phoenix > Phoenix roebelenii. Next base: position 15,861,493 of record JAOXJJ010000069.1, on the reverse strand, counting down.
TGGGATTCCACCTGGCTATTTGGCATCACACTTTTCAGCTTTCCACAAAACTATAATTTGGTTACCAAACATCAAGTCCTATGCAAAGAATAACATCTAGGAGTGTAACAAATTGTTGTATGTACGCTAACATGTTGTTAGGAGGGATTTTACGGGCCGATAATCTTGAGTCAAGATCTTTTCTAACTCGAATGTGAATCAAAAAGTAACCTATCATAGTATGCTGGACCCAGCCAATCATGGTTATCATACAATACTAGGATAGTGTCATTATTAAAATACCGGAACTTTTATATGTGAAGTGGAGAGGAACCAAACTCCATGCCCTTTTCATCTCGAATTATTAATGATATAGGAGTTTCTCCAAGTACCATTACTTTTATTGGAAAAATATATTATTATAACTTACAAGATCCATAAAATAACTTGAACTTAGAGCATGATACTTCTTTATTATAATTTAAGGGTTTTTTTTGCCAGACTTTTACATGAGCTCAACTCATTAAAATGTTAATTTGATATCATAAATTAATTTTACTTGAGAGCCACCACCTCCCTGCTTTCTCAAGATTTCGACGGTAGGGTGCATGATAAAGGGGCATATGATAGAGCAGGTTTCATCATCAAGAACCATAGTTGCTTCTCGTTGCGGTAGGTGGTTCTTGATTCTAGCATCCTGATGATTGAATTATATGATACATGGCAAGAATTAGCGTACGACTTTGAGGACCTTCCACAGTCTTCTAAAAAGAAACTCCTCTATCATAGTGAAGTGATTATCTATGTTTGTGCCCAGTCATGTCAATCATCGCACCTCTAGTTTTTGGCTGCTGGTGGCTAGTTTTTACTTTTTTTAAGATAAAGCATATCTACAGAAAAGCTAATAACACTTCCAACGGGATGGCCACTTATGTGGCTAGTCACAGTGGCTATACCCTAGCTGATGGATCTTTGAACTCTTTAACACTCACGAATGTATCTATGCTAGAAATGCGTAATACTTTCATCATGCTTTAAACAAAAAAGGTATTATTAAATTTAAACATTGTTGTAGTGACTGTGTCCCGATAATCATGAATTCACCTAACTTTGAAAAATATTTTAGTTTCCTCATAGTTTTGTGGGCATGAACGGACGGAAAGACTTCGCAGCCCCATTCTACCAATACGGCAGCCAGGCAAGAAAGTCAAGCGTCTTTCTACATGATCCTATTCACGATGCAGCACAAGTTGGGATCGGTTATGGCCTTCAACGGGTTAGAAATTAAGGAACAGCCCAAGTGATGTGGCTGCCAAAGTTTTGACGTGAGGGTTCCCCATAAATGCACCCCGTTTCTCTTTGTGCTCCCACCCATTCCTTTGGTTATCCTTTTGGGGAGGAGGTCATCACCAAGGCTGAAGCTTGGTCTTGGAGCAGTGAACAATCCAAGTGGGGTAAACACCCTCCAGCCCAATGATTGAAGAAATTATTAGATGAATCAAATCCAGTGAATCAATCCAAAAATCACTCACCATATTACCTTTTTAGTATTTAAACCCTTCAAGATCAAGGATGAAAATTTATTATGTTGTCCACCATACATAACTCCGAGATTTGTACTGGCTCACTAGACCCGCTCTATCTAATAATTTCTCCAATAATTGAGTGAGTACTGTCATGATTTTTTTTTTTTAAAAAAAATAATAGGATAGACAAAGTTCATAAAAATTTTGGATTATATGACCTCTATTTGTAAGTGTTTACATCCTAGCAAATATCTTAGACCACAAGTCCCCATTACAACTACCAAGAGATCGAACCAAAAAACCTATAGGCAGCCCTGAGCACTAGCAAGAGTCTACATAGTAGCTGTTATTGTAGTTCTGAAAGGCTGCTATTATATGATACATTTATTAGATGGAGAATTTACATTTGGTAGTTATTCAATAAGTACCTTTTTTAATATTTACAATTTGATGTTTTCATTATCTGTATCTCAAATTTTAATATCTTTTAGTGTAAAAATATATTCGTTAGGTGAACAGTGACATAATTAAATAACAACAATATTTTATTCTTATTATTTATGGTTTTATTGCAACAAACCATGGCACTTTCATAATAATAAAACCGAGTCAAAGCTCAAATGAAAAAATAATAGCGATTATTTCAGCAAAAAAAAGAGGGAGATACACCTGCAACATAAGATGCACCATCTAAAGATCAAACTCAAGATCAGTTATCAAGTAGAGGGTGCACATACCGTAGATTGTCTGAGAAAATACATTTAATTACCAAAAGACAATGACTTTATCAAAATTTTTGATCACAGAATTGAATGTTCTTGCTTCCAGGGCCACTGTGCCATGGATGTATGAAGGACGGAGCAACTTGCTGAAAACTTCGAAAAATGGGCACTGTGGGGTCATTTTCGGGATAAAATGGTGAGCAAGACCCATCCAAATGGGTTGCACCCATAACTCACGGTGTGAAATCGCCCGGTGCACGAATAATGTCAACGGATGTACGTGGATTTGTGCACACGTCAGAAGATCAGCGACACCCATGTGGGTACGGTCACGACCATGGGCCGTTGTTGACCTTTCCAACTGAAAGCTAATGCTCATTTAAGCACAACGGGAAAAAAAATTATATATTTTTGATGGTAGAAAACGATGACTAACCAACATGTATATATTTTAATCTTCCTTTTGTGAAAGAAATGATGGGACCTTCGCCAACTGTAATTATGCAAGTTAAACACTTGAGAATCAAGATTATATTATTATTTTACCCAAAAAAACCAACATTATCAAAATTCGAGCTCAAACACTCCTCAGCAAATTAATCATAGTTAATTTTTGTTACTCTTTTATTAACAGAGTCTTGCGGATCTGTTTTAGTGCCCATATTGGATAATTAAGATTTGGATATTACGATTATTACATCACGGGAACCTACTTTCACAATCGATATAATGTAAAGCTAGGAATAGTGTTACAATGCATTTCTAGTTCGTAAGTTGATGAATTACCCATGCAGCCTTTTATTGTTTTGTTTTTTTTTTGTTGAAACGGATGATATATACATTTTTGGTATGGATACATTCAGTAAAATCAGAAAATAAAAGATTCCAGATCGCTCTAAGTAGCTCTTCATCTCGACCCACAGGGTGTTTCCGGAGTGATTGGTTACGTACGAAGCCACTCAATCAGTGGTCCCATTTGTCTCTCTGAATACATGCTTGACCTGCAACCTTTTTCATAAATAGTTACAGTCATGATATATGCCGTTTACACTTTACAAAAATCGCATAGGTGTTTGCATGCTTATCTCTATTTGATAAAATATAGGCAAACAACATGCTAGAATTTTCTAAATTTTTGGCTTAATAAAACAAATTGTACAGATAATGAACCAATATATAGTACCCAATACGATGCCCGTTAAATTGTTTCAAATATTCTATTATGGTATTAAGGTTCATCAAAACATTTGCTAGATCTACATTAGCCTCAAATTAGTTTACAATCGGCAACTTTGAACCTAAATCCAACCAATCTATTAAATAAGTCTAGCCATGTTGCTGGAACCTCTCAGACGCTGATAGGATGGATATACGTTTTCTTGATACAACTTAGTATTTGGTCAAAAAAATTATTGTCCAATTGGTAATAAAGTGCTTATAAGGCCTTGTAATCGGGACGAAACATTAAAATTCTTGAGGATAGCTTGAAAGCAGGCGGCAAGTTGTTGAGTTAAATTTGCATCACGTTCCTATCAATAGTTCCCTAGACTTTCTCTGCACTCCATTAATGCCTAACCAAAAAACCTTCCCTATTTGGTCGTGGGGCCAACCAATACCTGCTCTTCTAAACTGTAACAACGGTTCAACAACGGCCGTAGACGACCAAAGTCATAGATGGCTGGCAGTCTTTATTAAAAAGCAACAAGGGGAGATAAAAGTATGGTAAAAAAGAAGGAAATTTTGGTGTGAAACTTTGTCTAAAGTTGTTGAGGTCACAATCTTCCTTTGCTCTTCTTGCACGTTCCCTTACCAAGACTTTTGTTTCATTTTTAACACCCCCAACGCCCTCTACCCGACACCAATATAATACTTCCCTCTATCTCTATCTCTATCTCCCTCTCTCTTTCTGCATTTGTTTTCTTTCCTTTGGTTGTGTGTATATAACTACTTCAGGGCTCTTTCCTGATGTGCAAGCCCACCATCTCTTCACCCTTATGATGGAGGAGTCAATCCATTCTTCTTTGAACAGGTCTCTCAGCTCCAAGGAAGGGGCACCCTCTTCTGAGGAAAGTGGTTGGACCATGTATTTTGAGGACTTCCTGGCATCAGAGAAGAGGGAAGAAGATGGTTGCTCTTTTAGCATGGGGGGAGGGTCTTCCATCATATCTGATGCTGCTTCATGTGTTGCATGGAAGCCTTTGGCCGGCACCGAGGCCACGAAGAGCTGCAAGAAGCTCAGATTTAAGAAGAGGAAGGCAGGTGGTACCTTGGATGATGATCCTTTGGAAGATACTGCCAGCTCTCCGGTTAATAGTCCCAAGGTTAGAAGAACCTATGTTCTAATTTTGTTTCGATGCTTTCTGATTCTAAAATTACTATGAGTCTTCTATTTTTTAGTTTAGATGGTTATTTTTGTTTCATGTTGGTGTAGGTTAGTTATTTGAATCACTCGGATGTGCAACCAAGGGAAAAAGCTGATGATCATAATAAGGGGATTCCTCAGGTAACATAATTTGTTTGTGTTGATACCTTTTTTTCCCCTTTTGAGTGAGAAAGAAGGTGTTCATATTGTTGTTGTTTTTTTTTTTTTTTTTTGAACAAAGCTGATGTTCTTGTTGTTGTCGTTATTTGTTTCCGTTGGTTCGAATTAAGACCAAGTTTTCCCTCTTTGGATTTTGTAGGAAGAAGCTGTTGGTTGTGGGAATGGCTTGGAGCTCAAAAGTAATATTGTAAGGGATTTGGGTTTTGTTGAGGGGACCAATGAATGTACAGAGCTGAAGAAAAGAGGGCTTTGCCTCGTTCCTTTGTCCATGTTAGTAAACTATCTTGGATAGATCTTCCAATCAAATATATCCTTCTTAAAAAAAAAAATACAGCAAATATATGGAAACTCTCTCTCTCTCTCTCTCTCTCTCTCTCTCTCTCTCTCTCCCTCTCCCTCTCTCTCTCTCTCTCTCTCTCGCTCGCTCGCTCGCTCTCTTGGTTTGCTCATATATCTTTATCTTTGTAGTCTAATCTATATTGTCACATATCAATGGCTGCAGCCAGTGGCATGATATTGAACCCTCAACTTGAGAATCCCCTACTTAATAAGCAAAAGGTGCAAAAGGGAGCCACATGCTGGGAAGCAGTTAAGAAAGAAACCAAATGCCTAATTGAAAAGGCCTGAAAGCTTAGTTTCAATAGAAATGACAATGAGCATCATGTTATGTCTCTTCATGCTCCTCTTACATTGTTTATCTCTGTAATTCCGATCCTCCTCCTACATTTTTTATCTTTGTAATCCTAGTGGATTGTAGCAGTAGTATCTTTTTTGATGTAAATGTCGCACTAAATGTTATGCGTTCCTTGAGAGCCTGATATCTAAGTCAAGCCTACATGGAGTGTAATAGTTCATCACTCTTTACCTTCTCCATGTCACTGGCATACTAGACCTATGGAGATGAAGACCAATCTTTTTTGATGTAATGAATACTGCATCCAAAACAAGAGATTCTATCATTTGAATAGCTAGTGATGACAGCAAGCCTTATCCCATCATGTTTTACTTTTGTTTCATTCATGTCGAGGGCCATATCATTCATTCAGGCACAGTAATTAAAGGTGTCATTATGAAATCACCTTCAGCTTAAAGTATACATGCTGCCACAAAACTTTACCTCTTTTTCTTCTCTTTTTCTATTTTCGAAAATACATTGGGAATGCGACTACTAATTAGATTCAGACATGGGACCTGTCCCCAGAACAAGTACTTAGGAGAGGGGTGCCAACCAACAGACCCAAGTCCTCCTGGCCTACTGCAAACTAATTGACAAACTATATTGCCAATGGCGAGAGTATTCATCTTCTTCATTGTCTTAACTTGAGCATGGATGAAGAAGTTTTTCGAGTATGAACTGCATTTTCGGATATCGAAGACAGATCAGTCCTCAGCAAACACACAGCTTCATTATGCTCTTTGTCAGGATTTCGTTTCATGCCTAACGCTCTCCATTTCTTTTCCCCCAGCACAGCTTAACATTTCCCATGACCATACTAAGAAGTATCTTCTTGTGACTCCATGCAAGATCCAATGAGAATTTACACCAGAATACATCTCTTGCATGTTTCAGTGTCCTTAAGCCAAAGCTGCCCTAATTCTAGTAGAGAAGATGCAAAATGCACTCTTCAAGAATATCCCAAACTCTGGAATCTAGAGTACAATTCAATCGATCATGCCAGTTGGATAGATGAAACCAATACGTTTCTTAAAAATCCAAGGATGATTTGCTCAGATTCCCTTGATGTCAATAAGCCAATTAATTATTCAATTGTTGGTATATACCGTGCTGCAGTTGAGAATTTAACCAAGCTGACTCTATTATAATATCTTAATTAGAATTTAAAACCTTCTCTATCCATAACCAAATCAATATTACACTCTAAATATAATAATAATAATAATAATAATAATAATAATAATAATAATAATAATAATAATAATAATAAGAAGTCAGCCACTTGCTTGCCTCACAACATATAATTACATGTAAGAGATGTCCAAAAGAGAAGACCCCTCCATGTGCAGCTCATTAAGGTAGGTGAGTACAAAAAAATAAAACTTTGCAGTCTAAAACTTGAAAGATATCAGGCAGGAATTCCTTAAATTTTTCAACTAGAACTCCATTTGGAAGCATGGTATCAAGACCTTTTCATCATTCTCCATCCATGGCCCACAATTACAAAATATTTTGCATAATAATCTACTTGGTTTCTTAAGTAATCAGAACATTAGGTCCAAACTAATAAATGGAAATCAAAGCAGGTTGATAGTTTCCTTGATGCAAACAAGAAAGGATAGATGAATGTCGAACAAAATGCAGCGATAAATGTACATCGAGGAGTGGTCCAATAGCTTTTCATTATTATCACCATTGAACAATTTTTTATAGTGGCAGTAATTACAATCACTATGGAAACCTAGGATCCCACTGCATCTACTTTTCCAGGCACACCACATGGTACTACTGGCTACATGCCTGGCTTTCTCATTAACATGTCCAAGTACTACTGTGTTTATTTATGTGGATCTATCCCCCAGAATATATCCACAAGATAGTATGGTTAAAATTTTATTTTATTTTTTCATATATCGGAGGATCTAAATATCATGATTAGCTCTAGTGGTTATTATATCCTATAAAACTTCCCATGCACAATTAAGAATCGCTCGACACTGTAAACATACTTATTTGCTTGAAGCTAAATCTTTAGTTTGATTTAGGGATTTTTATGGCTGCTCTCGATCTATCTTTGGTCTTTCATTCGATGATATTTTGTTCTCTAGCAAAAGGCTAATTAACAATGGCAGGCTTGTCAGAAACTTATATATGGCTGGTCATTAGCATGGGGCATACCTTGCTGGAAAAGCATGGAGAAAGGACTTTGGCAGGGACAAGCACGTGTGCTTGGATCTTGGTAGCTTTTGATGCTCATATGCGCTCTCAGAGTATTCCCATGTTGCATAGTGTCTTTGGTTCTTTCTTCTCTGCCTTTAATTTTGGCAGGGACTAGCTCAGAGATGCATCTCTCAAGTAGGGTCCTTTGTTCATCTCTTCGAGTTATATGGATGTCATCAACATCCTGTTCCCATAAACAAGTGTAAACATGACAATCCCACAAAATCTTTTATGTCATTGTTCTTGTTGGGGGGAAAGTATGACCGAGCAGGGAGCGTCCGAGCAGCAAGCGCCCGCCGAGCAGCAAGCGTTCACCGAGCGGAAGCCTACCAAGCGCTTC
>JAOXJJ010000069.1:15842875-15853388 GCA_025769935.1 Phoenix roebelenii | reverse complement strand
CCCGCCTCCCGCGGCCCCCTCCTACGGCCGCCGCGGCCCGGCCCCCCTTCCGGTGCCGCCGGCTCGCGGGGGGAGAAGAAAGAAGAAAGCAGAAGAAGGGAAGAAGAGAAGAAAATAAAAGAAAAAGAAAAAAAGAAGAAAAGGAAAGAAAAAGAAGAAAAAAAAAAGAAAAAAAGAAAAGAAGAAAAGGAAAGAAAAAGAAGAAAAAAAAAAGAAAAAAAGAAAAGAAGAAAAAAAGAAAGAAAAGAAAATTAAAAAAATAAATAAATGCATCAATATATATATATGAATGAGCAAATAAATAAATAAATAATATATTTTAATAAAAAAATAATTATAAATAAATAAAGTTGCTGTGGCTGGACCCCCTCCCGCGGCCGCCACGGCCCGGCCCCCTTCTGGCGCCACCGGCCTCACAGGAGGAGAAAATAGAAGAAAAGAAAGAAAAAAGAAGAAAAGGAAAGAAAAAAAAATTAAAAAATAAAAAGAAAGAAAGAAAAAAAAAGAAAAAATAAATAAATAAATAAATCCGTAAATAAATAAATACATATATATATGTGATGAACGAATAAATAAATAAATAAATAATATATTATAATAAAATAATAAATAAATAAATAAAGTGGCTGCGGTCAGGCCCCCTCCCGTTGCCGCCATGGCATAGCCCCCTTTTGGCATCATCAGCCTCACCAGAGGAGAAAATCGAAGAAAAAGAAAAAAGAAAGAAAAAAAAAGAAAAAAATAAAAGAAAAAGAAAGAAAAAGAAGATTTAAGTGTGTGTAGAGAAGACTTAATTGTGTGCAGAGAATACTTAATTGTATGATGCACACAATTAAGTATTCTCTGTATACAATTAAGTTTTTTCTGCACATACTTAACTATGTGATGCAGAGAATACTTAACTCTGTGCAGAGAAGGAAAGAAAAAGAAAAGAAAAGAAAAAAAAGAGAAGGAAAGAAAAAGAAAAAAAGGAATGAAAAAGAAGAAAAGGAAAAAAAAAGAAAAAAAGAAAAAGAAAGAAAAAGAAAAGAAGGAAAGAAAAAGAAAAAAAAGGAAAGAAAAAGAAGAAAAGAAAAAAAAGAAAAAAAGAAAAGAAAAAAGAAGAAGAAAAAGGAAAGGAAAAAAATACTTAACGGTATGATGCATAGAACAATTAATTGTGTGCAGAGAAGATTTAAGTGTGTGTGCAGAGGACTTAATTGTATACAAAGAATATTTAACTTAACTGTGTGATGTATAGAACACTTAACTGTGTGTTAAGAAAATTTAAATGTGCAGAGAAGATTTAATTATGTATAGAGAACACCTAACTGTGTGATGCACACAATTAAATGTTCTCTGCATACAATTAAGTTTTCTCTGCACACACTTAATTATGTGATGCAGAGAACACTTAACTGTGTACAAAGAAGATTTAAGTATGTGCAGAGAAGATTTAATTGTATATAGAGAACACCTAACTGTGTGATGCACATAGTTAAATATTCTCTGTACACACTTAACTGTGTGATGCAGAGAATACTTAATTGTGTGCAGAGAAGATTTAATTCTGTATAGAGAATACTTAACTGTATGAAGCATATGGTTAAGTGCTATCTGTACGCAGTTAAGTATTCTCTGTATACAATTAAGTCTGTGTGCAAGGAGGACTTAATTGTGCACATAGAATACTTAATTGTCTTCTTTTTTCTTTCCTTTTTCTTCTTTTTCTTTTCTTTTCTTCTCTTTCTTTCCTTCTCTTCTTTTTCTTTCCTTTTCTTCCTTTTTCTTTTCTTTTCTTCTTTTTCTTCCCTTTTTCTTCTTTTTCTTTCTTTTTTCTTCTTTTTTCCTTTTTCTTCTTTTTTTTATTTTCTTCTCTTTTTTTTCTTTTTCTTCTTTTTTTTGTCTTTTCTTCCACTGTATCTATCAATATCAAGAAAAGAAAAGAAAAAGAAAGAAAAGGAAAGAAAAAGAATAAAAAGAAAAGAAAATGAAGAGAAGGAAAGAAAAAGAAAAGAAGAAAAGAAAAAGAAAGAAAAGAAGAAAAAAAGAAAATAATGAGTGAGTGACAGTTAGATTAGTAAGCTTGGTATACAAGTAATATAGCATGGTTAACTTAACTGTGTGCAGAAAAAACATACCTATATACAGGAAACAGTAAACTGTGTGCACATAACAGAAAACTATATTTCGAGGTTAATTAAGTATGTACCATCGTTAGTTAAGTATGTTTCAAGTTTAATTGATTATGCGCCATGCTAAGGTAAGGCTTGGCTCACAAGAACAACCTTTTTTTAAGTGTCTACCATATCATTGTAATTGATTCGAAATATTCTTAAAAAATCAGATTGTTTAACTTAACTGTGTGTAGAGAAATCATACCTGTGTGCAGGAAACGGTAAACTGTGTGCACAGAACAGAAAATTATATTTCGGGGTTAATTAAGTGTGTGTATTAGTTAATTAAGTGTGTTTCAAGCTTAATTGACTATGCGCCATGCTAGGATAAGTCTTGGCTCACAAGAACAACCTATATTAAGTATCTACCACGTCGTTGTAACTGATTCGAAATATTCTACCAAAATCAGATAGCTTAACTAAACTGTGTGTACATAAACTATATCTATGTGCAGGGAACGATAAACTGTGTGTACAAAATAAAAAACTGTGCCAGGCTATTTTAAGTGTTAAAACATTGATTAATTGTGTGCCAAGCTTACTTAAATATGTGCTACACTATATTACATGTGTACCAAGCTTACTAACATAACTGCCACTTACTCATTATTTTCCTTTTTTTCTTCTTTTCGTTTCTTCTTTTTCTTTCCTTTTTTTTCTTTTTCTTTCCTTCTCTCCTTTTTCTTTCCTTTTTTTCTTTTTTTTTCTTTTTCTTTCCTTCTCTTCTTTTTCTTTCCTTTTTCTTCTTCTTTTTTTTTCTTTTCTTTTTTTTCTTTTTCTATCCTTTTTCTTCTTTTTCTTTCCTTTTCTTCCTTTTTTTTCCTTTTTCTTCTTCTTTTTCTTTCCTCCTCTTCCTTTTCTTTCCTTTTCTTTTCTTCTTTTTCTTTCCTTCTCTTCTTTTTCTTTCCTTTTTCTTCTCTTTTTTTTCTTTTCTTTTTTTTCTTTTTTTTTCCTTTTTTCTTTTTCTTTCTTTTTCTTCCTTTTTCTTTCCTTTTTCTTGCCTTTTCTTCGTTCCTCTTTCCTTTTTCTTCTTTTTTTTCCTTTTTTCTTCTTTTTCTTTCCTTTTTCTTTTTTTTTCTTCTTTTTCTTTCCTTCTCTTCTTTTTTCTTTCCTTTTTCTTCTCCTCTTTTTTTATCTTTTCCTTTCCTTTTTCTTCTTTTTCTTTCCTTTTCTTCCTTTTTCTTTCCTTTTTCTTCTTTTTTTCTTTTCTTCTTTTTCTTTCCTTATCTTCTTTTTTCTTTCCTTTTTTCTTTTCTTTTTTTCTTCCTTACGTTCATTCATATATATATATATATATGTGCATGTATTTATTTATTTATTTCCCTTTCTTTCTTTTTTTTTCTTCTTTTCTTTTTTTTTCTTTTCTTCTTTTTTTTCCTTTTCTTTTTTTTCCTTCTCTTCTTCCCTTCTTCTTTCTTCTTTCTTCTCCTCCCGCAACGTCGCCGGTGTCGGAAGGGGGTCGGGCCATGGCAAACACAGGAGGGGGCCATGGGAGGGGGCCGGGCCGCCAGCGGCCGCAGCGCTTGCAGCAGCCACGACAGCCGTAGATGGCCCGCGGAGAATTCTTCTCCTTCCGCGAGGTCGTCGGCGCCAGAAAGGGGCCGTGCCACGACGGACGCGGGAGGAGGGTGGGTCATGGCCGGAGTCGGCCGCAGGACGCCACAGCCGCCCTTCTTCCTCTTCTTCGGCGCCTCCCCACCGTGGGGCAAGGGCGGGGGTATTCTCGGCGGCGCAGCAAAAGCGAGGGGGCTCGGAAGGGGGCTGGGGTGGGGGTATTTCCAGCGGCGCGACCGCGGTAGGAGGCTTGGAAGGGGTCGGGCCGTGGCCGGCGCCGGCCTTGGCGGGCTCGACCCCTTTTTTTTTCTCTTCTCCGGTGGGATGGAAGATAAAGCAATAGGAATTAAAATATTCTTTGAGAGCATTTTCGTCTCATAATAAAGTATTTGGCTGGACTGATTGTTAACAACCAGTCAACAGGGATTAAACGTTAGAGACCGGTCAATAAATATACCGGTGATTAATTACCCCTAAAATAATTGGCAGCGCATACAGTTATCAGTCAAGCTTGTCAAAATATTTCATGGTACTTAAGGTAACAACACCCATTTAAGCTTCACCAGGGTGCACCTTAGGTTGCAATTTTTGACATAATTCACCAAAGGCTATATGGGATATAGATGTTGATGACAGACACTTGACACAGAGAACCTAATATTAACAAAAAGGCATATTGGGATAACTAGCATCCTACATGATCATTTAATCACCTTCAACAAGCCTCGAGGAGCCAGGTTGCAATATTATGAACCTAGTCTAACATCATGTCAACACTTTTGAGTGCATATGCGTTGCACACAGTCTCTCCCAGCACCCCTAAGAAGTAGTGCATATGAGAAAATATCACAAGTAAATAATTTTATACAATGATAATATTGGTAATGCGTGCCTCCAGCTATCCTTGTTCAAGTATTTGATCAAAGTCTATCTACAAGGATAGTTTAAGAATAAGAAGTCTTCTAACCTATGCCTCAATAAAAGCTATAAAGTAGATAGAATATCATAGATTTAAAAATAGGTTAGGCTTATAGGCTAGGATCCCCATCGGATAACTTAAAAAACTTGTTACTTTCCTTGTAAGAGCTCGTAATTGTTTGGGCTAGGCTGGGCTGGTCTGGCTTGGAAACGGGCTGGACTGGCCGCTTGGGCTGTCCATCATGCACTGGCACATGCAATGGGGAGGACTCCCAATGGGAGTTGTCTTCCTCCCCAAGTCCATTGCAGAAGAAGAGTCCTAGGGATCGTCGGACTCCAGTGAATGCCCTAGGACTCCGTCTATAAATGGCACCTCCCCTCATCCCTCAAGCCCTTGCTCATAGATCCCAAACAATCCTCGCTCGATTTTCTTTCTTTTCTGAGTTCTAATTCTGTATCCTTCTTTCTTGATTCTTCACCGAAGAGCCACCGGAGCGCCTCATTGGACCGCGGTAAGGCTTCTCCTTCTTCTCTTTCTTCTCTTATGTTTTCGGCCTTGTTCGCCGTGATTGGAGCCAATGCATCACCAGGAAATCGCCGAAACAGGAGTGCCCTATTTCAGTCTTGATCCTCTTCTTTTCCGCCGCCGTCGGCCGTTGGTTTGGTCGGAGCTGTGGCCGTTGTCGAGTGGGAACTGGGCCATCATGGCCACCGCCCCTTGGACTTGTGAGGGGGAAGGGAGAAGGAGAAAGCCAATCGTGAAGAAAGAAAAGAGAGGGTTTCTCTCTCTCTCTTTCTCTCTCCTCTCTCTCTTTCTCTCTCCTCTCCCTCTTGATTTCTCTCTATTTCAAGAGGAAGGACAGAAGAAACGGACATCAGTTAAGAAAGACTTTTTCGACTAGAAATTAGTTTCTTTCTTATGGTTTATATTCCCGTTTCTCTCTCTTTATCACTCTTTCTCTCTCTACATGTTCTCTCTCTACATATTTTAGTGGACTAGTGGCGGGACTAGGTACTCTGTGAAGTCGGGCTAACCCTTAGAGGGGTTCTGGCTAGTATTGTAACCTGGAGGTTCGAGTCTGTATTGGTCTTGGTCAGCGTTATGCAGTTGCAGAAAAGGTTTCGCGTCAACATTATACGACTGTACGAGAGGTCTCGGATTTTCAGGATTTCTCTCTACTTTTCTCTCTCTTCTCTCTTTTTTTTCTCTCTAGTTGGATTTTTTTTAAATTTCTTTTTTTTTTCTCTCTCTTCTCATGGTTCTATAGACCTAGCAGGAGGATCCCAGATGTTCTCATTGTAGACCCGTGTCGACCTCCATAGAGGGTCCGGGACTAATGTCGCTGCGACCGGACTCAATCATCATGAATTCCTATTGTGTTACTTGAACCATAGTCTGATTCTTGTTTTGTGATTTGATTGGCTTGATTGGCCAGAGCGGACCGATCTGGATCGTCAGATGTGGCTACCTAGTCGATCTTATGCGTCCTGCACTCGACTGTTGTCAGTCACCATAGACCCATAATTGATAACCCCTGATCTATTCTCTTGATTTGATATTTGATCCTTGATCATATGAATTAGATTACGTTGTGCTGACCGACTCGAACAATTGGGTATTGTCATCTAGCTGGCCTTATATATCTTTCTATATGAATCTATTTTCACAGTCAGCCTTGGTTTTGAATGGAGCTACAATCATCCGAGCAGAAAGAAGTCCAACAAGATCTTATACTCTAGTTTTTCTCTCTTTCTATGGGTACTCTCTCTCTAGCTCGATCTAGAGAGATCATTGGTTGTGAGGGCTGCAAGATAGTTTTGAGTTGCTACGTGATGGTGGAGCTGTTTAGTGGTTCAATAGAGGGTTCTGGATTGTCGGATACTTCGGATAATTTTTTATATTGATTTAGTTCTGTAGGATAACAATCTTTTAAACAAGAGGACGTTGAGCAGAGTTCTATGCACTCCAGTTGGTAGATCACGATGTGGGCAGATGATTAGTCTGTTTGAGTTATCAGCAAAGAGATAAGAATCCTTATACACCGGTCTGCATGATATAAATATTTTTGTACTTATATATGTATAATATGCTATGATCGGAATGTTTTTATGATGGTTTTGGTATTAAATCGTATTCTGATCTTATTTGCTTATGATGGATAGTATGATGGGTGCATATGTGAGCACAACTTACACTTGCATAATCGGACTATTAGATGTGGCACTGGACTAGCCATGTTATATTAGTTGTCCTGTCACATACTAGAAACGTGATCGTGGTTAATTTAAGACAGAATAAAGTTATAAGGAAATTGATGTATGGATGTGAATTGATTAAATGAACAAAGACTTTGGGCTTATTCCGTTATTATTGATTGTCCCATTACAAGTCAGAAATGTGATATTATTGATTGCCCCATTATAGGCTAGAAATGTGATACTATTAATTGCCCCATCATAGGTCGCAAATGTGAAACTACTGGTTGCCCCATCATGGGTTGGAAATGTGATACTATTGATTGCCCTATCATAGATAGAAAATGTGAAACTACTGGTTGTCCTGTCGCAGGCTGAAAATGTGATACTATTGATTGCCTCATTACAAGCCTTAAATGTGAAACTACTAGTTGTCTCATCACAAGCTAGAAATTTGATACTATTATTGCCCCATCATAGGCCAAAAATATGAAACTACTGGTTGCCCTATCACAGACTAGAAATGTGATACTATGATTGTCCGTCACGGGTTGGAAACATGATCAGGATTTAGCCTAAAATCAAAAAAATAATTAATCTTGATCAAGTTTAAAAAGAAATAGAATAAAAAGCATTGAAAACACAAATGAAGATTTATGAGATATTATATGATATATCACTCTTGAGTGGATGGATTTCTATTGATATTTGATGCACATATTTATGCTGATGATTCGAGCATTATTGATAGTCGGTTTGTGATTTCATGATATGTGCAACATTTTCTAATGGTTATCAAAGTTATATTATTATTGTGTTGGTGTAGATGTGTAAGGATTCTTACTGGGCTGTGAAGCTTACAACCCATTCCCTTTTTCTTTTCAGTGTTGCAGGTTGCAAAGTATATAACATGTGGAGGGGATGATTAGCTAGAGCATTACTGATACTGGTTGGATGATTAAAGTTTGTAATTAGACTATCTTTGTTGTTTGGTATGAATTGAGATCATTGTTAATTACAGATATTAAGGTTGCATAATATTTTTCGGCCTTGCATATTCCCTAGGGCTTTGCCTAGGAAGTGTGTGGTTGTGTAGCGTGTTGGACCTGTTAGGAATTGTGTTCTAAAAGACAATCGTCAGCTAGTTGATGATTGAATTGTATATGAATTAATAAAATTAATAAAAATTATTTGGCAATGTTTCATCACATATTTTGCATCTTCGTGAACTCAAGTAATGTAATAAAGTCCGTAGGACTCTATTAAACGATAAAGGAGGATTTATCTATGAGTCCTTAAACTAGTTCGCGACCAAACGATATGCTACCACTAGGACAATAGCATTATCAGGAATAGTGAGGATGATAATGTTATTTTGATGATTAACACAACCATTGAGGGCATATCAAATTAGCAATGCAATTTAACTTGATACATCACTAAGGAATGGCACACCCTCGATACATTCATGATACATTAAGAAAATGAGATCATGACAACTCTCAAAGATTAACAACGAGATAAAATATATAGTAGAGAATGATAAAGAGCTTTTAAATCTATTTCGGCAAAGTTTCAAGTTAAGTATACTCTAAAAGGCAAAACTGTAATTTTTATTATTAAGGGTATGAAGCTCTATCATGCCATACACTCAAATTTATTTGAAATATATTTATTGATCCTATGAACTAGTCTAACTCTAAGATGCAGATAATCATATTTTGAGTCGACCCCAAAGAGGTTTGGAGTCGATCCTGATATATATGGCACGCACTGGCATGGAGTGACACACTTGGCACAGAGTAGGAGTCGACCCCAGAAGAGGTGGAGTCGATCCTGGCATGTTTTGGGATGATCTGGCACATTCTTGCAAACATGGCACAAATAAATAGTAACTGGGGCCGACCCCAAGAATCCTTGAGCCAACCCCAAGAGGAGCCGACTCCAAAGGACCATGAGCCGACCCCAACTTGAGAACTCAAAGAAAACAACTCTTTGGATATTACTGAGAAGGCCGACCCCAAGTTTCCTTGAGCCGACCCCAGGTGGAGCCGACTCCAGGAAGCCTTGAGCCGATCCCAGGTCGAGTACTCAAAAACCATGTCTCTGGAATCCCTGAGAAAGCCGACCCCACTGTAGCAGGGGCCGACCCCAGAAAAGTTTGACCCAACCCCAAGACTGAGGAACAGTAACTTGAGCCGACCCCAGAAAAGCTTGGATCGACCACAGCATAGGTGACAGCCCAACAGCTAGTTCTGCAGAAGTACTTTTTGAGATTCCAACGGCTAGAAACGGCTAGTTTTTCAATTCGAACAGTTGGGGAGTGACTAATAGAGGTTGGGAGGTATTTAAGAAATACTATTCATCAGAGGAAGATATCTTTTGAAATTCAAGAAGCATATTCAAGAGCGAACCCTAGAAAAGAAAATCTTATTCAATTGCTTTATTAAAAGAGCCAAAAGAAAGTTGTTGAGCAGTTTCAAAGAGTCATCAATAGCTCCACCAATCCTTGTAAAGTGAAGCAAGTTTGACAAAGAAGAGAATAGGTCCTCCAAAGCGATCAACATTGTCTAAACTCTTCTTTATAGTTTATAAATTGCTTTATTTGCTCTCTTAGGAGCTCTCTTTCTTTACTTATTAATCTTGTTGTAAGGTTAGTTGGTAAGTCCATAAAATCAATATTGTAGGTTGTTGGTGAGCCCGCAAAACTAATGTAGGTTATTGGTGATCCTGGAAAACTAAATTGTAAAGATTTTTGGGTTGTAAGCCCAGAAAACAATCCAACTGTAATTTATGGAATTATAGTGAATTTTCAAGAAAACGCTTGGGAAGTGGACGTAGGTGCTTAAGAGAGCACCGAACCATTATATTTCTTGTGTGTTTATGTTGTGTGCCTTTTTAATTTCACTACACGTACTTAATTAACATAAGCTAAACTACCCATTCATCTATCAACCTGATTAAGGGATCAAAAATTTAGAAAATCCAATTCACCCCCCTCTTGGCTTGTCACCTAGGGCAACAAGTGGTATCAGAGCAGGTGTTTGAAAATGAATCCTAAGTTCTTCGGTGTTAAGCATACAGTTTTTTTTTCAAAAAATATGGCTGAACCTGATCGGGTTGCCTACGTGCCCCTTCATAAGGGGGATCAAGCCATACGTAGTTTTTTTTTTAAGTTTTAAAAATGCAGCAAAAGAATCGAATCAAATAATTTAATTCGTGCATGCTTATAAGATCAAATCTAGAAATCAGCACTGTAAGAACACATAGGATTATGCCGAAATTGTTTAAACAATTATGCTAAACTTTATTTATCATTAACTATCAGATCTGAAAGTTAAACATTCTATTTCGATTAATCTCCGAATATCCATTGAATGGATTCTGAAGATATCTCCATGAGAAGCCCCAAAGAAAGGTAAAACCTCAGAAAATCGGACCTAGACCCTGACACCAAATAAAAGATTAATGTAGCATTAATACCTTTTATGATGGATGAAACTTATGGATCTGATATTTGACTTCGCAGCCACACACACGAATGACCTTTACGAGAAGTCCACGTGAAGCTCCTGAAGAGATCCAATCCTGCGGAAGTGCTAGCTTGTGCAAAATTTCTTGAGGCTGAAATTTGATCTTCCCAACGCTATCAACTTTTGATCCGCCTTCTTGGAAGAACTTGGAGGAAA
>JAOXJJ010000069.1:15820858-15834159 GCA_025769935.1 Phoenix roebelenii | reverse complement strand
TGGAAGAGGTCCAAAAGACAGAGAAAAAGGAAAGATTTCACAGAGGGAATTACTACTATAATATTATCTGCAAGACACAAAGAATAAGCCAGAGGCCAAACTTAAGAACTTTCTCAGGGGAAAAAGGAGCCAAATTTAACAACAACCAAAACCAACCTCCATAAATACAAGTTTCAAAGACCATGCATGTAGAAGAAAAATCGACCAGCAACTACAAGGCGGTATGGAATTTCATTGATCTCTGCTCTCAAGGAATAAACAAAGCAGTACTTCAAATCAAACAACAGATAATGTTCTCACATAGTTGATAGGTCAGCTAAAGGATTTAGTGCCATCCTCGGGGTAGCAGTATGCTCAAGAAAATACCGTATGAGACTTAAATAATATCAAATGGAAATTAAAACCCTATCTTGTGCTCATGCTACCAAATCTCAAAAAATTCCAAACAACGCTAGGCAAAAAGCACACCTTTTACCAAATTAGTATTACAGTGCAGACATTCACAAACATGAGGTAGATGATAAGCTTATTTAAGATCCAAGTAAATGGACTTGCTTTCGGCAATGAGAGAGATCCAGCTAATTCCAGGAGCTTCCACCTGAAAGCCAGCAAATATATTTATTAATTTAATAAAAAGAAGTCGATGAATAGGATCAGCATTTTTTAAAAAAAAACAATATCTTGGTCATTTTATCAAATTGTCAAAAAAAAGCAAATAGTCGCTCTTCTTAAATCCTTCCTGAATACTACTACGTTGGAGGTTGATATCAAATGTATGGATTTTAAACCCAGGTAAGAAAATGAGTAACATTGCAATATTGCGTATAAAAAGAGAGAGAAAGAAAATCGAAGATTTAACTCCAGAAAATGGATGGATGAAATCACCTCTCCTATCCAAGAAACGGTTCTCAACTCTATTTTCTGGGCCGATCCGCCGTCCAATATGACGATCCTAGGGTTCCAAGCTCTCACTCCACCGAAGAAAGAAGCCGGAATCGAAGAACACCGAGGACCAGAAGAGCAACAACTTCACAAAGAAGGAAAAAAGGTAACGAAGCTCTCACTTCGTAGGAAGAACTACTGAGCCAAAAGAAAATCTTCAGAACCTTGTGAATAAAAATCTAAATCAAGTGAGAAATCCTTGCAAAACTTGCTTAACCTAGATCGATTGAAACCAAAAACAAAACAAAAGGAAAATAAAAAATTGGGGCAGTAGCGAAATTATGAGAACATCAAAATACTAACCGCGGCAATCTTCCCCTCCTAACCGCGGCGATCTTCGTCTTCCCCTCCTCTCGGACTCGCGGCGATCTTCTTCCCCTCCTAACCGCGGCGATCTTCCCCTCCTAACCGCGGCGATCTTCCCCTCCTCTCGGACTCGTGTGCTCGGTGCTTCCAACTCCAAGCCCTCGCACGACACGGCCGCATGGCTGCACAGCGCACGGGGAATAGAAAAGGGTTAGGGACCTAGGGTTTGTGAGGACTCCTAGTGATTATAAACCATCTGATCTGAGATGGACGGCGGCAGCTCAATTACGATCTAAACGGGTTAAACGGATCAAAACATTTAAAACCCATATCCGACCCAGTTAATAAACAGGTTAAATGGGTCAACCTGTTTACGACTCGAACTTGTTTAGGCCAAATCCGAATCTGTTTATGGCGGGTCGAACGTGGGTCGGGTTGGCGGTTCGGGTCATATTTTGCCATCCTTAAGTACAGGGTCGTACTGATAAAGTATTGGTAGGGTATGTATGCCTCTCCATCTGCTCATGGTTGGCCAACACAGGGTGGTGCAGCATGCAATACAAGGCAGGATAGATTGCAGTACAGCCAATTGTTTGAACCTTTCTCGGCATATTGTTAATACAATGGTGTAAGTAATTAAATTGAATAATATAAGTATGTGTGTTATTTATAATGCATGGGCTAATGGGAACAATTTAGAGGCATAGTGACAATACACAGTAACAATTTAATGCAAAAAGGAGGTGCACATGGGGTATTTATAATGTTCTAGGGCCCCTTATAATGAATTAGGACTCATGGGTGCCTCTAGAATCTGGCTTAAAGATGAACAACAACAAGAATCTAGAATCTAGAACTACTCTCATGCTATAAGGGTGAAAGGCGACTTATGACTAATGGCATCATAACTATTAAGTGTCAACCCTTCTAATGACATAAGGTTGCCATTAGATGACTCCTTAGCCAAATAGGACTCAAATGCACAGTTTATGATCTCATTGCATGGGTTCTGCCATTAGAATATACAGACTTGGCACCATTGTCACAATTTAGGATTTTCAGCTATATCTTTCTCGTTCAATCTCCGATTGATGTGATTCAAGCTGCCTTGGAAAGCTAAGTAAATGCCGGACACAATGAAGATGGTCCTATTGAAAATTTATGTGTGGTGATGCCCTGGAGTTGCTAATACCTACGTCATCTACCAATATTGCAAAAGTTTTAGCTCTTGAGGTACTTGCGAGCCAAGTGCTACCATATGGTCATGCTTGGCTATCATAAGGCTTCCTAGAGGTGACCATGGTTCTTTCTTACAGATTGTTTGCCTTTAGCATGAATCTCGAGGGAGGGTTATTTTTGGTCTGCATCAGCCTGCTTTGCATTTATCTGTCATTTTGATTTCTTATTCTATTGCAAGTACGACACTTTTCTGTTTCTTTGTTTCTAAGTATTCACATAGTTTTTTTCTTTTTTTTATTTATTTAAAAATGCTAGCTAGTATGTAGATAAATAATTGTGATATAATATTTTGAATGCGCAAGTGTAGATAGTAAGGATCATGTAATTTTTTTTCAAAGAGAATCATAGCAAAGAAGACAGTAGTGTGATTTCTACACATTGTTAAATACAGATACCAGTATAGGTCTATACTTAGTAAGAGCACAATAGAAGAGGAACTATGGATCCATTAGATAAATTTGAAGTTCTGAAGTCGTGAAAACTTAGAAAAGGATGGAAAAGGAAGAAGTGTTAGGACTACATGGGTTATATAGTTAATTGGGTTATTTAATTAAGATAAGGTGCCAATAATTGAAGGTGATTTTTGGTATATGAAGAGGGTAATGGAACAAAGAGAAATGACATGGATGCTGTCCAATTAATCTATCTATATGCCACAAAGATGAACCATGGAAATTATTTATTGGTTATGTAAACTTTTGATATTGTACATACACAAACAAGGAGATCGCTTTTGTATTACAATATAATAAACTGAACATGAAGAGCTTTTCTAATGATCTCAGTACCTTAGTTTCATTTATTATTGGTAGTTTTGTTGGATATATAATTCCTTGCTATGATAACATATGGTACAATTAATAAGGTTTGGCTAAGCATAAGCAATGTTCAAGAGTTCTTGAAACTATATTATACTTTTCATGATAGAGAAATAAAAGATTTATAAAGGAGTAATGGAAACAGGCAAACCAAAGGTGCTTATTTGTGATCACTAACTACTTGTATGAAGGAATGGTGACATATGTACATGCATGTCTATGCACACACACACGGACATGCTTCCAATGGTAGCAAAACTACTCTAAATTGTTAATCTAAAGCATGTGTTTGCCTACACTTGCCATAGATGAACTAATTGTTCATATTCAAAAGAATTTGCACACAGAATAGGCACTGCCCCAGCTAATGTGCAGGTTCAGCAAGTCACCTGTCCAACTGCCAGGTCAATTGGTTGAACTGAGAAGATCTATATATATATATCTGTGCTATATATTATGGAAGCTCCAAACATGACTGCCCATCATCGGTTCGTTCAGCTCACCTTGGTGACCACATACATAAGGTGGAAAAGAGAAGATCAGAAAATGAAATGGGGGGTGGGAGGGGAGTGGGGGATGACGGACTCTAGTCGGTCTGTAACTAGGACCCTGTCTAGGAAACCTGACAACTTGCGGAGGAAAAAAGATAAAAAAAGGTAGTCCAACACACTGGTTGGAGGAAAGAACATGGACTTTATGTTCCCTCTTCATGTGCATTGCATGTGCTGAATACCAGTATCTAAAAAATTAAGCCCTGTTTGGATGGCAGTGATGTTATCCATGCAATCTATCCTCAGCCATTTGAAGTTTTTGAGCAGAGGTGCTGTCATGTGAGACTGTAAGAGATATAGAGGAGCTATGAGTACATCTGGTACTCATGATCCTGTTAATCTCAGATAAGAGGTTCCACTAATAAGGTGATTTCTTTCTCATCCATAATACGTCTGGTACTCATGATCCTGTTAATCTCGGATGAGAGGTTCCACTAATAAGGTGATTTCTTTCTTATCCATAATACATAATAAGCACAATGAATTCCATGAGTCCAATGAACCATTGCTCGAAATTTATTTCTATACTATATGAAGCATCCTTGTAGAATTTTTCCAAAAAAGAGTGTCATTAAAATGTATTTTTCTTCTCAAACTTACTTCTATATTACAGTGCTCGAATACCAATCCAAGCCTCTTAACACAAATACTAAAGTGCCCTTTAAGATGGACTGCATTGTTTTTATGATAACTCACTGTTGATATTCGTTGAATGCCAATGGCTTCCTTCAGCATTATCTTCCGATAAAATATTATTTTTATGTTTTATGTGAAAAAATTCTCGGATAACCATATACTACTGATTTATCATGCTTGCTTTTGTCTGCTGGAAGGATGCAGGTTCTTTTACAGGTGAATGTTGGAATTGGCATTATAAAAGACCCTGTTCTTGAGGTTCTTCAATTTGAGAAGGACCAAGCTAGCAACTCTGTTTCTGAGAACCTCAGTAACTCACCTGTTCCGAATAGTGAGGATCCATGTCACGAGCTGCTTAGATGGTTGCTCCCCTTGGATCGCACTCTACCTCCTTCGCATCCATTATCACCTCCTTTAAGCTCAAATATATCTCAGAAAACAAATTCATCATCTAGTTCACAAATTTTTTCTTTTGGTCATTTTAGAAGCTACTCCATGCCTTCACTTCCTCAAGTTACCGGACCACCTTCATCTGCTGTTCCTCCTTCCAACTCAAGAACAGCATTTGATGTTGAAGATTTTGACCACTTTTCACCAGAGAAACAAATAAGAAGTCGAGATATGGGAAATGCAGAGCTTTTATCATTTCGAGGTGTTTCTTTAGAGCCAGAACGGTTTTCTGTTCACTGTGGGCTGGAAGGCATATACTTACCAGGCAGGAGGTGGCGGAGAAAACTTGAAATCATTCAACCATTGGAAATCCGTTCTTTTGCTGCTGAGTGCATTACAGAGGATTTTATTTGTGTCCAAATAAAAGTATAAGTACTTTTTTTTTTTACTTTATCAAATTAGTTTGTTTATGATTCCCTTTTGAAAGCAATATATTCTTTGTTTGGTCTAGGAAGTGTTTGTTACTTTTTCAAATGCTGAAACCGATCTTAACAGGCTAGCATTTATATTTTGTAATGCAGAATGTTATGCCAGCCCATATACCAGATTCTATTATTTTTTTGGATGCAATAACTGTTGTCTTTGAGGAGGCTTCAAAAGAAGGTCCATCTGTATCCCTACCAGTTGCATGTACTGAGACAGGAAATGGTCATAGCTTGCCCAATCTTGCCCTCAGGTTGGTATTCAATACTCTTGCTGTTATCCAGTGTGGTATTCCGGCTTTTATTTTTATACATAAATATGTACGTATGTATGTACATTTGACAAACTCATACAGAATCTAAGTTTATTGCTACCTTGAGTGGCAACTCTGCATTGATCCTTTTTTATGGAAGGGCAATGAACGCAATAGCCCACCCATTTATAACCCTGTATTGACTTGAAGATCTGTTTCAGTATCCGATGCTGGCATGAAGCATAAAAAGCTTCTGGGGAACCCTATGTGCTAATACATACACACAATTAATTGATAATGATGAAATGCATAATATAATCTAAATATAGGAAACACAAAGAACTATAGCTTAGATAAGTGAAATATTTATAGAACTTGCTGGATATACCAAGAATTTGGATATCTAGATTTGAATGCAGGGCATGTGCATTAAAAGCTCATTGCGTACTGAATGATTTTCACTTGCTGGATTTTATTAAGAAGTTGGTTAACTAAATCTTGTAATCTACCAATTATATATACCTAGAAGAACTGCCACTCAAATCTTGGATACCAGATTAGTGACTTATGTCTTATATTTTTTATTCACGCGCCTTTTTGTAATGCTATTTAGCCATATACCTCTGGAGCTAATATGATGCATGTAGATGTGGATATCGTGAATGCTGCTTGGAAAATTTAGACATAAGCTATGCATATAAAAGTCATACTTTGTAAATCCAATATTTTATCTAATTGGAAATTTACAATATTATTTTCTTGGAAGATATATTGATAATTTCATTTTAAGTACAGTCACTTGTATCAGACATTAATGAAGACAATTTGTGTAAGCATCCCTTAAATTGTCACCCACACCTCAGAAAATTGACTAGTTTTGCACCTATGCTTGTTCTCATGAGTATGTACCTGTGCAGGAGGGGCGAGGAACATTCTTTCATTCTCAAACCAGCAACTACACTGAACAGAGATTTTAGGGGCAATGGTGAGACTAGCTCTATGCAACCACATTCAAAGATGGGTACCATGGTGCCAAATGTGTATATGATATCAAGAAGTGCAGATCAGTATGCAATTCTAGTATCATGTCGCTGCAACTATACTGGTAATATCTTTATACTGTTTGAAATCAATTGCTTCCTATAAGCATTTATGCTATTAGTTTGACTTCTAACCTGTAATTTCTTTTGCAATAGAATCAAAACTATTTTTCAAGCAGCTGACAGATTGGCGACCCCGCATTGCAAGAGATCTCATGATCACTGTAGCACCAGAATCATATCAACAAACTATTAGAACAAATGCAAAAGCACCCCACCTTCCTGTTCAGGTTTCTCCTGCATTTTCTGAGTGTTGTTCCATTAGCAATATGGAGAAACATATAATTACAGGACATATGAATGTGTTCTCTAATGAATGTAATCTCATGTGATTTTTTTCAGGTGTTAACTCTAAAAGCTACTAATTTAACATCTGAAGATCTTACACTAACTGTTCTTGCTCCAGAATCATCTACTTCTTCACCTACCGTTTTATCCTTGAACTCTTCACCAAAAGCCCCAATGGACCCTTTTATTAGTTTTCATGAGTATATGGGAAGGATGGGTGGGGATAAACTTGGAATCAGGACGCATAGGCTGAGTTCAATGCCTGCCTCAACAGAATCTCAAAAAGCGAGTGATAGTGGTGGAATAAGATCAAGCTCCCTTGAGCACTGGACTGATTCAATGTCTCATGTGATTTCAAGTAATGACTCAGGCTGTACACATCTATGGTTGCAGAGCACAGTGCCTCTAGGGTAATAAAATATTCAAATTGTTCTATACTCAAAACTAGTAAATATATAGCTCTTGGATAAATAACTGAGATTTTTATTCTCCATGATCAACTAGATGTGTTCCTGCACATTCAAGCGCTACAGTCAAGCTTGAGTTACTTCCATTAACTGATGGGATAGTTACACTTGATACACTTCAAATAGCTGTCAAGGAGAAAGGTATTGCTCTGCATAATTTTGAAAATTCATTTTTTCCCCAATTCTTTTTCAGAATTTTTGGTGTTATCACATAACCTTCACTGAAATTAAAAATTTATATATCTTTTGTGAATTTGAATGAATGCCCAACATGTTCAAGTAAGTGATCCAGAATCCTAAGGACATATTAAGAGATACAATGTTGCTTATTTTTATAAATTAATATCAAGAAATGATAAAAAAAAGAAAGATGAAGAGAGAAAAGAGGAAGAAGAGATTGGCTTAATAGAGGGGAACCTCACATAGGTTCACAAGAACCATGTAAAGAATTTTTTTTTTTTGAATGGTTGGTTATGATGTATATGGTTATATGCGATAATCCCTTCCAGTCCACCCTCCACCCCAACATTTTTTTTTCCTTTTCTTTTCTTTTTTTAATCTCTATGAGTGTTTGTTGATCTGCCCATAGTATCTGTCTTATTAGGAGATTAATGCTGTCTATTTCTTAAGTTAATGTCAAGAAATAATAAAAAGGACAAACACAAAAAAGGAAAAGGGGAAGAAGATATTGACTTCATGAAGGGGAATCTCAAACAGGTGAACAAGAACCAAGTGAAGAAAATTATTTTTCGTTTTGAGCAGTTGGTTATGATGTATATAATAGGGGAAATAATCATTTCCCCACCCCACCCCACCCCACCTCCACTTTTGTTCCTTCTCTTGGTCTCTGCGTCTTTCTGTACTATTTCCATCTTAACAGGAGTTGCAATGACTTCTATTTTTATAACTTAATGGCAAGAAATGATTAAAAAAAGAAACATACAAGAAAAAAAAAGTAAAAGGGAGAAGAGATTGACTTTTGGTAGTTGGTTATGATGTATATAGTTGTGGAAATACCCATCACCCCCACCTTTCTTCCCTTTTTTGTGTCTGTGAAGTCTGTTGATCTGTCCATTCTGTTTCCATCTTATTCTGTACCTGCCACCATGGTTTGTTCTCGTGGAAACTCATGCGTACAAAGTTCAGTGTAAGTTGAATCTTTCTACTTCATTCAAAATCATCCAATGTAACATATTTTGTTTAATATTCTTTAATAAGTTGCACGTGGCATACAACTTAACTAAATTTCCAACTCAATCTCAATTTTAACTTGTTGGTCAAATGCTTATTATATCACAATCACCGTTGACATTGTGGCTTGCAGGTTCATTTCTCGTTTTTGTATTTTTTACTTTATTCTTGGGCATTACTATGCTTTTGCAAGTATTCAGGGTCTGTTTGGATGCTGGAAGATCTTATCAGAGAAATAAGATCTTATAGGCATGTTCTTTTCTTTTAAAACTACATATGAAACGAATGTCTCATCAAGAGGTCATGGCAGAAAGCAGCAGTCAGCAACAGATAATCCCTTATTTTTAGGCATATTTAATCCTTTTTTCGAGGTGATTTAGCTTGTCTCTTAAAAATTGGGATTAGTTGTTGCCCGGCTTCTCCAATTTCTGGGTGTCACCTCCATCCATATATCTTTAGAACATAAGTCCCTGTCAGAAGCTCTTAGTGGACTAATAAGATGTTCTGGCATCCAAAAAGGCCCTTAATGCTTCATATTATTCAACATATCACTGTATCAGTTAATATACCAAATCAACAGTGTCCCAATATTTTCTATACCGTAGTATTTCATCTCTCTTATCCCTGAAGGTTTTCTTTTTTCTAATCTTTTTTTTTTTACTTGAGTTATTTGGCTTGAAACTGGATGTAAATCATACTGACCAAACAAATAAGAAAGTTTGGAAATTATCCTCAAGTTGTGGGTGCTCTCATTTTTCCTGAAGTGTCAAATATCATGATAGATATGTGATGTTTTTCATACAAGTCAAGCATCTCATGAAAGTGAAACTGGGTATCTTCAAGTATAATTATGGCTATTTTTTATTTGAAAAGTAATGTACAGTGGATGTTTCTGCGAGCAAGTTGCTTTGCTTGCCAAAACTGCTAGTTCTCTATTTTCGGGATGACTAACTTTTCCTGACATATTCCGTTGGAAACTTTATAATGTGTAATTATTCACTTTAAATCTCATATTATGCTTCATGTTTTTGTTTATGTATACTCAGAAACTCCCTTGTCTGTTTCACTGCTATCATTTAAGAAACTCTACACATTTGAAAATGGGGAATTTTTGTTTCATATTAAAAAATTCCAGGTGCTATCTGGAGGTTTTCTGGTGGTTGGTTACATATTTGGTAGAGCATGTTTTTCAAATGAAACTGTCTTAGCACCAAGTGGACATGCATCTAATTATATTCTGAGGGTGCACCAGAATGAATCACTTCTGCACTTCAAAACACAGTTGAGCATACTTGGATATAATTGGAAAGTTGAATCTAGTTTTGTCTGATAAGTTCATTTGATATATGATATAAATAATTATCCATGATGTCTGTGTATTTTCTGTGTAGATATTATATATCCTTTTCAGTTAAGTACTACAGTTTGACTGGGTCAAGATTGTCTTGGTATACTAGTCCAGCATGAGGTTTTTTATACACTTAAAAGCAATTAACTGAACTTCATTGTTGCTGCACTTACTTTAAGAAAGAACCTGGTTTGAATTTTAATATATATTGGAATTTTGAATTTTAAAAGACCTATATTGACTAAAATGTATATAAGTAGATGAATGAATGATTTTCATTTATCCGCTGGATGCCATTTTGAACTACAAAAACTGTTTTCTGATGAGATAGTCTTATAGTTTCTGTATGGTTCCCGGTGATTGTGGTAGATTGAGAAATTAAATATATATTTTCTATTTAATCCCAGTGATAAATTTTCATGAGCTGGTTTTTGACATAGCAGGTCTGACATATATCCCAGAGTACTCATTGAAGATATATGCGACTTCCAGCATTGCAACAGGGATTTTGTAGTGCATGTTAAACCTGCTGTATCCTGTTATCTGGTTTTCTCAGTCATCTTGGTGGATCAAAATGTTGCCTGCTAGGTTTTGTATGATATTGGATGGATGGAGGTTCATACCAACAAGATTATCAGTGCTAAATGATTTCATTTCTGCCTATTTGAGGACCAATTTGGGCTGAAGGGTGCACATATTATTTTCACATTCATAGCTGATGCCTCCGGTTCTAATTTCTGAGCTGATGACAAGGTTTCTGATGTGCCATGTGAACAAAGACCTGCATTCATGTTGTACTCTATCAACCACTTTATAATGCCCAGTCAGATCTCCCATATTTGGGAATGCCATAATTGTATTATGTTCCTGTCAATTAATTTGTGATTGTTCTTCAATCTCGGAATAAATTTGAAGATCATGTGGGTGCCATTTGCTTTTTTTTTCATGTCCAGGGTTCTCCCTAGTTTTGCTTGTAGCATTTGTTTTACCATAACATATGTTGAATTCCTTTCTATAGTTATGTACAAACGTGTGAATCATCTCAAGTAGTCGCATGGGATGCTGGCTTGTTCTTAGCAGGGATACCGGGTGCGAGCTCAAGGCTCTGAAAATTTTGGTAAGTTGATTGTTGCAATATGAGTCCTGCCATTTTGGGTCCCAAGGTCATCATGAAAACACTCTTACTCAACACAAATTTTAAACCCAATTACTTTTTAATTGCTATAAGTTCGCAGAGCCAATAAAGAAAGCACAGTGATCTTTAAATGAGGGAATTTAAGTATGTACTACTGTTATGTGGGATGCACCATCCTTACTCTAGTAACAGAAAGCCAATCATGATGAATATGTGTAAAAGCCCGTAAATCACTAAAGAAAGTTTTAATAATTATGGAGATGCCTTTCGACATTGCAAGTCATCTTTGTCAATATGGCCACTGTAATAGTGGCTATGCTTTTTTTCATCTTACCATCCACTGCTGCTTAGTTGTGCAAAGAAATTTGGGAAAAAACTGCTCCTTGACGTCATGCAGTAGGGTAGATTCAGAATCAATCTAATATTGTGGAGTCTTGAAAATTTTGTTTTCTACATTCAATTATTGGAATTTTTTATGTATTTCAATTTAAAGAATCCTAGAGATTAAGCCACAGTTGACAACAAATGTCATCTTCATTATTGCTTCCATTTTTTTTTTTTGCAATGGGCATATATAGAACATATGCACTAGATTTTTATATTTGGCTCTACAGGGAGGGCAAGTCCCCCATTTAGCAGCCTGAGGCCAAGTCACAAAACATTAGTAGCCTTAAAACATAGATAAAATCGATGAAAATGTGATTTTAAATTAGTTCAAAATAATCATTGTAAAAATATAGGTACCTGAGTTAGTTGTTAGGTTCATACCGGACATTGCCAAACCCTGTAACAGTATTAGAGGATCCCTGAAAAAATTAGAAGGATTACTCAATAATAAATTTAAACACAACTTGGTTTCAAGGAAGATGAAAAAATTATTTAATACCTGACTCAGTAATTTGTAAATGATATGTTAGGATTCCATAGATATGCATTTAGAGTTATTTGGAAATAATTTGATCAACTTGTCTATTTTTCTTTTTATAATCAAAGCATCTATATGCCATACCTGATTAGTTACAGGGAATAAGCTATTCATATTTCTTGTTGTCATGCTAGAAAATGGTAGAAACTGCATGAATACATGAAATATTATTAATATAAATATAGACTCCAATAATGAAATCAACTATTCAAAACAAACATGATTTTGAAAGCTAATCACCATTGTCGACCAAATTGATTAAATGTTGGACACATAGCATGTGAAACTTGCAAATATGGACCTATCCATAAAATCAAATCAGTAAAAAATAAGTACACACACACAAAAAAAAATATGCTATTCATTACTTACTTGACATTTCATTGCTTGGTTGTCATATGGTGGATATCGCTATATTATGGAAAACACTATTTATACTTTTCGCTTCTATATATTGATGTAATGTTAGCAGAAAAAGTTTTAGTACTAATTGTTGGACATCACTTGCCCCAAGTTTATATAATTTATTAAGCCACTTATTCTCCCATATATTCGGCTCTTTCACTATTTTTTCCCAAGTTTGATCAAACTCTTGCATAGGCTCACAACCATGCAAGAGTTTGGAAATACTTAGGCCCCATTTGGGGGAGTTTTTGGAGGGCCAAAAAGCAATTTCCAGCCTCCAAAAATACTTTTGGATGAAAAAGGATGCTTGGTAAAAAGTTCGAAAAGCTGTTTTAGCTTTCCTAGAAGCTGTTTTAGCTTTTTTAGAAAGCTAAAAACAGCTTTTTGGAAGAAGCACCATTTTTGAACTTTCCCAAAAAACTATTTTAAGCTTTGTCGGAAAGCTGTTTTTGACCAAAATACCTATAATAAAATATAACAATTATATATTTTGTCCCTTTATAAATCTAAAAATCTGCTAGAGCCCTAATAAAGAACTCCGTGGATCAGACTCCCTTCTGTGCAAGAAAAGGTATTCTTGACTCTCTAGTCGTAGATCAGACCTAAAAATTAATTTACACCTTTACTAATAATCATAATATTTTTATACCTTTATTATTGTATTATACTATAAATATAATATTATATTACATTATATCATAATACATTAATATGTTACGTTAAATAATTTAATATTATGTTATATTATGAAAAATTAATTTACACTAATAATTATAATATTTTATACCTTTATTATTGTATTATACTATAAATATAATATTATA
>JAOXJJ010000069.1:15802849-15820758 GCA_025769935.1 Phoenix roebelenii | reverse complement strand
CGCATCTGGCCAGGTGGAGCGGCGTCAAGGTGGGCGACAAGGTGGAGTTGTGGGCTTTTCGGGAAGGAGAGATGGGGAGGCCGTGCTTCGTTCTCCACAGGATTACGGAGGGATTAACCGAGTGCATTCAGGGTGGAGGAGTTTGGGTTTGATCTCAGGGGAGCAGAGCTGCAGAGGGATTCTTGATTCTTTCCAACCAACGGTTGGCCTGTCATTATAATTCTTATTCTTGATTTTTTTCTTTCAAGAGGAAACGTGTGGTTTGTATCTAAAAGAGTGGGAACATATTGTGTTTAAATCTCAGATTCTTTTATTAGGATTTGTTCAATGTATCCAGGAGAAGACAATGTATTTATGATGCAGAATGTTATTAATATGGTGAATAATAGATACATATTCTTGATTCTGCAACTGAAGCATGAGTAGTTATTCATTGCCTTGTCAATTTGATCTATGTTATTTGGATGTCTTTGATTTTTCTGATGCTAGGAGTATAATATACACTCACATATGCACACAGGCACTTTGACGGTTCCTATGTAAAAAGCTTTCTAGACACACATCTCTATAGGGCTCCATGTTTGCAGTAACCATGAGATTAATAGGCATGATGGTTAAAGAACATAGAAGCCACCTTTACTCATTTAATTGAATATTGTTGTTAAGGTATAGCCTCTTCCCAATATACCAAATGCTTGAACCACCCGACCTCCACTTCACAGGATAGGTTATGCTGATGATATAAGTAATTCTCAACGAGGGCATACATGATACATGGGGAAGCAGGATTAACCACAGTTCAATCCAAGTACTTGACCTTGAGATTGTTTATGTAGACAAACAACCATTTCATGGTATCATTTGAATTTGTGTTTCAGAAGTTCCATAGTCATAATTATTTTTAGAGATAGGTATCCCAAGCAGATAAATCAAGTCATTAGATTCCAGAGTGCCATTGGGAAGGTTTTCAAAGTAATAAATTTTCCGGTAGTCTTTACTGATTTGAAGCTTTTCAATAACTAAGTCTCAATCATGATGTTTAATGTTAGCATGGCCACCATATACAAGAAAAGTAGCCAGTTTACATGGAGAGAACCTTCTTACATCTTTTCTTATTTATGGTTATGACAATGTTGCCTTTCTGTATTTCACTTTTGAAATCCTTCACCATTTCAATCATCCATGCAGATTAGTTTGAAATCCTTGACAATGAGCAAAGGCAATTGTTATATACTTGTTTTTTATTTATGGCATTGATATACGACACCAAGATCAACCAGAATGCCTAGTTCGATGTCAAGGATAACCTTTCCTACTTGCAGTAAAGTGCCTATCTAAATCGACCAACATTCACTATGCTTGTTCCTTACCAATATGCTGCGCAGCTAAGTGCGAGACCTTTGGCCAGTGCATTTGTTCCTGTTTGTGTCCTACGTAGTAGTGCTTACGAAGCTTTGGCACGGCACGACACGTACCATGCAAGTGCCAGGCAGCATGGCAATGACATGCAATACTAGTCCTTGCTTTTTGTGAATCTAACCTGTGGCTTCAACTGCTGTATCTTTACTGCATGGCCAATCAATTGTGTTCTATGTGAGAAACCTCCAAAGCATTAAATAAGCTTAAAGACTGAACTAGGACAATTTACTACTTGATGGATGTTACGCACATTGTATAACAAGCAAGTTTGCAGTTAACAACTACTGTAGCTATATAATTTGATTCAACAAGCTTGAACCAATCTTTCAAAGGTTAGCTTTATGGATTATTTTTGCCCTTTTTCTCATATACTAAATGGATCCCCAAAGTAAGCCTTTATGAGTTTTCCCTAAGCAGCATCCATGTATTTTGACTTCAGCTAGCTCCTTAATTTCCATTCGCCCTTGTACACAATCCTGTATTGCTGTAATCGTGAATCTACCTTTATGGGGTATTCATTACAAGGTACAAAACTTTTACCATAATCCATCTTTAGTTTTAAATGATTTAAACCTCTCTTGACTCACCGATCTCCAGACTATTGTATCATATAACTGGCAAAAGCACCAAAAGGTTCTGTAATAACAAGAAAGGGAGCAATTGAGCAGGTCTCCTGTGGAGGAGTTTGTTTCTTAGGTGAGTCTTAGTTTTATGAGTTTTGGTCTTTGATTTTTTTTTTAGCATTTCATCAATATAGAAATAACGAAAGGAAATATTCATGATTTAGGGGATGCATAGACACTACATATTATATATCATGGGAAAATTAGTTCAACTAGATGTTGTTGATACTGTTCTTAATTTTAATTAATAATGGGTGCTCATTCCATAAATCCATCTTTTATATTATTGTTACTATTTTTCATAAAATATAATCAATTACATAATCACAATTTACTCACAATTTGAAATCCCCAAAATATGATGAGGTTGCTGAACTGGATGTTTTGAAAATTTAAAGTAAATTGCTGGCTTCTTAAATTAATCAATTGTTTGATCTTTATAATAGAAGAAGGAATGCAATATTTTTATTGTTCAAAAAATACGTAGAGACTATTGCATCGTGGAAGCACTATATATGGCGATTTTATAGATAAAGGGCATTCTTTAGCAGTAATAGCTTATCTAAGCTCAAATTAGCAGTAATGATCATCCTAAAAATCTTGATTAGAAAGATCTAATAATACTCACTAACCTATTCGACTTATGGAGATTTGATGGGACTTCGTCTGGTAGATGTTAATAGAGTCACAAAAATCAAGTATAGTTGGGGGGCAGCCATCTTACCATAAAATATTTTTTCTATATATTTTTTGGGTAATCCTAATCATGTTGTAGATTTAGATGGTAGGCTTTTCTTAATTTGACCCACTTTGAAAACACTTATGCCATTGTTCGAGTTAGATTAGAGGGCTCAACCCTTTTTTATTTTGATGACATGGTTGATGCCCGCTTCTCCTTTGGTTGTAGCCTTATCGCTATCAAATACCTTAGGAACACTGATAATGATCATGTAAAAGACGGTCATGGTGCTACCATCTTTCGATCCATTGATCACATGGTTGTTATATGGATTAAGGCATGAAGAAGGATCCAAAGGACTAACCATCCATTTCAATTACCCGAAATTCTCAATTATGACCCTTGAGTTTAATTATATATATATATATATATATATATGTATGTATGTATGTATGTATGTATATGTATATATAAGTGTATGTATATGTATATATAAGGATGCTTTGCCCTAATCCTAATTAAAACCTAGATCGTTGTTGCAACTTGAGAATATCTGTTGAGACTTAGTTATATGCCCCATTTAAAATTTTAGAAAATGCAGGTTGGGCGCTATGCTTTATCTTTCATTGGAACTTTTATAACTACTATCATTGCATGAACTTAATCACCAATGCATGATTTTGCATAACTATTCTTGTCCTTATGTTCAATCTATAGTTGACAGCTAGAATGGGAAGCAATTATGTAGAATGATGTGGACATGCAACAAGGCAGTAACAATTATAGCATTTAATTTAAAAGTCAAAACTACGACATTGCATTTAAAAATAAAGTCATATAGATTATGCTTAAAATAGAAGCTCAAAGATGACTATAATTTAACAAATGATTATAAGCTTGAAGAGGGAAAAATGCATTGAGAAACTCAAAAATGATTATAGGCCTTGAAAAGCTCAAATGCTTATTAATTTAACAAATAGCTGATACGTTTTCTCAAAGATAGCATATGGCCATAAAGGGGTTATTTCAACAAAATAGATTGTAACGACCAATTCATAAATAAGCTAGCAAGGCACTACCTCTATGTATTTCTTTAATGTTGCTCTAAGGTTTTGACTACGTGTTATGAAGTGCGGTTTCTCCATGCTTAGCTTAGGGAAACAACCCTTATGAGATACACGCATATTATGCATATTGGACTGATAAATGCATGTGTGAATGTTTTTCTTGGTAAAAAAAAGGGAAGAAGGGGGTGAGGAGAACCGCACCCGTGTAGCAACCCCCATTGGGCCCCCTCTCCGCTGGAGCATGTTCGATTCAGGTTGCAAATTTCCGTGTGCCCTCCCC
This sequence comes from Phoenix roebelenii, assembly GCA_025769935.1. Classification (NCBI taxonomy): domain Eukaryota; kingdom Viridiplantae; phylum Streptophyta; class Magnoliopsida; order Arecales; family Arecaceae; genus Phoenix; species Phoenix roebelenii. Next base: position 15,816,690 of record JAOXJJ010000069.1, on the reverse strand, counting down.
ATCTATGGTTACCCACGTGTGAGTACGTCACCCCAGCACCACTCCGGTTGCCAGCGGACCAGTAGCACTCCCTCTAGCAGCGTTCAGGCGTGGGGCATCAGGTCCCCGAATTTAATCGATGCCCGCATATTTTGAATCTAGATCACTCTGGAGAAAGACAAGCTCCGTTTCCACTGGGCTACCACCTCGGTGGTCATGTGTGAATGTTTTGATATTGACCTACATGTTTTACATGTATGGTAATCGCTTCTAAAGGAAAAATAAATGGACGGACAAATTGCACCTTCTAAATGCTGCATTGCACCCTATTGGAACATTGATTGGTGATGTGAAAAGGGTTGAGTTTTGGAGTACGAGGAAAACACCAATGTGTATCATAGCCAATTGTGTCTTGCACCAAGGGCTGAGCAGGGAAGAATGGACCAGGTCCGAAAATTAAATCCTTGGGTCCGGATTGGGTTCGGTTGGCTCGAACCAGATGTGCGTAGATTCTTCCACTACGTCACGCCAACATCACGGGATCGCTCTGCGTTGTTTACACTTAACCCCCTCTACTTCCATTCAATATTTAGTAAATTCTACTTTTTAGAGGCGGGTGAAAGTGAAGTGCTTGAGAACGTTCCAGGGTTTCTCATTTCTCGCTGCTTCCTCTAGGGTTTCGATCGCCGCTTCTCTACGGCTTCCAGGTTCGCTGCTCCTTTGTCTCCATTCCATTGGTTTAGGGCGGAGTAGAGGAGGAGGGCAAGATGGGGTTCCAGATGCGGCCATACGGGATGCAGGCGATGCTCAAGGAAGGGCACAAGCACTTATCGGGGCTCGACGAGGCGGTGCTTAAGAACATTGACGCTTGCAAGGAGCTCTCCGTCATCACCCGCACCTCCCTCGGCCCCAATGGTGAGAGTTTGCCCGCTTAAAATCTCGTTAGGAGTTCTGTTTTGTGGCCCAAGATTTGATCTTTTAGCGATTTGGTTTGGGTTTTTACGGTTGCGTCGATTCTTTCATAGTGATTCTGTGAGTGCATTGCACTTGTTCTGTAATTAGGTCTCAATTTGGTCGTACCAATCTGCACGGTTTCTGTTCTTTAATTATTTGAAGAAATGAAGATAAATCAAAAGAGAATGGAACTCCAAATAACGTAAAGTTATATGTTTTCTAACCCGAGTTATTGTGGGAGTGTTTATTTTTTGTTTGCTTGATCTATATATTTCCATTTCCAACATTTAATGCAGAACTTACTTGAGTTTCGGAGAGTGGTAGCTTATATGATTTTTGTTTTGTTCTGTTTTTCACATGGTGTAGCGAACGAATACTGTTATACTTGATTTGTACCTCAGGAACTTTTTTTTTCTCTTGTGGTTGGGTTGACAGGTGGAGGGAAGGGTGTATTATTGATGAAAAATATTTATTTTTGATTTATTTATGGTTCTTTTGCTATCCAATTCAGGCACTTTTCATGGAATTTATTTGGCTTCTACATGCTTAACCTTGCTATACTGTACATCATCACTTCCTTTTTTGCTGGAAAGTTGGGAATAAAGCTGGTCATTTAGGTTTAGTGATATTTCTTGTGTTGTATTCTTGAATCTTGCATGACATCAGAGCAGAAAAGTTTGTGTATCATTTGGAGTTTTCCTGAATTTTCATCAGTTTCATCCTTACTGTGGGCACACTCATGTAGCGGTGCTCTGTGATTATTATGGGCCTGGTTATGGATGCATTATGAGTTGGGTTTATGGTTGTATCGATTAATTTTTTTTAATAATTTATCTAGGTATGAATAAAATGATCATCAATCATCTGGACAAGCTCTTTGTAACAAATGATGCGGCCACTATTGTGAATGAGCTTGAGGTCCAGCATCCTGCTGCCAAGATTTTGGTGCTGGCAGGAAAGGCTCAACAGGAGGAAATTGGTGATGGAGCTAATCTTACAATCTCCTTTGCTGGGGAGCTCCTTCAAAATGCAGAGGAGCTTATCAGGATGGGGCTGCATCCCAGTGAAATAATTAGTGGTTATACAAAAGCGATCAATAAGGTTCTTGTTGCTTTGATGAAATGTTAATGCTTGTAAATCAATATATGTAAGATCTATGGCGTTCACATATGCATTTTATTTCTTAATGATTAGACAGTGGAAATATTAGATGAGTTGGTTGAGAAAGGATCAGAAACTATGGATGTGAGAAACAAAGATGAAGTTGTTTCTCGAATGAAAGCTGCTGTTGCTAGCAAACAGTTTGGGCAAGAAGGTATTTTGTGTCCTCTTATCGCTGATGTGAGTACCTCAACACCTGAGCTTATCCATTATTTTCTTGTTTTTTTCATTATTGTGAACATGAAGTGCTATTGCATGTCAGGCATGCATCCAGGTCTGTCCAAAAAATCCAGCAAACTTTAATGTAGATAATGTTCGAGTTGCAAAACTGCTTGGAGGTGGTTTGCACAACTGCACAGTCGTTCGTGGTATGGTCTTAAAGAATGATGTCATCGGGAGTATAAAGAGGATGGAAAAGGCAAAGGTAAATAGTATCAGATTGTTTTTTAGCTAATTTTTACCTTTTTTTGGTTTGTTGATGTTACATCTATATAAAGAGAATGTAAAGCTTGGAATGTACCATAACATCTTGAAATTATGTAAGTTCGGCATTTGAGAATGCAAGACATGTTAAAATATATATGACACTATGCCTTAGGTGTGCGTTATTGAAGCAATCAAAACCTAATGAGCATGCCACCTCCAGAAGACATAGCATCTTGTAATAGGTGCACTGTGCCTATAAGCCTCTCTAACCTGTAGTGATGATGCACATACCTCATTATACAAAAACTTGCGTGTCAGCCTTAGTTTTTTTTTAAGAGCCTTACTCTGAGGTGTGCATGCAGGTGAGCTTCAAATGAGCCTTTTTGCAAAATGTGGGCTGAAAATCTACCATTATTACTCATACTAGGGTCACGCATGCGATGCGTGTGTGATGAAGAATCGCTGTCGAGCTGGAGTATGGCAGTGGATAGAAAGATATCATTTCTTCTACTTGGGCATGATACTCAAGGAAAACGTGATTTTTAATAATTAAACAATGTAATCCAGCATGTGTTGTCACTTTTAAGCAGAAGGCTTCAAAGTTCAGCGCCCAGCCTGATTTCGGGTGGCCTCAGTGTCCAGCATGAATGTGCCGGACTTCGAGGCTTCCATATAACACATCATATATATACATATATACGTACAAATATGCCATGTATACATATATGTATGTATGTATATACATATATATGTGAATACATGATACATTGTTTGCCTCTCTCCTCTCTCTCTCTCTATATATAGAGAGATAGATGATATGTTCTGGTTCATTCTTATGGTATTTGAGTTCTTTTGTTGGTCGGACATGCTAATATGTGATAGTAACAAGCATTTGCTACAAAAGCATGCCCCCCTTAGGGACCATCTTCACATTTGATACCTGTCAGATGTACAGGGAAACTGAATTGTGCGATATGGTATAGACATTTGTTTGAAAAGATGCAAGCATCCATTTAAAATCTTTATTCTTTCCTCTTTTTGAGGGGACTTGATATGAGGCTTATAGTCTCCTAAGAAAACAAGAGAAGTAAATGTGGGAATCTTCTTGGTAGATATGCTCACCTACCCTTGAGGCACATTTGTTTGATGCGGTATTTTCATCTTGTTGAGATTCACAATTTTATTTCCTTTTACCCGTTCTCTATGACATGAGTTTTGTAATTAGATTTGTTTCTTCTAATTCCACCTCAAATATTTTGGTGGTGTAAGAATTAGATAACAAGCTCTGACATGCAATGCTTATTTGTACGCTTCAGGGAGGTATCGGTATGTGTTTCTTAGCAATTTAAGTTTCTATGACCCTGTTGTATGTATCTATTTTATCCTTAACTTGTGGATTATGTTGTGCATGATATCATATCCTTTCGTACCAAGTTTGTGAGCTTTGTTGGATCACTAATTCATTGTCTTAGTATAGAAAATGGGATATGTTGCTTACCTATGAGACTAGATATATTTAAAATTGGAATGTAGCACTTTAACCATGAGACTATAAGATGACTGCTTTCTCTTTAATCCTTTGACATTATTTTTTGATATTTAAAGCATTCATGCAGTTTTCTTAGGTGCTTAGTCTGCCGACATAATCATGTTGATGATGCATTTCTTTTGTAGATTGCGGTGTTTGCTGGAGGTGTTGATACATCAGCAACTGAAACAAAGGGAACTGTTCTAATCCATAATGCTGAACAGGTAGTATTTTGACCAAGGATTTAAGTAATGAATCTTACTGGTCTGTACTGGGCATATCATACCAGACGTTTAAAAACTGGTACCAGGTATGCCTCTTGTACCAAGAGTCATTATGAAGGGAAGTGCTGCACTGGCACTTGATACAGCCTATACCAGTATGGGTACCAAAATCAGTACTTATAACCTTTAATTTTGACCAAAAAAATGTATGCATGTATTTTGTTGTTCCTCCATTTTTTTATTTGTTTTTCTTTTATTGTAATTTCATTTTTTTTACTTATAAAAGGTGTCAGGAAAGTTTCAAGCACTACATGCTGAAAATGTATCAACCAGCTTTGATGTAGTCATAATTTTTTTATTGTGAATTGCCCCTCAAAACTTTGGAGAGTCTTAGACGGTGTGCTTGGATACATTGGTGATTTTATCTGGATACTCAAAAACCTCAATTTTTTTTTGTTCTTGTCTGTTATTGCAGGTTGCAAATGGCCTGTTTAACTTTGTACTTTCATTAATAAATAAGCAATTATCTATTATCCAGCTTTGATTTTTTGAGCTAGTAAACACATTGGATGTGAATCACATAAGATTGATTATTTCAAGCTAAAATTGAAAATTTATAATAATTAATAGTTTATGTCATAAAGCAGCAATCTTCTTGTATTGACGCTTTATCTATTAGGCTGTACATATCGATACTCTATTAGTATGATATATCATTGGCATAGTAAGCCATGCTGATTGAGGTAGACATGGTATATAAAAATAATCAAAGTTGTTTTTTGTCGTCGGAAAATTTTCAACATCATATAATGTTTGCTGTGCCAGGGATGAAAATGCTTGTTCATATGGTATCACATCTTAGATATATACCTTGTCAAAGGTTATTGGCTTGATATGGAGGCGCATACCTTCATGCCATGTTTGCATGCCTATATTAATGCGTATGATCATGTGAGGTGTATTGCTTAATACTCATAGTTACTTTGGTCTGATACCTTCACTCTAATAGTTTGTCATGCACCCATGTTGGCACAAGTACATATGTAGGATGTGCTTAACACGTTGGCAAAACCAATTGGACCTTGCTTTTGAGATATCTAAGAAGTTAAAGGCAAAGAGAGAGAGGCAGAGTGGATGAAGAGAAAGAGGATCGGCGGGTGTAGGGGTTGGTAATGAAGTGGGAGTAGGTTGGCTAGTGGTGAGATGTGTTAGTTGACCAATCATAGAGTTCAATGGTACATGAAGGAGGCTTGCAATAGACATAGCATCTTGGAGGTGCAAGGCACTCAGGTGGGTTACTGGAAGAGATTGGGTGTCTGATGAAGGAGAGATGTTTAGTTTGGTTGATGAAAAACAGATTTCTTTTTTTTTGGTAGATAGTTCTTAGGCTAGTTTCATTCCACTAAATCTCCCTGGTACAAGCAACTTGGTTTTTCACCTTTAAAATTGGGGATAGGAGAGAGACTAAGTAGAGTTGCAAGTAGTTTTGATGGCATATTTTGCTACTAGATGAGCAAAGTTGTTGCTTGCCGAAGGAGCTAAGATGATGGAAAATGGATTGCAACAATTTTATTCTTGCTTCATCCACTTAGTTATTTGTCCCATGTGGAAGGGGGATTGTTGCAATCAAATGGTTAGTGTGACTAATGAGGGCTAAACTATTAGTGGGGCTCCAAGTTATGCTAGGTGAGGAGGCATATATCTTCATGAAAAAATGTTAGTCTAGCATTGCTCTTTTTTGTGAGGAGCTTTTGATGGATACCTGTGATCCGTCAAGCATGAATGTCCCTTGTGGTTTAGAAGCTCCTTTGTATACTAGATGTAGAGTATAATTTTCACTCTAAGGGAGTATATTACTCGAAGAAGATTATGGCCGAGTTGCAATTGGGTCCACATACCCATGGCTAGTTTTGTGATCCTTCTTAGCTGACTCCATCCTAAACTTTGGGAATAGGATGTGTCCGGCTCCTGGACACCCATAACTGACTCTTGTACCTGAACACGTGTTACACTACACAATAGTGTATGCTCATATTCTTTTGCATAATTTAAACCTATATTTCAACTATTAGTAGTTTGGAATTCCTTTGTTTGTGTTTCTTCTATTTTTGATCGAGAATTTGAAGGCCCAACATATAGAGAGAGTGAGATAGTGATACAAAGTAGTCATTCTATATCAAACAAAATATTGAAAATCAAAGTAGGGCATGTTTGGTTGGGGGGAGTTGGACTCTGGAATGATAATGGAAACGAGTGACTCCCGTTGCAGCTATTTGGTTGGGTGAGTCCCACTCCCATTCTGATTCCAGGAGAGAATCCCCTAAAACCCAATCCCTACTCTCCCTTAGTATTCAAATTCCACTTCGGTTTTGATTCTAATTCCAGTCACAAACCAAACATGCTAGGGGATATGGCCATTCTGATTCCCATTCCAATATATTCCGATTTTGATTCCAGTCGTGAACGAAACATGCCCCTAGTGTAGGAGATTTTGTAATATGCTTAATGTGTACAACACTTATTATGTTGTAATGTTCAAATGTAAGTAAATGCCCCATGTAATGTTTCTATTATAAGTTTTGAGCTTAGTTGCATTGTTGTACTATAAATAGTTGTTTAATTTTAATAACTATGCAATGAATTTGTTAAATTGCAATCATCATAGATTTTTAGAATGTGTTTTGATCCTATGTTTATATAAAAACTAGTTAAAAACTATATTTATTTGTTGAAAACATATCTATGAACTAATATAAAAAAATTAAAATTAGTTGTTAAAGTAACGAATAATATTACATATGTTTTCATGCACATTGTCAAGATCTTCAGGTCCAGATGAAAATGGTCTTGAACAATTTGGATCTCATCCTTGGATCAGGGAACTTATGATCATAAAATTGAGATCTGTGTCATCAATCTTGTAGTCCCATGGATTGTAAGTCCACATGCAGAATCCAGTTTCTTTAGTTCAATTTGTCTATACTGTCTTTCGGAATTATTTACTTATTGGCTACAAGCATCAGGTTTTGAACTTCTAAAAAGTAAATAAAAAAAAAATTTTAGGAGCAAGAGACAAATCTTTTCTTTTTCGCAACCATTTGTTTGAACTATTTATTTTTTGTTAATATTCTCCCTAGAATAATTATTGAACTAATATTTTTGGAGTGGCAGCATATAAATATCTTGAGTAACTGAGTATGATGCCTGTTTCACTAGACATGCTATGTATAGACTTCTAGTGAAGAAATAATAGTTTTGTAAGCATGACCTTTCGTTCTCCATTCACCTACTGTTCAATTAGCTCGCTTTTTGAATTTTCACATTTCTTTTATAGTTTTATGTTTTTAATTTTTTGAAAGAATTCTGTAAAATTCTCATAATCGAAGATTCGATCCTTGATTTGAACTAGAGTAGCCCCTTCTATGATTTATGACCGATTCCCAATCCTAAAATTATTGATCATGCTAGCATGTACCAATTGTGTTAGCGTAATAGGTCATGATATTGTATTGCGTTAACCCTTGATTGACACTTAAATGATACATGATAGTTTAGTCCATGATTCGCTATACTGCTGTGTACTGTCCCATACCAGGCATATCGTGCTGTATGTGTTTTGAACTAAGACTCGGTACAGGGGATGTACAGAGTCTTGATACGCCAAACTGACCCTCATATCGGGCATATCGATGTTGTACCAAGTATGGGTTCAATACCGAGATAGGGAACCTTAGTTTAGTCCATTTTTTTTGGTATTACAAAATCTTCACTTGTAATTGCAATAGTAAAGAAAAATCTCAAATGGACCATACTCCCATTCGTGTCATTAACAATTGTTTTGAACAGTATAAATTCCATCTATTTTAAAAATAGTTTTTTTTGTAAATCCAGAAAGCCTATTGATTTGGTAGATTATCTATGGCTAGATGAATAACTACTATGTTCTATTGAAGAAATAGCTTATATGTTATTATACAAGTTTGATACCAGCATGATAAAAGTTTCACTCTACATACGAAATACAGTGTCAGTCAATTTAACTATCGGTGCAGTTTCTCAGAAGTGGTAGTATGCTTATTTAGATATAAGTTGTTTTATCCACATGGTTTGCCATTTTTCTTGGATCAATAAATAAAAAAGAGAATCTCTTAGTAGATCTTTGCTTTGCTCTTGCGAAATTTTAATTCTATATTTTTTTTCCATTCACGATAAATTCTTCTTCTGCATAACTGCCAAGTTGTTTACCATGCAGCTTCCATTTTTTTCTCTGAAGACCAGCAAACCAATGACATGGGCTTTGTTTACAGAGCTTGCACTCTTTTGTCCGTAACCTCTCCACTCCCAATCCCTTTTCCTCCCTAACCTCTCCTTGCTTCATCCTCTTTGTTCATTTCAAACTTGATTCAATGAGATCTGGTGAGTTTGTCTCCTCTCTAGCTGTAGGTAACCCCACATTGATGCTCTCCTCTTTTCCTTCCCTTCTCTCTCAAAAACCATGCCCAAATCTTTTTCTGCACTTGTACCCTTCATCTTCTTCCCTCCTCCTCCTCCTCCTGTTCTTCTTCTACTATTTCTTCTTCCCCTTGTTTTATCCTGTTTAGATTTGCTAGTCTAAGTGCTTTCTTCTACCATTACATTGTTAAGTGAGGGTTTGCTGTGGGTAATGGTGTAAACAGGTCTGATTTTGGTCAGTCTCTAGAAAGATCCAAATAGAAATCCAATATGGGTAATTCAAGATCCAATAATGATGCATTCTTTTCTGTATTTGATTTTGGTAAACATGAATATCTTCAAGTTGAAGTACAGGTTCGATGAAAACCATCAAGCATGTGAGAACAGATTGAGAGGTTCAACGATTCTTGTGTGCATTTCTTGTGATGTATTCAGTCATGTCATGCAATTTGTTTTTGATATGGTAATAGGAACTAATGATTTTAGTAGGCTTCTAATATTGCTTTTATGGAGAAAGCATATCTGCATGTGAGTTTTTATGTTTCTGCTTATTGAACATGTTTTTCTATACTCCACTATGAAAAATAAAAAACAACAATGACTATCAAACATTTATGTTTTGTCAGAAATTTAGAAAAAAAAGAAACATTTTTTTTTCAGTTTTTAAAAACATAAAAAATGACAACGATGTCAAACACAACCTTAGTTTCTAAGATCCTACTTTTGAAAATTGAGCAATTATTTTGCTTCAAATATGCATATTGCCATTGGATGTGACAATTGCATTATGATGATGATGGATAAGTGATCTTTGTTAATGATGGAAAGATTAATGGTGCTTGCAGCTAGAGAATTATGCGAAAACTGAAGAAGCCAAAGTTGAGGAGCTCATTAAAGCAGTTGCTGATTCAGGTGCCAACGTGGTTGTAAGTGGAGCTGCAGTGGGAGACATGGCATTACATTTCTGTGAGCGATACAAGTAAATGAGCTCTTCTTGTTGTCCTAAAATAATGACATCTATACCTTAGAACCAGTCAAGTTGGATGGAACTATTTGTTGGATGACTATATTGGGAGTTGTGTGAATCTAATTTCTATGAATTACAAATTATTTGTTTTAACAATTCCCCCTTCTGTGTCTTGCATTTCTTTTCCTTTTATGTCAGTATGGTGATTAATACGTGGACTACTGCGGAAGAAATATGTGCTGATTGGTTTTACTTGCTAAAATTCATATTAGTACTCCATATTAGCTACTAGTCTAGTAAGAAATTCTCATGCATTTACCTTTGTATAGTGATTGTGTGCCTCATATGAGACATGATGGAATACAGCCTTTTCGTTTTTTTGTTTTTTTGGGTGCCCAACATCAAAGCCTGACTTGTATGTAGCCGATGATATATGAAATGAATATTACTAATTTCCACCATCTCTTGCAGACTTATGGTTCTAAAAATTAGCTCGAAGTTTGAATTGCGGAGGTTTTGCCGTACAACTGGTGCCATAGCTCTTGTAAGTTTCATTCTTTCTTGAAAGTTTTTTCCCTTTTTTATTTATATGTAGACATTGCTTGCTTTCTCACATAATATGCCTCTTTGATTGTAAACACAGCTGAAACTTAGCCGACCAAATCCTGATGAGCTGGGATATGCTGACTCTGTTTCAGTGGAAGAAATTGGTGGCGTTCGGGTACTGTTGCCATATCTATGACCACCATCAACATTATTAATGTTTTGAAGTTCTTTTGGTTAGCTTGCTTTCTTGAATACTGATTGTTTCACCTTTTGTTTAAATAGGTGACTGTTGTGAAAAATGAAGAAGGTGGAAACTCGGTTTCTACTGTGGTTTTACGAGGTAGTACAGATAGTATATTGGATGACCTGGAAAGGGCCGTTGATGATGGTGTTAATACATATAAGGTGTGTCATGAAATATAATTTCTTCTTTGATAGGAACTTAAGCATTATGATAACATGGAGAGGGGGCATAAAATGGTAGATCCTGTTTATGTCTTATGTAACTTTGACCTTTTCCCCACTGCTAATAAAATCTTTCCATCCCTCACCAGGCAATGTGCAGGGACAGTCGCATAGTTCCTGGGTCTGCTGCTACTGAGATAGAGTTGGCTAGAAAGTTGAAGGAGTTTTCCTTTAAAGAAACGGGGTATTATTTCTTATTCTTCTCTAATCTTCTTAAACATGCCTTAAATGGTGGCCAATATTTCAAGTCGTGCCTTTTTGATATTTCATCATTATGTAGCTCAATTGATTAATTATTCATTATTAGATATGTGAGACTTCTGTCAAGTTGCATGCTCATCTCTTACTTTACCCACTAACAACATGGATATTATTCTTAGTTTGGAGAGCATCTCAAAGATTTATATGTTTTTTGTGTATGAGAAATATAGGATGAAATATAACATTATTGTTCTGATGTTGGTAGGTATTGTTCATCTTGCACCAGAGCAGTCTTTGCTGCTATAATAGAATGTTTCGTTGTTTGTCATGCTAGGGACATAATTGTCCTCCCTTGTTTCATTACGTAATTAAGTGGAACATTTGGGATTTATGTAGCTAAACCATGATTAATTCTAGAGTATATTTGGGGCTGATCAGCATACATAACAAGATAGAAGTGGGTTTTCCTTTAGGATATTAGGCCTTGGATGAGTATGGTTGTTTGGAACAAGCTAATGTGGGGATTTTTATAGGTTCCAATTTGTTGAATAGCAATGTTGAGGCTACCATTGGATTTTCACAACTGGTTGTGGTCTTAGAGTGGTGATGTTCTAGTTCTTTGGTCGTGTTAAATACTCTTTCTTATGTATATGCCTTTCTCTTTGTTGGTTTGTTCATGAAGAACACCTTGTGTTTGGTCTTGTGGGCGCTGCTGGTCTCCTAGGGCCTTTTCATTTCCGTGTTATCAATTATTAATATGTAGAGATAAAAAGGGCTTCATCGTATATTGCCAACCTACTATTTTGTGCCAATATAGTTGATGTGCTGTTATTTCATGCGTTTTTTTGGGAGTTGATGCATGTCTTTCAGCCCTTATATCCTTTACTTTTTAAAATTTGATAGAAATATTAGTTTCATCTCTGTATTCCTTGTAATGTTCAAATTTTTATGAGTTTGTATAGATCTTCCATGGTCATCATTTTAAACGCTCATGATAGTCACTTAGCCTCACATGATATGCTCAAACTGTCTTGGACATAAAAGTGACTATGCTATCCAGAACATGTTGGGCCCTTGGGTAGGCAACTATTCCAAGCCTCTCATCTCTTTCCCAGCATCTGATGATCAATTGTTTAGGGCATCTTAATTTAATGTTTCTGATGTAATTATAGTTTTTATGTAATATTCCAGTTGATCAATGGTTCAATATCTTTATTTCATTTTTTATGTCGTGTGTGTTTATTGAGAGCTGAAAATTTTGGAACCTCTTTGTTGGTCCAAACTTTTTCAATCTTGGAAGCTGAGGCTTAGTTAGTCCTTTTGAGTAGGAAAGTTAAGTTTTGGTAAATAAAGAGACCTACTTAAATACATTTGTCTCAAAAGGTCCTGGACATAGGATAAGATGGATTAGGATGGTCTTGGTTTTATAGGATTGTCTTTGGTGTCTTTTAAATATCTTTTTATGTTGGTAAGAACATCAAAGAATTGTGATATTAAGACTAACTATTGAATGGGAGAAAAAAAATCTTGTGATGGATTTCACCCCTGTTCTCGTCTCTCTCTCTCTCTCTCTCTCTCTCCTGCTCTCCTGCTTCTCCCTTCTCCTTTTCTCCTAGCTTGTTTCTTATTTTCTCTCCTCAAATTGAAATCCAGTACCTTTATGAATGCTTTGTGGGTTAAGGTGGCATTTTGATACAAATGAATTATCTCATCCTCCCCCTCTTTGGTTGTGTCTCTCTCCTTGGGGGAAAGAAGAAGAAAAACCCTCTAAAGTTCTTCAAATGCAAATTTTGATGTGACCGTTAATTATGTATTTTTTATTTTGTTTTTTACAGTGAATTTGCAAAGGTAAGTGGACAAATTTCACATGCCAATGGATGTGAAATATGGCAAGGCATACAATAATTTTGATTCTCTTTTTGCAGATTGGATCAGTATGCCATTGCAAAATTTGCAGAAAGCTTTGAAATGGTTCCTAGAACCCTATCTGAGAATGCTGGGCTGAACGCTATGGAGATTATTTCTTCCTTGTATGCTGAACATGCTGCTGGAAATGCCAACGTTGGTATTGATTTGGAAGAAGGTGCCTGCAAGGATGTCTCAACCATGAATATCTGGGATCTTCATCTCACCAAGTGAGCCTCTTCGCATTACTTTTGTGATCATGAACTATTTTTTTGATTCATTGCATTCACTTCTTAGCTTTCTTCTAATCATATTTCTTTTTAAATGTTAAATTTTATATCATCATGGGAGCACCATGTGCTAACTGTCTAATTAAAGCTGCATTCCTTAGTAACTTTTTTTTTGTTTTGTTTTCTTTAGTAATTTAGAATTTATGTTGGACACTGCCCAATCAGTTATGAATGCAATTGTTTTGGAATTAAATGTAAAAGGATTTGAATGCATTTTCCAGTATTGATCCTTCCAATTGCCATAATGTTATGAAATGTATTAGGTAAATGAATATTTAGGATTCTTTGTTCGCTGTATGTGATCTTCCTTTTGGAGGTTGTCTGATAGATGACTAAATTAAGTGCATGAGGTGACCACAAAGAGCCTATCATTGTTAAAAATAGTTTAATATGACAAAAGTCAATGACAGTTTTATACATACACAAGTGCTGCTTTGGGAGCAGAGGCAATAAACTGCGGTTCTTAGAACTGATATACGTACAAACATATTTTTCCTGTGAGAACTGATTGTACTATGAATGCTTAGCCATAAATAGGTGAAAATAGAATTTTCTTCAAAATCTTACAGACTTGCCTAGGAGGATAGATTCCTTACTACTCTATAACTTATATTGGTTCTCTGCATATGTTATTTTATAGCGAACATTCATTTGTTTGATTATCTTAGTTTTTGAATATATATATATATATATATATATATATATAGAGAGAGAGAGAGAGAGAGAGAGATAGAGGATGTGGT
>JAOXJJ010000069.1:15781518-15794418 GCA_025769935.1 Phoenix roebelenii | reverse complement strand
CACAAGCATTAGTAATTATACTTCAAGGTTTTGTGATCATCAAAATTAATCTTTAAATCAATCTTTGGGTCATCAAGGTTGGCTACTCCAATGTTGAGAGGAAATGCAAAGTTCTAGTGGATGGCCATAAAAGCTGCAAATGAGAATGAAGATGATCAGCTGACATGGGATGAGTTCAAGAGAATATTTTATGATCAATTTTTTCTTAAGTCAATAAGATTAGCAAAAGAGAACGAGTTCTTATCTTTGAGGCAGACAGATGATGGTACTGGAGTATGCAAATAAATTCAATGAGTTAGGTCAATTCTGTCCCCAGCTCATGGAGGTTGAAAGAAGCAAAGCAAACAGATTTGAATAGGGTCTGACATAAGGGATTCAATCTTGCTTGTCATCTCACCTCTTCAGTAGCTATAAAGATATGTTGGAAAGAGCTCTAAAGGTCGAAGCAGAATGGAAAAGATCAGAGAAGGAAAGGGGTGACAAGAATAGGCCCAAAGTGATAGGAAATCAGAATAGCCAATTGAGGAACTCTAGAGGCAATCCAAACAAGAAGAAAAAATTTGAAACCTGTGACTACTGTGGCAAGTTTTATGCTGGGCCTTGTCTGAAGAAGATGGGAGCTTGCTTTGCATGTGGACAGTCAGGACATTTGGGACATTTGGCACGGGAAGAAAGTATCCATGGTGATGTTGCGGTGGATATTTTGCACCAGAGGACATAAATGCTTGCTAATTAAAATACATTTATGATTGCATGAACATTTAAGTATGCTTGATGGTCCCAAACATCTAAAAGTCTGAAACAACCTTATCTTGAATGCATTGCTGCAATGCTCCAAAGGAATTGCAACGGAACGATTGAGCTTGCTGATGATATTGATATTTTAGCGGTCGACTCAGCCAGAGGTCTTCAAACAACTGTTGAGATATTCATGTATCCTTTACCTTCCAAAACCTCTGCTTTAGTGGGAATATTTTGTGACTTCTAAGTTTCTATTGAATAGAAATGCTCTTTTCATCTCAGGGGTTCGCTTCTATGGGATTATGAGTTGGTTCCGTTGTATGCTTTGCTTAGTGATGAAAAACACATGTTTAGGTACACTGTTGGAGAATAATTAGTATATAAATATATGCTTATTTGAAAAAGTTTGAAACTCCTCTTCTTGCCCTTTCCAAAATTTACCATAATAGAATTCTGTGTTTACTTGTTAAATTAATTGAGAATTCGTCAGTGTGCTGATGATGTATCCTAGTGTGGACCATCCCCTAAGTTCATATGGGAAGGATACTACAAATTCTTTGAGAATTTCTAGATTATTCAGTCCTAACTACATATGTTATTGTTGATGTTTGGGATGGCATGAAGGCCCTAAGAGCACATTTCTGAATAAAATGCAATTAATTTTACTTTTCCCCTTCCTTTTAGGAGAGTAAACTAGTAACCGATGATATGTTTGGGATGTATTTATTCAATTAACTTTGCAGATACTGGATTCTTTACAAACACCCGGTATAATTTATGTCTATTTTATAGGACAGGAAGTTTGTTTTCTCTGTGCTCCTTGCTGAGAATGCATTGATACTGATGTTGATCCAACCAACCTAGTTCAAGTGCTTTATGCTTCTACCAGAAAGGCTTTTCAAGAAATGCATGTTCCTGCTACCAAAATTCAGAAGTAGAATTACACTGAAGCTCAAAATATTTTTATGTAATTAATTTCCACACTCACATATATGTGTATACACTAATACATACATACATACATACACACACACATATATATAATATTTTGATATTTATTATTTTTATTATTTTTATTATTTTTTGCCAAACTTTATTCCGCTCATGAGTATGAGTGATCCTATCTTCTAGCTTTTAGGTGCGAACAAGTATATTATTGCACGTAATAAGAAGGCATATGTATGTTTAGGGCGACTAGAATGGAGAAGGACTATGTCGGAACCTTTGAGTGGCAGTGCAGAGAATTAGCATTAGGATATATATATATATATATATATCCGTTGGGCCGTGAATGGGCTTGGGAGAAGGAAACGACTCCCTCCTTTGGGGGGGAGGAGAGAAGAATAGTCATGGCCCGGGAGGGAGGGGAAGGTGGTGTATTGGCGCGCTCGGTCTTGGCTGCTTGGGTACTGGGGAGAGATTCGCCGCGCTCTTCTCGCTCTCGCTTCTGGGGAGAGGGATTGAGGGAAGTCGTGGTGGTTCGCTGCTTGGAATTATACCCCACGCAATGGAGCCCACATGTGGGGAGCACTAGACTGGGTCGGCCTTCAATGCTCCCTTCTTAAAAGAAAAAATAAATAAAAAAAAAAGGGTAAAGGACCCCTTGATGATTTGTTTATTGCATTAGTGGTCGCCATTTTCATTCCGAGGGGTGGGTGATTCAAGAAAGTTCATTGTTATTATATTTGTTATCTAAATGATCCCTCTTCAACTTTGTGTTTCTTTTATCCGGTCCGGGAGAGCTTCCCCACTAATAGTGAAAGGCTTCTCCTCCTCTTCCACCTCGCAGCGTTAGACCAGCTCCAGGCTCCCCTCTCACCATGGATCAGGACTCCAGTTTGAGAGAGAGATACCCAGAGTCACACGGAGCGGCTCCCTTCTCCCCATGGAGAGGAAAGGCCATTATTCCTCACCAAAAGGGGGGGAGCAGCACCCTTGTCCCCATGGAGCTGGGCTATACTTACAGTGGTCCAAACGAATTCGAGAAGGATACCGAAATGTGATCCCTCTGTGAGTTGGCCACCTCCCCTTCCCTCATCATGGGGAGACCGGAAGCCACTATTTCTCACTCCACGGACACAAAGAACAGGGAGGTCCTTGCGCTCGGGAATGAGCTCTCATCAGCAGCTATAAATCCCCCACCAATTTCTCCAATCGATCGCATCTGTGATCTTTTCCATCTTCGTTTCCAACAAGAGTTCAGGGAGTTGCAGAAGAATCTCAAATGGAGACCCTTGGTGTGCGCTTTGTGCCCGATGATCAAGAACTGGTGGAGTACCTGCGCCACCACGACGCTGGCCGCACACTCCCCTCTTTTGGAGCCATCAATGAAGCAATTGACCCCTACAGTTTCCGACCCGAGGAACTCCCAAGTTTGTTCCCTCAATACACTACCTTTCTGTCCATTCTTTCATTCATTAAATCCACTTAACCATGCATAGATCATCTGCTTTACGTTTATATTCTGCTTTACGTTTCAAATATGTGCCCTTGCATGTACAAGGTTAGTCTATCTGTAAGGACATGAGTTTTGCAAGAATAAGTTAGCTTTCTATTCCCTGTCGGGTAGGATATGTTCCCCTTCCCTCCGTCTGCCCACTAATTTCTCACTCCACATCTCCCTTCATTCACCATACAGGGATATGATATGTTCCCCTTCCCTCCGTCTGCCCACTAATTTCTCACTCCACATCTCCCTTCATTCACCATGAGGAGAGCGGAAGCCTCTAATTCTCACTCCATGCCTCCCTTCATTCACCATGGGGAGAGCGGAAGCCACTAATTCCCACTCCATGAGCACAAAGTCACACGGAGCAGCTCCCTTCTCCCCATGGAGAGGAAAGGCCATTATTTCTCACCAAAAGAGGGGAGCAGCACCCTTCTACCCATGGAGCTGGGCTATACTTCAGTGCTCCAGAGGAGTTCGAGAGGGATACCGAAATGTGATCATCTCTGGGAGTTGGCTACCTCCTCTTCCTTCACCATGGGGAGAGCGGAAGCCACTAATTTCCCACTCCACGAGCACAAAGATCAGGGAGGTCCCTTGCCCTCAGGAATAAGATCTCATCCTTATCTATAAATCCACCACCAGCTTCTCCAATCGATCGCATCTCAGAGCTTTTCTATCCTTGTTTCCGACAAGAGCTTTGGGAGTGTCGGAAGAATCTAACCTGGCGGCCCCTGGTCTGCGCTTTGTGCCCAATGATCAAGAAAAGTTGGAGCTCCTGCACCACCACGTCGATGGCCGCACACATCCCTCTTCAATGAGGCAATTGACGCCAACAGTTGCCGGCCGGACCAACTCCGTAGTTCGTCCCCACAAATACTGCCTTTCCGTCCATTCTTTCATTCATTCAATCGATTTATTCATGCAGCGATCATCACAAAGTATAGATTTGATTTAGAATTACTGTTTACGTATTTCTGTTAACCAGCTTGATATGACTACGGCTTGCAGATGTCAGTAGAGATGGCTCGTACTACTACGCAGACCGGAATGCTCGAAATCGGCGTAGTGTCGACCGCAGTGGCTATTGGAAATCCAAGGATAAGCAAAAGAAAATTCATACTGATAGCGGGACCGTTGGGTATAAGCGAAAATTTATATTCTATTTAGGATCAAGTCATTCGAACTCAAAGCCGACAAAATGGGTTATGACGGAGTACACTCTTCGTCCTGATACAAGCCATGGTACTCGAGTAAGTACCTTACAGCATGAACCAAACTTACGAAGCTAAATGCCTTGTTTTAGTTACATCAACCAAACCTATAAAGCTATATCTATAGATAATTATAGTCTATGATTGATCATATTTTCTCTTTGCTTTCTGCCCTATTCTTTTTTGTTCGAGTGCAGAAAGCCCTCTGTGTAATCCGTATGACAGCAGGGAACCAAGGGAACGAGATACGTGAGGCCATCCCTAACCCGCCGCTTCCAGAAACAGACGACGAGGATATCTATGGTCAACTATCGCCTCTTCTTGAATCGGACGACATGGATTTACAGATGACCTGTGATGACTTCCTTCTTTTTGATGACTTTGCAGATGACCTGTGATGTCCTCTCTCGGATTTCTATAAATTTCTAAATGCATTATGTTCTGCTTTACATTTCAAATACGTGCCCTTGTATGTGCAAGGTTAGTCTATCTCTAATAAAATGAGTTTTGCAAGAATAAGTTTGCTTTCTATTCCCTGTTGAATATTATATGTTCTCCTTCCCTCCGTCTGCCCAATCCTCGGACGCCGTCATCCCCTCTCACCGGGTTGAAAGGAATATAATTTTTGGAGCAGAGTCTGGCCCGATGAACAAGCAAGAGGAAATGCATGATCAAGCTATACCCAGAAATTCTTTCAGATGGTAATACTACTAAATAGATCTACTTCCTTGCTCCATGATATTAAGAAGAAAAACATGGAGCTTCAATATGCCAGAATAAATTCATTGCCATTTTTGTCATCAAGGGGCCTATGGATGGGAATCAACCTTTTGCTCTGGCGTAACTAGTGATGATTGATTAACTTACAAGAAATGGAAATAAACTGACTATAATGTATCAATACTGCTTGGGTTGTTCGTTCGCTCTAAGAAGTTTAGATTGCAACATATACATCATGCAAGCTCCAAGTCCACCTGTGCTGGGCACTTGAGTACGTCGAAGTAAAGAAAGTTTTGGTCAAAAATAGGTTAGCTCAGGAACCTGTATGGAGAAAGAAATTTGAGTTGAGGATTCTTCTTCTCAAGTAGAAAGACCGAGGAAAGCTAGGAAGATGTAAGAAGAGAAAGGAAGAGCATCGGCAAACGTGAGGCAAGTGATAATTAAGAAAATATAAAAAATATAAATAATCTATCTCATCCTATAACATTAAACTTTTAGGATAATTGGTGATTTCAAAATGGTATCAGAGTAGAGGTCCTAAGTTCGAACTTTGTTTCTACACTCTTTAACCCCATTATTAAAAATTTTACATGTTGAGCTCACCCATTAAAAAAAAGCAAGGTCCACATATGAGAGAGAGTGTAAAAAAATATAAAATATATAAATAAATCTACCTCATCCAATTTGGGAATATTGGTCTAAAGACTACAGTTGCTAGGAAGGAATGGATTCCTTCCATAAAAGAAAATTGAAAAAACAGATGAGAGGAGAAAACCAAATCCGTTGGATGACAGCCATAGGACTTTGCCAAAAATTGAGTGATAATAAGAAACTTATCTCGATAATAAAAGTAAGCCATGGACGTTATTATTGATTTAACAGGGAAGGCAAAGAAGCTACTAACAAAGAGTTAACTAGAGATCAATTGAGTTGGTGACATGTAGCTAAATTTGGAATCGGAAGATAGTAATAGGATGATCAAACTACATGCAGTACCATGCAATATAGACCCAACCATATCTAAAAAGAGTTAGTCAAACTAGATTGAGTGGATACTTGAGATACAGGCCGAGTTCCAGACGTTGCAAGAGTAGACCGGTTATGAACATGATCTACCCAAGAGGCTTAGTACCAATTTAATGTTTCATTTTGTCCCAAAAAGTCATCGCTAAATAGAGCACCAGAATTGATTTTGGTCAACTTACTAATAATGATGTTATGATTCGTCACTAAAACTTAAGTGATCATAGTAGGCATATGCCTTTAATGACAAACTTATAGAATAGTCATTAAAAATGTATATCTTTGGTGATGATATATTTTGATGTCGCAATATTGGTGTCACTAAAAAGGGTCGCTAAAATTGATATCTTTAGTAATGATATTCTTAAAAAGTCACTGTAGGTATGTACTTTCTAATAACGAACTCATACAACGATCCTTAAAAGTCTATATCTTTAGTAATGTTATAGCACGTCACAATTTTTGGCTCCAAAATCAATGTTGTTCAATGCACTAATGATTATTTTATGATTCATCACTTAAACATATGTTGTTTATTGATGATATTTTGAAATAGTCACTATAGGTGCATCTCATTAATAATGATCTTATAGGATGGTTATTAAAAGTTTATGTTCCTAGTGATGATACATTATATTGTTACTAAAACCTTATACATTAATACGAATTGATGATATCATCAGTGAAAGTATTACTTTTTAAATATAAAACAGAAAATAAGCAAAAGTATAAAATATAATATAATATCAATTATAATACAATGTATTTTATTAAGAAAAAGTATCACTTAAATAAAATATATAATATGAAATATTAAGAGTAGTGTATATTAAATACCATTACTTTTTAATTATAGCATGAAAAAAATCATGAATTATCTAATTTTAAAAGAGTTTTAAAAAAGGATATATGATTATACAAATGTGTTGAAATTATTGATATTTTTAAATATTTTCAATGAAAGTTTTTCTAAATCTTATAAAGATTAAAATTATTTTTTTATTTTTTATTTTCTATCAAAGATAAGACAATTAATTTTTTATTAAAATATTCATATGTGAAATATCAAATACCATAATATATTTGAAATGAGTATATTTTATAATGTGAAAAGTTTTAAATAGGTATAATAAACTATGTATATCTTCATACTAGAAGCTAATATTGTCATGATTGCTGAGTAGTAGATAACAATCCAAGCGGTATTAGATTCGATCTCTTGTAAACATGTATAACATCTAGCTCATTTCAGCCTTATAAGATGGTTTTTCCAGAAAACATGGATGCATTTTCAAATACCATTTCAACCCTTTAGCCTACATTTAGCCAACCCTTTAGCCTACATGGATAGCATGGATCATATTTCCACCAACTTGAAATATGTATATATATGTTACTATTTATTTTTCGACCTTCAAACTGAATTCATTACTTCTTCGATCTTTCGGTAGATTTTTGTAGCATATTAGGATCCATGCTATCCATAATCCATATAAGGATCTTGATCATTCATAACGTCGGGTATTAGGCTGTATTAGCCCTCATGCTGTCATGTTGCCTTTCGGTATATAGAACACACAACACATAATTAAAACACCTCAGGAAGCTTCTTTTGATAAGGTTTACCCCAATCCCTTGTTGCGCTTGCAGTTGGAATTATGAGGTTGCTAAAATTTTTCCCTTCACTTTTGGGCAGATTATCAGAAACTAATATCAGTAAGGATTTGTCGACTTTGCTATAGATCTTCTGTAACTCGCCATAACTGACAATCTTGAATTTTGCCCAGATATTGACCAAAACATCCCTTGATAGTTCAGTCAACTGTAACGTATTTAGCGTTAGTTCTATGATATCTTAGTTAGTAGATTTCGAGGGCTCTCTTGTATCATCTTCAGGAGCTTTTGATGAGCCGAAGCCTCTAATTTAAGTTCTTCATAGACCTTTGTACTTCCATACACCAAATGATAATCTAATCGTCCACCACAAGGATAGATTCGACCGTCCTCATCATAGAACTTGTCATAATGTGCTTGGATTTAATACTCTCATACACAGTTGATAGACTGATTCATCCTATAATACCCAACTTAATAGACTTAGACCTAGTCCACTTGACTTGCCCAGATGTAAGGATTTGACCTAGCGGAGAATAAAAGAAAAAATAAGGAGGCACATGTGCTTGGCACATGGGGAGAAGGAAGAGCACTCCTGATGGGGGTCTTCTCCCTCTCAAGTTCATCGGATAGAATCTAGCTTTGGTGTAGATTTCGGCCTTATTCGAGCTTTATTTAGACCTCTTCCAACCTCCCTTCCACCCCATAGGAGAACCCAACCCTCCGATCGGATTTTGTCGCCAGATTTTCTTCGATTTTCTTTCTTGATCGTCTGCCACCAATAGCATTGTGGGCATGGACAATCACCACTAGAAGTCCGATAAGAACCTGGCATCCCTTAGTTGACCCTTCCCTCCTTTATTTGTGATCTTTGGAGTTCCGATTGTGCTAGTGATCACCAAATTTTGGCAAGAAAGATCACTTCACTGTTTTCTCTATTTTTGGAATATTGGCACTTTTTTCTTCTTGTTACTGGCTGTCTTGGCTGTCGACGCTCATTATCGTGGTCTTCCTCTGGTCCCCTATGGTAGCTTGTAGCTTGGGTCAGAGTTCTAAATGCTGAGATACCATGGATCCCATGTCTTAAAGGATCGAGATCTCCATTTTTGGCATTTTTGCAGTTCATTCTTGCCGCAAGCTGCCTATTGCCACCAGCCACTAGTCATGGGTCCCCCCTAACCTAGATCCCATCCCCAACCACCATCTCTCTCTTCCTCTTCCTTAGTTAGAGATAAATTCTTTGTTCTCTCTTTCTCTCTTCCCGCTTTCCTAGTTTTTCTCTCTCTTGTTTCTCTCTCTACCTAAACTTTCTCTATCTACTCTCTCTAGGGATATTGGAACGAGTAAGAAACTTTTCTCAGTGATTTTAGATCGACCTTGGGAGTTCCTGACCCCTGACCGCCGAGCAGCATATTAGGCTCCACCCTGGCCTTTATTTAGTTAACCTCGATATCTTTTGAGCCTAGTATGATCTTGATCGGATGAATTTACTTGGGATGGACCAATCCAAGCATCGATCACTCCCGCTTGGCCAGCCTTATGCGGGTATCTGGACTAAGAATTTCTATTCTTAAATTAATCATGATTAAATTTTAATAAAAATGCTATCTCGGATATTAGGTTCTGAAGGAGAATTTCTGAATTAGTTGGATTTGTCTATTTGCGGTTCGTTCAAGATAAGTAATATTCTGTCTTTTCTATTTTTTATATATTAATATTATTTTAAACATCAAATAAATTCTTAATCGATATATAAGTGATTTATCAATTTTATAAAATTTTGGTTTGAATGAAAAATAGGCACGTAATTTTGGAATAATATTTTTTAGGTATTATTATATTATTTACTGATCTTATATCCTACATGCATATTTTTTATTGAATATGGTATATATGTTATACATAAAAAGAGTCACGATATGTATCAAATTTGAAGTCTTAACTAGATTACGTTTTGGACCCTACTAATTGAAAGTTATGCATTGGCACTCTAATAATTATTGAGCACACTATTTCTACTTCTAGCCCCACCTTAGCATATAAATGTAATATTCTAGCTTAAGCCAAAGGAGATAAGTATAGTATTCCGACCCAAACCGCAGGGTAGTGCAGTTTTATTTCTATTTTTGGTCCAACCATAGGGTATACGTCTAGACATAGTTACAGACTGCTAAGTTAAATATGATTTATTTCGAGTCACATTTTATGATTATATATACGAATATTTGAAAGATATTGATTATACTGAATTTGTGCTTGAGATGAAATTGATTGTCTTTATACTGATTTGTCGTAATTTATATTTGATTATTATATTTTATTTTATTATATGAATTATCTAGTTAAAGTATTCATTACTTACTATGTTGTCGAGCTCATTATTCTTTTTTTTTACAGATTCAGGTACTTAGTTTTGGATGTGGGTTCTACGACTAGAAGGAAGATTTAACAATATCTAAATAGTTTAAATTAAGTGTTATTATAAGCTTGCTAATTAATTGAATAATGGTTTTTAGTTATTTGGATTATCTCCCCTAGATGCATTTGATATCATGTTTCGATGCTTTGTATGCTTGTAGGGAGAGATCTCCATGAGTACATGGCAGTTTCTGTAGCCTGGGCTTACGATTTCGGATTGACAAAATGACACATCCATCATAAAGATGGGTTCAACTATCTTCACTATAGAAGTCACTATAGTGTACCGTGGCTTAGCACTCCCATACACTAGCCATGCTGATTCATCCTTTACAAGGTTGGGTTTAGTTGTCTTCATCATAGAACTTGTAGAAATGTAACGTGGCCTTATGTATGTACTTTCAACCATGGAAACAAGTTTTCCAAACCATTCCGCTATCAAAACCAAGAATGTTTCATACCGCTCCAAAAGTAGCTCCAGTATAACGGTCATTTCTTTTTATTTCCTTCCATGGCGACATTATGGTAAGTATAGTATTTTTACGCACAAAATAGTATAACAATGACAACGCATTGTCCCACCTGGAATGGAAAGACTTATTGTCGTTCTTTCCATGCCATCTGGATGTGTCATGGGGATGCTGGCGAAGTCCCATCCAGGTGCGGAAGATGAGAGTAGTGACAAGCTAGATGGTGTGGGTTGGTATGTGTTGGTGTGCCACCAGCATTAAATCAACTAAAATGTGATAGAAAGTAGATGAGTCTAGATGCTTTGACCTTAATGGACTTTCACTACTTTTCTACCAGCATTTGACACATAAAAGGTGTAGTGCTGGGTTACTGTAAAGAGGTGTTATGATGGGCTACCGTAGCATGACATAGATGCATTAGATTGATCAACGAAGTCTCTTTCTAGAAGGTACAATTCGATGATTTATTCTTAAGTTAAATAACTTTCTACTCTAACAGTTGTCCTCCACATATGGCTTCTGCTTCTGGCAATTCTGGTAACTAACATTGGTTAATTTTCCATTATTGCACGACCATCAGGATGGCCACTAAGAACCTATTGTTAGACCAATATTCATACTCTATCGACCTTGACCTATTATAAGACTTTCTTTAGCCCACCTCTTCCAAACGTTGATTGTCTCTCCTTAATGGTCTTGCAGCATGATCTTATTTTTGAAGACACCATTGAGTCTGATTCACTCAGCTTCATAAAATACTCGCTTCCCTCAGTTTTTCCCTTTTATCAACCATCTAGATAATCATGCTAGCATTAGGCCTTGACTTCACACTTAAGAGTCTGCTCTAGTTCCACCCCGGGGCGGCTATGTATAAACAATACCTGGAAGTTAACATATGGTGTAAGCTCCTAGGGTGATTTTTGATACTGATCATCATGGATGGATTTTCCATCATAGGCTTGCCGGTGATTTGAGTGGTGGAGGTGATTTAGGATTACTGCTATATAGAGTTTCAATAGTGTTTGGATGAGCTTCTGGCTTTTGTGGTAGTGATTGGGGTGGGTGTGCTGAGTATCAATGTGGTTGGGGAGAGGGGGGAAGGAAGAGGCAAAGGAGAGAGAGGGAATGATGGGTGGAGGAGGGTGGAGGAAGGGATAAAATTTCTCATGTTTATACAATTCAAATCAGCTAACCAAGCTAGTATTTTGAATCTTTGATATTAGAACGCACTCACCTTTACGTCAACAATAACTCAACACCCTATAATATAATTTCCATTGTAAAAGATGACCAAAACCAGTAACCTATGTAGTTCTGAAAAGAACTATGCAATATTTCAAAAGCTTTTATAAAATCATGTTACAGATTCTTGTTGTGTTTAATAAGAACATTCTTGTGCATGAAAAGAAAATGCTTATTTTTTTGTTCTTGACAATCTTCATCGAAGCCTCTAAAGAGTGAAAATAGATTCGTATGATTATGAACATATGAGGTCTGCTTAGTTACAAATCCAACTATTGAAATGACCAATTATGGATGCAGAATACTAGGTACTTTTTTGGTAATACTAGGTGTTTGCTTAATTTTGTCTAGAAATATAAGAAAGCAAAGCTAAATTATTACTCCAATCCCGTTCTTAAATGAGTTTAATTATTGGCATGATCAATTTGGGTTTTTTTTAGGGGAGGGAGCTTGGAGAGACAGAGAGAGAGGGGGGGGGAGCGGGCGTAAAAGTTATAGTTATAAAAACTAAAATAATGTAGTTCGCTTTTTATTATTTTAAACTATTTTTCATCAAGGCTAGAATCAGGCTAGCTTGGGCTTCCATATTGTCTGGGCCTAGTTTGAAAAAAAAAAGTTAGCTTCAATTTAGGCCAAAGGCCAAAATTTTTTTTTTAGGTTTTGACCAACCCTGGCCTGATCCCGACCAAGCCCAAAGCCATGCTACATCATAGCCCATTTTGGGTAGCTTGAATATATTAGATTGAGAGAAACTTACTCTCTCATTCTCTCTATTGTCAAGAAATAAGACAAAACATGGGAGGAGAGAGGGAGGTCAAAAGAGGATAGAGCAAAGAGCGAGAGGAAAAAAATTAAGTGGGAGGGGAGAGGGGAGAGGGGAGAGGGGAGAGGGGAGAAGGGAGAGAGATCAAAATATTGAGAGTGGTGAGAGGAGATTGATGAGAGCACAAAAGTGCGACCTACATGTCACTAAAATTAGTGTTATTGCTAACCGATAATGATAAATTCACTG
>JAOXJJ010000069.1:15757997-15781418 GCA_025769935.1 Phoenix roebelenii | reverse complement strand
ACAAGAGTAAAATTCTAATCTAGGAAAAATAGGACTAGTATGAACAAAACAGAAAAATTAATTTAAATACTCACGGCCGAAGTTCGTTCACTCCGGAAATCCAAAAATGTGATATTGATCTTCCTCGTTACTGATCCCGCTTTGTGTTGTCCTTGAATCTGAAAAGATTTGAAATTTCAGCCATAAAGAAAGATTGAAGAACCAAAAATAAAGAATTGAAATTTTAGCCTTGTTCTCGTTCGCACGTTGCAAATCCCCGGCAACAGCGCCAAAAACTTGCTACAATTTTAATCTTGCTCTTTTTAAAAGGAAAATTAAATGTAGGATACCCCAAGTATAGGGTGAAGCAAAGTAATATTGTCGGTGAGTTCGTGATCAAATCCACAGGAATTTGACTGTGAACAAAAACTAAAGGCTAAATAATATTCAAATTGACAAAAAAAATATAGCTAAGGCATCAGGATTCAGCCTAGCACTTCATCATGCTTTTCTTAAAATTATCTATTAATCATAATAAAATAGATTTAATTTTATGGGCAACATTACAGTAATTCTATTTTAAACTACAGAAATTTCTAAGCATCTATTATACCCGGGGAAAATAACAAATCAAAAAAAATATATAAGTTTAAAATAATTTCTATCAATCTACTGCACCATAAATCAAATCACTAAAATTGAAATCCCATTGATGGTTTAAGAAAATACATGAAGAAAATGCTAGGCTTTTCCCTAGCCTTAGCTAAAAGAGGTTTAGCTACTCATATGAGATGCAAATATTTTTATAAAAGGGATTAGCATAGAATAAATAAAATAAAGCATAAATCCCCTTTTTTTTTTTTTTCTTTCTTCTATTAGGAAAACAGAGTGCTATGTTTTCTTTCTTCTTCTCCCGTGGCCTCTCCTCCTCTCTCGCCCGGCTGGCTTCTCTCCTTTGCCTCCACCGGCTGGGAGCAAAGGCTTGGGATGCTTCGTTCCGAAGCAGAGGAGAATGGGAATTCAAATGGCTGTTGGGAACTTGGATGGGAAGAGCCGCTAACACTTGGATGGATCCGGCCGGCTGCCTTCTCTCCTCCCTCGCCCATCTAGGAAGATTGGAAAAGGGACTGCGGATGTTTTGCTTCCCTCCCCTCCTCCTCCTCCTGGATGCAAGCTCAATCCCCTTTTATAGACACCTTCAACATGTTGAAGGTGTGGCTGGAAATACGGATCGGGGTTGCAACTGAAACGAATGGATTTGAATGCAGAACCCATGGTTTGGGGATGATCCGTTTGCTTGAGATGCAGGATGAATGAAGTTGAATCGACTTTGGGAGATTGCAGAAGCTGGAACGCTGCTGAACCGAATGGATGGGGAGTGTGGAACGTGTAGGCGACTCGGGATGATGGCTTGAACGCGGACGGATTGGCTTTGGATTTCCCTCGCTGCCGTAGGGAATTTGTTTGGGAGACAGGAAGCCATGCGGAAGCGGAGTGGTCACGATCCGAACGGATGGGGAGTTGCTGAGGCGGGATGCGGACGGTTTGGCTTCTTCCCTTTGCTGCCGTTGGGAATTTGAGAAGACTCTTCAGATGAATGATGGGAAGAATGGAATGCGGCTGAATGTTCTTGAAACAGGGGAGACGGAAGCCATGAATGAGATGTGGCTTGAATTGAAGAGGCCGGTTTGGCTTAGGTCCCTTGGATGAGATGCCATGATGCTTGGAGAGCCACACGGACGGTTTTGAAGATGCTGGGAAGCTCCACGACGCAGGCACTTGTGCTAGCTGAAACATCCGGATACAGTGATATGGATTGCATGCGGATGACGGGCGGCGTGAGGCTCAGATGAGACGCTAAGGATTTGTTGAGCTCGGAACGCCAGGCATTGGGCTCAAACCCAGCATTATTGGATCTTTTGAATTACTTGCACTCAGACACATAAAATATTAATTAATCAATTTTATTAGGACACTGCAGCACGGATCCATTGGAGTTGACCACAGACCGATCGTGGTGTTTGTGATTAGATTTGAATGGATTTGAACCCTTAGCCTGACGAGGACGTCAGGGCTTCAACAGGGGAAGTATGTGAGGGCCCGTGCGGACGTATGTTTAGTTCCACATCGGTTATTCGCTGGGTAGAACTTGGGTACTTATACGGGATCAAGAAATCCAAATAATACCTTCCGGCTAGCCATTTTTGGTGAGGTCTTGGGTTGTTACACTTCCCTTCTGTTCTTCTTTCTTTTCCTTTTTTTATTTATTGTTGTTCTTCTAAGAAGATGGATGGCATCCATGAAGTTTCATAAAGATTGTGTACCTTGTTCCTCTTTTTGTGATGACATATAATGTCTAGCTTTAGCTAAAGACCTACAGCGTAGTTCTGTGCTGCATTATCAATTGTTTTTTTTGTGGATGTAGATTTTTTTTTTTTTGACTGTGGATTTCTGGATTAGTTGATAACTGAGAATGTGCTTTTCATCCCTTTTTCCACCTATCATGATCTTCAAATAATACGTTGATGTGCTGACCAACTCCTTTGGGGGAAGCAAAGGTATTGCTAGCTAGTTTCCAAACAAATCCTAAAGTCAATTGTGATGCAGGGAGACTGCATGTGAGATCCAGCCTAGATGGGCCATTTGAGCTGAAGCCGACAGGCCCAACCGGCTTCAGTCTATGGCTAAGGAGAAATCGAAATAGTGGATCGCGATTGCGATCCTCTGCTCCGGCTTCTTCGGGTGTAACAGGGGCGGGATTTGCAGGAGCCTAGCGGCACCTCTGGGCGGCCCCACAACCACTTGAACCGCCGCCAGTCCTGCTCAACCCTGCTATACAACCCCCTCGACCTCGACGCAGGCTCTTAGGGTGATGGCTACGCAACAAGCCCTCCGGGCTTAGGGATCGAGCTCGATGGGAGCTTTGGTAGTGGCGACGCTCCCTTTCATTGGCCATCGTGCGCTGCCTGGCAGGGGAATGACATCGCAAGCGCCGTCCTATGGACTCATGCCCGTGAGGAGGGGTTGCAGGCTGGGCTCCCACCTGCTGCAGGACTTGAACGGCCGCGGTGAGTGTTTAGATTTGCTGGACGAGCAGACTGAACTGCTTTGGCAGAACCTGAGAAATTTGATCTGCTGATGCCGCAAGGGGTGGGCTTTGGAGCAAGTTGCCGAGAGTTGGTGCTCGGCTCCTCGATACATTAGAAGCTCCTCGACCCCTCAATCTCATGATCACGACTCAGGTCCTCTAGTGCCAGTTATTGTGGTTGAAATTTGGCCCGAGGGTGACCACGCCGAAGGAAGCCGTGAAGATGCTGGCCGAGACGGAGAAAGGGGAGAAAGGGAACCACCTCCTGTGCTCTGGGGTACCTGCACAAAGGCTTGGCCAGGGATTCCGACGAGAGCCCTCCAATAACTAAGTTAGCAGAGTTTTTGGAGAGATTTCTAAGTGTTTTGAATTGCTTTTTTATTGCTTCTATTGGCTTTTTGAAGGCCTTTCCCTACCCCTTTTTTTATGGAATGAGGGTCTCGGCTGTTACCTAAAGTCTTGGGTCGGGTTGTGATCAACTGGCCGTTAGCTGGAGGCAGCGTGAATCACAGAGATCAATCTTGCGGGCGGAGGATTCAGGAGATATCTTTCCAAATTTATTCTAAGGGTCCGTGGGATCTTTGACGGGATCAAGGTTGACAAGGCTGAGGTCGGCCTAGCCTCTAGCCGAGGTCAGCTCAGCCTTCGGCAGGGTCCAAGGTCGGCCTGGCCTCTGGCTGAGGTCAGCTCATCCTTCGGCGAGGTCCGAGGTCGGCTTAGCCTCTAGTCGAGGTCGGTTCGGCCTTTGGCGGGGCCCAAGGTTAGCTCGATTCTTAGCGGGGCCGAGGCCTGCCCATTCGGTAGGAATTGGGTGGTTCCACGCTGGAGTAGGACGTTCCATTTTGCCTTCCATCATATCCAAATTCTCATGACATCGACATCCTGAAGGGAGCAGCCACTTATTTGGATGTGGAGTACGAAGCATAATTCATCCCCTCTAGCCGGGTTAAAAGGAATAAAATTTTTGGAGCAGAGTCCGGCCCGATGAACAAGCAAGAGAAATGCATGATCAAGCTATACCTAGCAATTCTTTCCGATTACAAGAAATTGAGCACATTTAGGACATATTATATCTGAATCTCCTAAATCCTAAGCAACTTTGCTAGCAAACATTTTCCTGACAATATGTGAATGTGGTGGTGGTAGATGATCTCTTATGCTTTTTATTCAATAGATTACACCAAGTCAAAGTTAGAAACTAGGTAGTAACATGAAAATCTATGTTTTTGATCCCGAATTCATGACTTTGCGGTGTAGTGGGGTGATCATTATTCGCTAGAATGATAGTTATGCAACAATTATAACAACTATGATACAGCCATGCACATACTTTCAGCACAAAATTCAAACTGTTCATTCTCG
Source organism: Phoenix roebelenii (assembly GCA_025769935.1). Classification (NCBI taxonomy): domain Eukaryota; kingdom Viridiplantae; phylum Streptophyta; class Magnoliopsida; order Arecales; family Arecaceae; genus Phoenix; species Phoenix roebelenii. Next base: position 15,776,989 of record JAOXJJ010000069.1, on the reverse strand, counting down.
CATTGTTTCCTATGCACTTGTTTAGGGGCTTCGTTTTGCAAGATCTTTGCAGGTCTAGGAGATTTCTAGAAAATTGTCAGGCCATGTACTTAGAATCAACGGATTAAGGTTCTCATATTGATCTGGAGGAGATCCTAAGCAATGTCGAACATCTTATGGCAAAAGGCTAGTCTGGATCTACCTTGGACAAAGACTTTATATTCATTGTTTAGTCAAGTTCAACTATGGAAAAAAACTGACCATTATGTATCAACACATCATGGGTTGTTCGTTCGCTCTAAGAAGTTTACATGCCAACATACATCATGCAAGTTCCAAGTCCAGCTGTGCTGGACACTTGAGTAGGTCAAAGCAAAGAAAGTTCTGGCCAAAAACAGGCTGGCTCTGGAGTCTGCATGGAGAAAGAAATTTGAAGACATGGAAGAACAGAGATTTCATCTCTATCAAAGTTACTTGGGGTCTTTGTTTCAAAGGATTATGGTTCGGCTAACTAACTCCTAAAGAGAGCATTTTTTGGAGAAATACTGGATAATATCATTCAAGTGATAAGCCTATTAAAGGAAACAAGCTATTTCGAGCTGAGGATTCTTCTTCTCAAGTAGAAAGATCAAGAAAGCTAGGAAGATGTATGAAGAGAAAGGAAGAGCATCGGCAAAAGGGAGGCAAGTGATAGTAACTTCTAGCCAATCTGGAAAGATTGGTCTAAAGACTTCAGTTGCTAGGAAGGAATAGATTCGAGATAAGAAAATCGATAAATCGGATGAGAGGAGAAAACCAAATCCGTTGGATGACAGCTAAAGGTGCAAATGGGTCGGGTCGGACCGGGTCCTGAGTGACCTCGACCAAATCCGGTTTCTTGTTCGGATATTAATTTTTGATCTAGACCCGACCCAATAGAAAATCGGGTCGGGTCGGATCCAAAGTAGACCCAACGGGTCATTCGGGTCGGGTCAGGTTCATGGCTATCATCAAAAATTTAACTAAGCAAAAGCGAAAGAGTTAGAAACAAGAAGAGAAGGGAGGAAAAAAAAAGAATATTAGTAGTAGAAGTAGCAGCGGCTCACCAGATCAACGGCCTCATTCTTGATCTCATCGAGACTGATTGCCTTGTCCCCTCCCATCTCCAAAGAACCTAGTAGCCTCGAACTAAGCGACCGTTACCCTCCTTTCCTCCTCTCTTCTGAAAAAAGAAAGAAAGAAAGAGGAAGAGTGGGATCCACCAGGGATGTCCTCTGTCCCCCTATTTATTTATCATTTGTTTTGATGTTTTTTTCCGTGCTTTGCATGTAGCCTGTAGGAATCGGGAGCTGGTAGCCTACAGCCCAGCCCCTGGCGCCCGCCCCATCTCTTACTTATTTTTTGTAGATGATTGCCTCCTACTTGCTACGACAAGGGTGACGGATGCGAGAGCCTTATAAGGTGTGTTGATAGAGTATTGTGTGATGTCCGGGCAGAGAGTCAACCTCCAGAAGTCAGCCATATACTTTAGTCCGAGCACGGAGCGGAGAGTGCGATGGGAGATCAGGGCGATTCTAGGGATGCAAGAGCAGGGGGGCCCTTGTTTATCTAGGTGTCCCCCTCATAGGGAGGAGGTTGCGGGTGGCGGAGTGTTCTACCTTGGTGGAGAGGGTGCGGAGCAGACTTGAGGGCTGGAGGGCATCATCACTCTCCATGATGGGCGGATTGACACTGATTAGGTCAGTTTTGTGCTCTATGTCTATCTATCTGATGGCACATACTGTTGTGCCGAAGATGGTGCTGGTGGAGATTGAGTGGCTCTTGCGGAGCTTCCTGTGGGGCTCCCTAGGGGGGCACGGGGTACATCTGGTGGCCTGGGAGAGAGTATGTCTGCCACTGCACGAGGGTGTTTTGGGTGTGCAGTCACTTGTGGAGAGGCACGAGGCTCTCCTAGCATGGTGTGCGGTGCAGCTGGTCTTGGAGCCACATAAATTTTGGAGTCAGGTCATGACGACTAGATATGGTCGGGTGGGATCTGGCGGGCAGGTACCAGGCGGTCGGAGGAGTTATTTTATGTGGCAAGAGATTAGGAGGTTTGTGCCCATGGCCCTAGCGCATTCCAGATGGCTAATCAGCGACGGGCGGAGCATTGATGTGTTGGAGGACCCGTGGGTAGACACACTTCCATTGAGACTATGGCCGACGATGGTTAGCAGTGAGGTAGCGGCGGGGCTACGGGTGTGTTAGTTGCTTAGGCTGGGAGCAGTGGAGTGGGATGGTGATAGACTGGGTCAATTGTTTGGGGAACACTTGGCAGAGCGGGTTCGGGCGCTCCCTGTTCTGGGATTAACCGGTCCGGATGTTAGGGCTTGGAGCACTACTTGTAGAGCCAGTGCCGAAATTGGTGATGTCTCTCGGGCTCTTCAGCAGGAGTCAGAGCATGCCTTGGATTGTGGTTGGATCTGGGGGTTTGGGCTTCATCAGAGGGTTGCTCTTTTCCTCTGGAAGGTGGTCTGGGAGCATCTGCCAACAAGTTTAGTGCTGAGTAAACGAGGAGTGAGCATCTCTCCCTTGTGCTTGTTTTGTGGGGTGGATGAGTCGGTGGATTATGTACTTTTCTAGTGTGTATGCAGGGGTGCTTGGTGGTTGTCAGGGATCTCGGAGGATGCTTGGAGCTGAAGATATTATTTTCTGCAGGAGGTTCGGAGATGGTCTGGTATCCCCCAGATGCGCTATTTAGCTATTAGGGAGACCTACACGGCTTATCAGGTATGGCTGACTAGGAACACCCAGACATTTGGTGAGTGCAGTCCGTCCCCGCGGTTCAAGATGGAGCGGGCTCGTGCACAGGCAGCAGAGATCATCCGTGCAGCTTCAGACTATAGACCTTTGATAGCTCGGAATATCTGGGGCTCTCAGATTGCTTCGGCAGCTCCACATAGGGTATTCTTTACTTGGGAGCCCCCCAAGTTTCCTCAAGGTCAATTTTGATGGCTTAGTCATTGAGGGAGGTAGGAGGCATGGAGCTGGATTCGTCATCAGGGGCTCGAGCTCTAGTGTAGTGGAACAGATTTTCGATACCTTGGTTCCTAGAGCAGAGCTGCGGGTGGCCTGGATGGGCATGTGCTACGCGAGATGGGTGCTTCAGGCGAGCTCTATCATTTTAGAGGGTGACTCAGCCATGGTTATCAGTTGGGTCTGAAAGGGCCCGAACAGTGTCGGCGGAGTTCACCCCTTGCTCCGCGATATTTGGATGATGATGAGTGAGGGTGTTACATTTCAGGCTACGCACGTATATCGCAAAGCTAACGGGGCAGCTGACTAGGTGGCGGCATATGTAGCGAGCTACTTGGGAGGCACTTTGTAGACTGGGGAGGGAGGGATGCCACATTTTGTTTTTTGATTCGATTGGGTATATTCGTACTCGTATTGTATGAAACGCCCGCTTTAGCAAAAAAAGGAGGGGGAGAGAGACAGCGGCTCACGGTGGCCCCTGCTGCAATGTGAGCACCTAGCTTTATACCCCAGAACCCCACCTCCTCCGTCAAACTCGGCGGGCCCCACTCCGAACGTCCATGCCCGCCTACGAGCAGAGCCCCTCCACTGTCCTTTGTTTACTGGTTGACGTGCCTTCGAGGATGGGCTAGGGTCCGGACCAAGGACCGGCGGGCTTGGGATCCGGACCGAGGATGCATTGTCCCCTACTTCCTCTTCACGTTCTTCCAACTCCCCTCGTTCACCTAGGATGCATTGTCCCCTTCTTTCGGAGCTGGTGTCCTTGGTCACTTGGGTCCAAGAAAGACATTTTAATAAGTAAAATATTAAATTTGAAGTCTATGATTTTTTTGGTGGTGACGATACTATTGGAGAGAGAGAGAGGTCTTACTTGGAGTCCTTGGAGAAGTAGAAGATTCGGCTCTTTGTTGGATAGAAATCTTGGCACTACTTTCTTCCGCCATTCTTATAAGGTTTCCGTTGGTTGTGCCTTCCCTTTGCTGTGAGAAGAATGCTCCTTTGGGGCCCTTTCCGCATGAGCAAGAGCCTAGGGGTGAAGGAGAGAGCAATGGAGCTTGATTTTTGAGGGATTGGGGAGAGGAAAGGCCAAGTGATTTTGAATGGGTGAGGGTTGTGGTGAAAAGTGAAAGAGGCGACTTGGGTAAGCATGTAAGCTATAGTCGTAGAAGCTAGCTCGTCAGTTGGCTTTCAAGTGTTAGCTCCTCTCATACAACTTACGAGGTTTTTTATTTATCATTTATAAGAATACTTTAATATTTTATATACGGGTCTCTCGGATTGGGTCGGGTCTGAATTCAGTAAACCTAGACCCGACCCGAAAATAGAACGGGTCTAATTTTAGGACCCGATCCGGCCCCACAGATCCTCCAATTTCGGTCCGGGTCGGGTCTAACCAGGACGGGTCGGGTTGGATCATGGGTTAACCCGACCCATTTGCAACCTTAATGACAGCCATAAGGTACTGCCAGAAATTGGGCGATAATAAGAAACTTATCTCGATATAAAAAGTAGGCCATGAAGGTCATTATTAATTTAACAGGCCAGACATAAAAGCCACTAACAAAGAGTTAACTAGAGATCAATTGAGATGGTGACATATGGCTAAATTTGGAATCAGAGGATAGCAATAGGACGATCAAACTACTTGGGGTACCATGCAAGATAGATCGAGCCATGTCCAAAAGGAGTTAGTTGAACTAATGTGAGTGGTTACTTGAGATACAGTCCGAGTTCCAGATTTTATGTCACTAAAAAGGTCACTAAAATTGATATCTTCAGTGATGATATTTAAGAAAGGTCACTGTAGGTATGTACTTTCTAATGACAAACTCATACAATAGTCATTAAAAGTCTATATCTTTAGTAATGATATAGCACGCCACAATTTTTGGCATGAAAATCAATGTTGGTCAATGCACTAATGATAATTTTATGATTCATTACTTAAACATACATTTTTTATCGACAATATTTTAAAATAGTCACTATAGGTACATATTGTTAATAACGAGCTTATAGAATAGTTATTAAAAATTTATGTTTCTAGTGATGATACATTATATTGTTACCAAAACCTTATACATTAATACGGATTGATGATATCATCAGCAAAAGTATTACTTTTTAAATATAAAATAGAATATAAGCAAAAGTATAAAATATAATATAATATCAATTATAATATAATGTATTTTATTAAGTAAAAGTATCACTCTCATACACAATTGATAGACCGATTCATCCTATAATACCCAGCTCGATAGACTTGGGCCTGGTCCACTTGACTGGCCCAGATGTAAGGATTTGATCCAAAGGAGAATTAAAGGAAAAATATGGTGGCACATGTGCTTGTAATGTGGAGATATGGAAGAGCTCTCATGATAGGAGTTTTCTCCTTTTCGAGTTCATCGGATAGAATCTAACCTTCGGGCAGATTCCAGCCTCATTCGAGCTTTATTTATAGCTCTTCCACCTTCGTTCCACCCCATTGGAGAACCCAACCCTCCGATCGGATTTTATCGCCAAATTTTCTTCGATTTTCTTTCTTGATCGTCGGCCACCACTAGCACTGTGCATGGTCTATCACCACCGGAAGTCTGATAAGAACCTAGCATCCCTTAGTTGACCCTTCTCCCCTTTTTTTGTGATCTTTGGAGTCCTGATTGCTCTAATGCATTGTTTCCTCTATTTTTGGAGTATTTCCACTTTTTTATTTATGTTACTGGCGGTCTTTGCCGTCGACGCTCATCATCGTGGTTTCCCTTTGGTCCCCTATGGCAGCTTGTAGCCTGGGTCGGAGTTCTAGCTGCTGAGATACCTCAAATCCCATGTCTTAAAGGATCGAGACCCTCATTTTTGGCATTCTTGTGGTTGATTCTTGTCGCAAGCTGCCTATTGCGACCGGCCAATGGTCATGGGTCCCCTGACCTAGATCCAACCACCAGCCACCATCTTTCTCTTCCTCTTCCTTAGTTAATGATAAATTCTTTGTTCTCTCTTTCTCTCTTCTCTCTTTCCAATTTTTTTTCTCTCTTATTTCACTCTCTACCTGAACTTTCTCTATCTACTCTCTCTAGAGATATTGGAATGAGTAAAGGACTTTTCTCAGTTATTTTAGATCGACCTTGGTGCAGGAGTTCCTGACCCTTGACCGCCGAGCAGTGTATGGGGCTCCACCATGGCCTTTATTTAGTTAACCTTGATCTCTTTTGAGCCTAATGTGATCTTGATCGGATGGATTTACTTGGGATGGACTAATCCGGGCATCGATCACTCCCACTTTGCCAGCCCTATGCGGGTATATGGACTTAAGATTTCTATTCTTAACTTAATCATGATTAAATTTTAATAAAAATGCTATCTCAAATATTAGGTTTTGAAGGAGAATCTCAAGATTAGTTGGATTTATCTGTTCGCGGTACGTGCAAGGTAAGTAATGTTCTACCTTTTCTTTTTTTATTTATTAAATTATTTTTAACATCAAATAAATTCTTAATCAATTTTTATGTGATTTATCAATTTTATAAAATTTTGTTTTGAATGGAAAATAGACATGTAATTTTGGAGTAATATTTTTGGGGTTATTATTATGTTATTTACTGATCTTACATCGTGCATGCATTTTTTTATTGAACATGGTTTATATATTATTATATAAAAAGAGTTATGATATATATCAAATTTGAACTCTTAGCTAGACTACTTTTGGACCCTACTAATTGAAGGTTATGAATTGACACTCTGATAATTAGTGAGCTCGCAGTTTCAACTTCTGGCCCCACATTAGCATATAAATGTGGTATTCTAGCCTAAGCCGAAGGATATAAGTATAGTATTCTGATCCATACCACAGAATATAGGTGCAGTTTTATTTCTGTTTTTAGTCTAACCATAGGATATAAGTCTAGTCATAGTTAAAGGCTGTTGAATTGAATATGATTTATTTTGAATTAGATTTTATGATTATATATATGAATATTTGAAAGGTATTGATTTTACTGGATTTGCGCTTGTGACGGAATTGGTTGTCATTATACTAATTTGTTGTAATTTATATTTGATTATTATATTTTATGTTATTATATGAATTATTTAGTTAAAGTATTCATTACTTACTAGGTTGTCGAGCTCATTATTCTTTTTTTCTTTATAGATTCAGGTACTTAGTTTTGGATGTGGATTCTACTATGAGAGTGAGATTAGAAGCAAGATTCGACACTATCTACATAGTTTAGATTTAGTGTTATTTTAATCTTTTTATTACATTATTATTTGAGATTTAATTGATGTAACACTTTTAAATAATATTTATCAGCTACGTTTGTAATTAATTGAATTATGACTTTTAGTTATTTAAATTATCTCCCCTCGATGCATTTGATATCATGTTTTAATGCTTTGTATGCTTTTGGGGAGAAATCATCATGAGTACATGGTGGTTGTTGCGGCTTGGGCTTACGATTTTGGATAGGGAATGACACATCCATCATAAAGATGGTTTCGACTGTCTTTAATATAGAACTCACCATAGTGCACTGTGGCTCAGCAATCCCATACACTAGCTAATAAGCCGATTCATCCATTACAAGGATGGGTTCAATTGTCTTCATCATAGGACTTGCAGAAATATAATATGGCCTTATGTATCTACTTTCAACCATGGAAACAAGTTTTTCAAACCATTTGCTACCAAAACCAAGGATATTGCATGCCGGTGCAAAAGTAGCCTCAGTAAAATGGTCATTTTCTTGACTTCCTTCTATAGTGGCATTATGGTAACTATCCTATTTTTCCATAAAAAATAGTATAACAATAACTAATGCATTGTCCCCCCCAAGTATGGAAAGACTTATAGTCCTTCTTTCCATGCCATCTGGATGTGTCGTGGGGTCTACTAGTGAAGTCCCATCCAGGTACGGGAGATGAGAGTAGTGACAAGCTAGATGGTGTGGGTTGGTACGTGTTGGTGTGCCACCAACATCAAATCAACTAAAATGTTATAGAGAGTAGGTGGGTCTAAATGCTTTGACTTTTACGGACTTTCACTACTTTTATATCACCATTCGATGGATAAAAGGTGTAGTGCTAGGTTACTATAGAGTGGCGTTATGATGGACTACCATAGAATGATATAGATGCATTAGAATGATCGTCGAAGACTCTTTCCAGAAGGTACAATTCAATAATTTATTCTAAAGCAAAATAACTATCTACTCTAATAGATGTCCTCCACATATAGCTTCTGCTTCTGGCAGTTCTGGTAACTAACACTAGTTAATTTTTTATTATTGCACGGCCATCAAGATGTCCACTAAGCACCAATTGTTAAACCAACATTCATACTTTATCGACTTTGACCTATCATAAGACTTTCTTTACCCCGCCTCTTCCTAACGTTGGTTGTCGCTCCTTAATAGTCTTGTAAAATGATCCTTTTTTTGAAGACACCATTGAGACTGATTCACTCAGCTTCATAAAATACTCACTTCTCTCAGTTTCTACCTTTTATCAACAATCTAGATGATCATGCTAGTATTGGGCCTTGACTTCACACTTGAGAGTCTGCTCTAGTTTCACCCTGGGGCGGCTATGGATAGACGATCCTCGGATGTTAACATATGGTATAAACTTCTAGGTAGGGATGGAAATCGGGTTGGGTCGGGCATAAACGGGTCAGGTCAGATGCAAGTCGGATCAAAAAATTATAAATTTGAATCTAACCTATTTATTAAACAAGTCAGAAATTACAACCTGAACCCGACCAGTTTATTAAACAGGTAACCCAACCCGACCCATTTAACCTGTTTAATAAATATATAATCTATTTAAATAGTTTAAACAGCCCACCCGACCCGTTTAAGCCCATCCAACCCGTTTAAACAACCCACTGCCCATCCGACCCCCTCCCCTCCCCATTCACCCATCATCCGTCTCCCTTTTTTGGTAAAACCTCACCCGTCTCCTCAAGACGCCGCCTTTCCCACTTCATCTACCTCCCCCTTTGTCCGCCGCCGGTGGCCGCCACCCACCTCCAAGAAGCCCCGCCTTGAAAGTTGGAAGGTCCCACGACCCCAACCGCGGCAAGCTCGAGGCCGTTGACCTGCGCGTCTCCCTCTGTGGCCACTACTCCCTCCTCTGGTCCTCCGACAATCCCCCAGATCTCAATGAAATCCTCCGACCCTTGGCCCCCTCCTCCAACCTCGACGTCGGCGACGCCGTCGTCGTCGAGTCCCTCCTCACCGACCTCCTCGGCATCATCATAGGTCTAGCATCCCCGAATCTTTTGCTTCTCCTTGGCATCATCGAGTCCCTCCTCACCGATCTCCTTGGCTCGTTTGTTCACCGAATCTGAGGGGACCGAGGTCAAATCCTATGAAAAGCTCATATCTGAGTGGACGAGAGTGCCGACAATCGGTAGAGGGAGGCAATGGCCGGCTTCGGTCTTCGACGGAGGGGCGACGGCCGGAGGGAGACCTTCGGCGGCTCGGCAGCCGGGGGAAGAGAGGGAGAGAGGGAGGAGGGAAAGAGGAAAAGAGCCGTTGGGTCTCATCTGGTGATCTCATGTCCCGCTCCCAACCATTGGATCCTGAAATTGTTAGCCTCCATCTGTTTTATTTGGGATAGAATCAGGCCCAATGAGGCCTATATATTGAACAGGTTATACAGGTTAAACTAGTTAGATATCTAAAACCTGTATCCAACTCAATTAATAAACTAGTTAAATGGATCAACCTGTTTACGATCCGAACCTGTTTAGACCAAATCCAAACCTGTTTATGGCGGGTTGAACACGGGTCGGGTTGGCGGGTCGGGTCATATTTTGCCACCCCTACTTCTAGGGTGATCTTGGATACTGATCATCATGGATGGATTTTTCATCATCGACTTGACAGTGATTTGAAGAATGAATGTGATTTAGGATCACTGCTATATAGGGTTTCAATAGTGTTTGGATGAGCTTCTAGCTTTAGTGGTAGTGATTGGGTGGGTGTGTTGAGTATTAGTGTGGTTGGGGAGTGGGGGGGAGGGAGAGGCAAGGGAGAGAGAGAGGGAATGATGGGTGGAGGAGGGTGGAGGAAGGGATAAAATTTTGCATGTTTATACAATTCAAGTTAGCTAACCAAGCTAGTATTTTGAATCTTTGATATTGGAACACAATCACCTTTAGGTCAACAAAAACTCAACATCCTGTAATAGAATTTCCATAGTAAAACATGACCAAAATCAGTAACTTATGTATTTCTGAAAAGAACAATGTTGCATTTCAAAAGCTTTTATAAAATCAAATAACCGATTCGTGTTGTGTTTAACAAAAACATCCTTGTGCATGAAAAAAATATGCTTATTTTCTTGTTCTTGACAATCTTCATCCAAGCCAATAAAGAGTAAAAATAGATTCGTATGATTATGAACATATGAGTTTTGATTAGTTACAAATCAAAGTATTGAAATGACCAATTATGAATCTACAATACTAGGTACTTTTCCTCTAATACTAGTTGCTTGCTTAATTTGTCTAGCAGCATAAGAAAGCAAAGCTGAAATATTACTCCAATCCCATTTTTAAATGAGTTTAATAATTGGCAAGATCAATTTGGGTTTTTTCTTAGGGAGGGGGGGCTCGGGGAGGGGAGGGGGGTGTAAAAGATGTAGTTATAAGAACTAAAATAAGGCGGTTTGCTTTTTATCATGTTAGACTATTTTCCATCCAGGCTAGAACCACATCAGGCTAGCTTGGGCTTCCATATTACCTAGCCTAGTTTGAAAAAAGGAAATTCAGCTTCAGTTTAGGCCAAAGCCCAAAAAATCTTTGTTGGCTCCGACCAACACTTGCCTGATCCCGACTAGGCCCAAAACCATGCTAGATCGTAGCCCATTTTGGGCAGTCTAAATATGTTAGATTGAGAGAAACTTACTGTCTCATTCTCTCTGTTGTCAAAAAAATAAGAAAGAACAGGGGAGGAGGAGGGAGGTCAAAAGAGGATAGAGCGGAGAGTGAGAGGAAATAAATTAAGTGAGAGGCGAGAGAGATGAAAATATTGAGTCGTGAGAGGAGATTGAGAGGAGAGAAATTGAGAAAGAAGCGATGCAAATTGGGTGAGAGGGAGAGATGGGGCAACGGATAGGGGTTAAATTTGAGAGGAGAGGGAAGAGAGAGAAGAGAGCGGACAGATAGACGGAGAAGGAAAATTGGGTGTGTGTGTGGCAAGGAGAGAGAGCACAAAAGGAGATTGTGGGCATTGGAGAGAGAGGAGGGAGAGAGAGAGGAGCAGAGCATAGGAGTTTGGGGTTGGAGCACTTGGGTTAGGTGCTGGCTTGGGCTTCAGAACCTAGACCGGGCCAAGGATAGATTTGAGCTAGGGCTAAAATTTATTCTGACTCGAATTTTAAGCTTAGGTCAAACTTGGTTAATCTTGGGCCAAACCCAAAGCTTGATTCCATGTTATGCCAAGTTGATAGGTCTCTGGCATACTCATTTCTAGCGCTATTTTTTATTTACTAATTCAATGATCTGAAACATTGCGAATCATGTAGTCTACGAAGTACAAGTTTTGGCCATAGTCGCCAGCACATACGGATAAAAAATCCAACAAGATATGGAATCAGATGCTTCTAATATTCCATTTGAGAGAGGCCTGAGTTGTTTGTGAAATTTAACCATAGCATAATACCGTTATATAACGACTCATTTTGGTACAAATAGTACTAGGTGGGCAAAAAAGAATATAAAGTGTGACTTTTTACTTCTACAATCTAACTACTACTATTAGCAATGAAAAATTTATGTAATTAACTTCTACACACACATATATATATTCATATTTATTATTTTCATGATTATTTGCCAAACTTTATTTAGACTTGCGAGATTTTTATTTTTTAAAATCTAAAAATTTCAACTCATGACAATGTGTGTGCCTATTCACTAGCATGTAGCTGAATGGGAACAAGTATATGATTGCACGTAATTGAATGACTAGAAGGGAGGAAGGCCATGTCAGAACTTTTAATCGGTATTGCATGAAATTAGCATTTGGATATAAGCGGTACAACCGAAGCATACATCTTAGCATTTAACAAATGAATTAAGTCCAAATAGTTGGAAGTTATTGTACCATAGGAAAGAAGATAGACATCGACATAATCATTGCGAAATCATAGAGGACACAACCACAGAAAAAGAACACATACTAAGGGCACATTACAACCCAACTCCACATGGATGAGCTATGATAATAAGAGGAAAAAAATTGCACACAGACGCCAGTATATCCTGGCACGACAATCTTCAATAGGAACCTCCAGCATCTGACTAGAGCCCCAAACTTTTATTAGCAAGATAGTTGGTTGAACACAAAGGAAAGACCAAAGCAGTCTACGGCCCCGAGTTCCGAGCTTTGCGAATTGCTAAGATCGCCTTCTAAACTCCAAGAAAAGAAACAAAAGAGAATGCATCAGTTTCGTAAAGAATGTTTACTAATGGAATACAAAGGATTTATATATGAGCTCTATTCGTGTGGAAGGATGCTACAAAAATCGTGCATCAATTCCCACGGTATTCACCTGGTTCTCGACGCTCTTGCTGGATTGAATCGTATACGCTGTCATCTCCCAAGGTGTTACAGTATCGTTCGGTAGACAGAAGTTAAATGTTTGCTTGAAACCGATGACCTTGCCCTCCTCCAGGACACTTAATTGTCCACCCCTGGAAATCCAGTAGCCGCTATTATCATTGACACGTCGCCTTTTGTTCTTCTGGTCGTGGACGCAGTTCGTATAGAACAGTATGCCTGCAAAGACACATGACTTAGAAGTTACTGCATCATCAAATTGAACAATTGTTTTTAGGAGAATTGCAATGTAAAATGTAGGAGATGATTACCAGGAAGCTTGTCTGGGCTGCGAGATAGGGGATCGACGTCCGAACGGATGGCTCCACCGGACGGCAACTCCTTGCCTTGCATGTAAGCGGGGAGGTAACGATGCAGCAACTCTTGTTCGGTAGGAACTCCAGCCATCTTTGCTTAACTTTTCAACTCTAGAGCTCTTGATAGAGAGATTGAGAGAACAAGCTTGGCTGCTGAATTCCAATCATGTCAGGATGCTTTATAGGTTGTCTCCACTCTCCTCCCCGGGGAGATGGAAGGGGGGTGATGAGGGACGGGGGAAGCTTTGTCTTTGCCATCTCCCTCACGCTCAACCTTTTCCTCGAGAGGCGAGAGGAGGAATAAAGGAGCGCTGGTGTTTAAGAGTTCAGGGAGAAGAAAGAGTCTGCTCCATCTCCTAAATCCTTATTGATGAGGAGGGGGAAATACGCGGTGGCCTTCCACTATCTCCCCTTGGGCAGGGAATGGGCTTAGGAGAGGGAAACAACCTCCTCCTTCGGGGAGGAGGAGAGAAGAATAGCGATGTCGCCAATGTCTGGGAGGGAGGTGAAGGTGGTGTTAGCGTTGGCGCGCTCGGTCTCGACTGCTCGGGGACTGGGGAGAGCATCGCTGCGCTGGTCTCGCTCTCGCTCTCGCTCCCAGGGAGAGGGATTGAGGGAAGTGGCGGTCCGCTGCTTGAAGCTGCTTGAATATTATACCCCATGCAGTGGAGCCCACATGTGGGGGGAGCGTGGGGAAGTCCTGGAATTGGCTTGACTCTATGGGCACGTTTGGTTCGCGGAAAAAAAAAAAAGAAAAAATAGGGTCAACGAAAAAGTAATGCGATGCTTCTTATTTGGTTGGAGTTTTTAAAGGAGAGAGAAGAAGAAGTTGTGTTCCCATGGGAATATGATTCCTACATTTCATGGGAAAATCTTTTCCATGAGAAACATGGAAAAGTTACTTTCCCATGAGGCGAGAATCACTCCATTTTTACTTTTTTCCAAAAAGTCCTTTGAGCATTAAAGAAACATTAAAGAGGCATTAAAAACCTAATTTTTATTAAGGACATAATAGAAATTATTCATAACTTTCCTAGAAAAGTGGATGGCCAACCAAACATAAGTACTTTTGAAATTTGTCACTTTCCTATGGTCAACCAAACATGCCAAAAGTACTTTCCTAGGCATCCTCTTCCTAAAAATTTATTTCCCAGGAATCATATTCCTAGGAGGGAAAATGCTTCCCGGGAACCAAACGAGCCCTAAAATGGAGAACTTGACGGGTTCGATACTCCCTTCTCAAAAATAAAATCAAAAAAAAAAAAGGAAAGGGACCCCTTGATCATCTGTGTATTGCATTAATAGTCATTATTTTCGATCTGAGGGGTGGGTGATTCATTAAATTTCATTGTTATGATATTTGTTATCTAAAAGATCCCTCTTTAGATGAGTACAACTTTGTATTTTTTTTATCCGGTCCGGGAGAGCTTCCCCATGAGTTCATTTTCTAAATAAAAAGCTCTTCAGGGCCGCTAATAGTGAAAGGTTTCTCCCCTTCCGCCAGGTAGGGACATACCAGCTCCAGGCTCCCCTCTCACCATGGATTGGGACTCCAGCTTGGAGCTACAAAACAGTTTGAGAGAGGGAGAAAGAGGGAGATGCCAAGAGTCACACGGAGCAGCTCCCTTCTCCCCGTTAAGAGGAAAGGCCATTATTAGTCACCAAAAGCGGAGAGCAGCACCCTTCTCCCCATGGAACTGCGCTATACTTAACAGTGTTCAAGAGGAGTTCGGGAGGGATACCGGAGTGGGGAGGCCATCTTTTTCTTATGTTTTGAATGTGAAGATGGAGAGCACTCCATCACCAAGGAACGGGGAAGCCTTTAAATTCATTGCCTCTATAAATTCATCCGCTACTCCTCCCACTGGTATCGCGTCAAAGCCTTACCTTACTCCTCCCCTTCTGTCCATCAAGAGCTCAAGAATTTGCAGAAAATAAAGCAAAGATGGGCCCCTTCATTTATTGGTCTAGTAATTCGCCCCAGCTTTCATCTTTTACGTGTTTTCTGGTGGAGTTAAGTCTTCCAATAATTTTGTGTACTGGATAAGCAAGAGAATCTGTTGCAGGTGATGTTGCCCATCGAATAGAACAGCAGCAGCGGCATCTCTTTGCTTTTGCCACCATTGCATAATCCTGCATTGGCTCCATCTCTCTCTTCGCTCATCCAAATCCTAGTGTTTTTTTACATTGCCCTGTTTTGGTCATGTCCAATCTCTTTTTGGATCTTTCTGGGATTAGATTTGGTCCCTCCCATTTCTTCTTGGGATAAGATCACCATTGTAGTTTGCCATTGTAGCTGGCTAAATTTCCAAACCTTGGCAAAACAAAGATTTCTGGAAGCGCATTATATTTGTTGATTTGTGGATCATTACTCTCCATTATAGAAGATCACCAGTAATACGATTGGTAGGTGGAATGAAGTGGGCTGTGGTGGGCCCTAGACTCATAAGAGGACCATCCCACTAATTAAAATGAGCTCCACAACAGGATCACTCTATTCTCCAAGGGAAAATTTTCGTTATGAGGTGATTCGAATGATTTCGTGTTACATATCCTGGGTTTCTTCTGCTTCTGTCGTTAGGGCAGCCATTATAGTGGAGTTCCTATGGTTTAAATTTTAGGCTCGGACGCACAAGCTATGGCTTGGGATGGAGTAGTTCCTGGCGAAGAATCATGCCTTTATGTGCATTATGTTGCCCGTACCTATCCCAATTACATATTATTCCACTTTTAGCTTCTGAATATATTATTAATATGGTCTCAGTTGAAAGGTTTACACCTGCGGGGATAGCTCAGTTGGGAGAGCGTCAGACTGAAGATCTGAAGGTCGCGTGTTCGATCCACGCTCACCGCATAAATTTTTATATTTACATTATAAAGTATATCTTTTTATTAAATAAGTTATACACTTTATAAATATAATATAAAAATTATTTTTTCCTTGTCCCAATAAGATAAATGATTATTTTTTTCTTGTCTCATCTAGGTAAATGTTGCTGATTGTTGAATTTGAAAAATGATATTTTTGTTGCAGCTACAATAGTTTCTAAAATGTATGCTTTTATACCAAGGATTGTAGGGTCAGGTTTCCATCATTATAAATCTAATCATACTTTGTTGGCTTTCAGATGGCTGTTGGTGAAGAGTTTCTGCGGTGAGAAAAGATATCATCTGTTAGCGATCGGTACCGTGTTTACCTGAAGATGTGGAAGTTGTTTGGCCGAGTCTCTACCAGCCCACCGTATGCAGCCAACAAAATCAGAAAACAACAAAGCAGATAAAGAACCCGGTACTCTGGCACGCTCCAGCCAAACGAAGTCTCAGGATTGATGGGCCGCTTATGAGGCAACCCAATCCGTTGTATCATTCGCTTCCCGATAGGTGTCCATGGCCTGAAGGGAGCCACACTCCTGCCGTAGTCTGCGAATGTCGAGAAGCAACGGCCTACCCTCGCCAGCACGACTCCGACCCCGGATCCAATCGATCACCGTAGCCAAGTCGCCCTCAAGAATGAGCCGATCCGCATCTAGTGTCCGACAAAGGAGATGCCCTCCCAAGCAGCTCTGAGCTCAGCATACATCACCGATGACTCGAAAATCCGCTGACCCTCTGCTATGTTTGGTACCAGTCCTGGGTGGACTGAGCCGTGTTAATTAGCATGTGATCGGTACTATCTCTTCCAATGTAGCTTCGTTACTTTTAATTAGCTCATGAATAATTGCTAAATCTGGCCCAACTAATTGCACATTGCAATGTACCAGACTGGGAATTAGTGGAGCCCAGCTTCTTCAAGGTTGTCTCCCTCACAGTAACCTCACCAGCTTTCCGCAGTTAACGCTGCTGATTCACAGGTCTGCACCCAAAATGTAATCAGAAACGCCAAAATTTAGTGAAGATGGGAGAGGATACAGATCTTGTGGAAGAGCTAAAAGCCCATAACATAATGGATTTTGTAGTTCTTGTGAGCAATAATTGACCCCCATAAGAATTGTCGTCTTAGTACCATTACATTGTAATGTCGGTAGGTCGTATGATATGAAATAGCAAAATATATCGAATATTGATACGGTACAAGGCTGCGTATGGATCCGATATCAGTATAGTACATTCGATATGGCATGATACTGACTAATATGGCGAATCATAGGCCCTCTTGTTAGATGGCCTACATACATAATCAAGAGCTCAGAAAGTCTAATAGCTGGCAAAAGAAAGCAAATAGGTAAAAATTTTCGTCATCGTCGTTTTTTTTTTTTCTCCAATATTTACCACACTTATATTAGCTTCTTGGTTAAGGTCAGGGGCATTTTTTTAATATTACTAAAACTCTATAAAAATTTTTGAAATACAGAAAATGGATATGCATCTTTTAATATTACGGACTTAATATATATCAACATATTGAATCAACCCTGTGGACCATATATTATCTTCAGAATGCCTACTAACCTTCTTTGTTTTCTACAACTTTGTTGGATATTTTTTAGAGATTTAATTCAAGATTTTTTTCATGTGAAACATGAGACAATCCAAAAACTTATTAAAATATAATGAAAATTTTCTCTCTTTCTTTGAGAGTTGAGTTCCACCGAGCTGGTTAAGGACTCATCCTGAGTTACTTCTTGACGCATGCGTTGCGCTTCCCTGCGCCAATAAATTGCGCTCTGATAGCACTAAAAATCGTGCTCCTTCTGCCACTCACGCTAGAGAGAATACGCCAAACGACCTCGTTTGTAATGGATTACACTGCCTCCGCTTCAGGAGGTCGTAGGCAAACCATGCCGACTCCCTGCAAGTGGTTGGTTTTTGAGTTTTTTTCCTCCTAATTTAAACTAGGGATGGCAATCGAGTTGGGTCGAACATAAACAGATCGGGTCAGATTCAGATTGGATCAGAAAATTATAGACCTGAATCCGACCTGTTTATTAAATAAGTAACCCGACCCGACCCGTTTAACCTGTTTAATAAAACAGGTAATCTATTTATCCAATCTAACCCGACCCGATCCGTTTAATCTATTTAGCCCAACCCGATCCGACCTGTTTAATCAGTTAAATTTCTTCAGATCTTATACTACATCGAAGAAGCACCAAAAAGAAACCTTGGGAGAAAGAAAAACAGACTCTGGAGCTTGTTCTGTTTCAAGAACACATTAAGTTACAATTTTTTTCCAAAAAATATGAAACAAAAAATCTAAATTTCTAACCCCGATCAAAGTACAAAAAATTGAGTTTTTTTTTAAAAAAACCTACCTTCAGACAGACTCGGTCCTCTTCCTGTGGTCTCCTTTGGCGATCAATCCCACCCGTGTGATCTTTCTTTCCCTCTCTTGCCGTTTCACTGCATCACCATCACGATCACGGTCATCGCTACTGCTGCTGCTGCTTCCGCTGTTTCGAGGGTCGCCCCAGTCTCTAACCCTCCTACCATCCACTAGCACGGTGACAGGCCCCGCCCTGCCCTCTGCGCCCATGGCCATGGCGACCATGAAGTTCATGAGGATGTCCTCGTAGTTGCGCTGGCGACGGAGGGGAGGGAGGCGTAGCCAACGGCAAGATAGAACAGAAGCAAGAACAAAAAAACCTAGATTTCTAATCACAAAATCAGAACAAAGACGAAGATAGAACAGAAGCAAGA
The DNA here is from genome assembly GCA_025769935.1 of Phoenix roebelenii. Classification (NCBI taxonomy): domain Eukaryota; kingdom Viridiplantae; phylum Streptophyta; class Magnoliopsida; order Arecales; family Arecaceae; genus Phoenix; species Phoenix roebelenii. The sequence goes on along the minus strand of JAOXJJ010000069.1, from coordinate 15,758,451 downwards.
AAGCCCCGATCAAAGTACGAAAAAATGATTTTCAGAAAAAAAACCCACCTTCATAGCATTAACAAGGTCGGCCTGGTCCTCTGCGCTCAGATCTACGCATCAACAAACCCCAGGAAGAGGAATAGAGATCAAAAAATTAAAAGAAATAAAAACAAGAGAGAACCGAGGGAAATAGCGAAGGGGAAAGGAAACCGGGAGTGGTAGTGGGGAGAGCGGAACCGAGATCGGATAGATTGAGGCTGTCTTTTTTGCTTGTCGTTGCTTATCGTCACCTCCGCCGAGATGCGAGAGAGAGCAAAACCCTAGAGAGAGACAGAAGGATTAGGGAGCGAGGGGAAAGGGTGAATAGGAATCAGGAAGGACTGGAGTTACTATAGCCGGGAACCCAGACGCCATGGCTTCGCAAAGATCACGGACCAAGGGATGATCCGGATCCTTGGAGGAGATCTAGAGT
>JAOXJJ010000069.1:15721853-15739943 GCA_025769935.1 Phoenix roebelenii | reverse complement strand
AGATGCCCACCTAAGGTAAATTATATCTTACACAGCATGCACCAACTTGTCCAATTTGGTTCTAATGCATTGGTTAGGACAGGATGACTTGACTAGTGGAGGGTCCAATCGGTTCTACCGACCAGTCCAGTCTGCTTCTAGAGCATTTGTTAGGAGGTAGATAGTTTTATTTTTGTCTTATCTAGATCTGAAAGGTATATTTCTATTTTACAAAATTTGTATATAATGTGAAATTTTAGAGTTCCTTGAAACGTTATCCAACTAGTTAAGCCCTTCACTACCAACCAGAAATTCTAGGTTTGATCCTTAATTGGATGGTGAATTCTAACATTTTTTGATCTAGATAGTTCTAATGTTGATAACTCTCTCCTTTTATAAATAAAAAATCATAGCATATTTTTATAATATTTTTTCAATTGTAAGAGACGTCTATGCCACCCAGTTTATTACCGATGTTTTACTATGTTCAAAGAGGGCCCACTCTAAAGGCATGGCTTGAATCTTGCTGAGAGAGCATAAGTCACTCTGGACCCTGAGAAGAAGAAAATATAAAAAAAAGTACAATAAATATTTTTAAAAATGAACTAGATTGCTTGCGCTTAATTGTCTTTTGTCTTCTAGGTCTCTGGAGTTTTGATGCTTTGAAACTCCTAAGTTAATATGGACCTGAATCATCATAAAATTAAGACTAGGGGCCAACTAAAAAGAAATCATAGTAACAATAAGATTTGGCAATACTCGACACACACTCCTTTGCAATTCATATCCTTTAGCATTTCATGAACTCATGGCTTAATTCCTGGCCAAACTTTTGTTTTAGTTGAAGTTTAGAACTCTTTAGACAACATAGAAGTAGACATGCCTTTCGGACCGCTCATTTCCGAGATCCCATGACAGTATAAAATCTCATCCATCTCTAATTCAAATATCCGGAACCAAACTAAAATTTGTTTACAATCTCCAACAATGTATGGATACCTTTCACCTGGGGTAAATTATATCTTACACTGCATGCACCAACAAGTCCAATTTGGTTCTAAAGCATTGGTCCAATTGGTTCTACCAACTAGTCCAGTCTAGTTCTAATGCATTGGTTAGGAGGCGGATAGTTTTGTTTTCGTGTTATCCAAATCTAAAAAATATATTTATATTTTAAAAAAATTGTATATGATGTGAAATTTTAGAATTCCTTGAAAAGTTATCCTCCTAGTTAATTCCTCCACCCGGCAACTAGAAATTCTTAGTTTGATCCTTAATTGGATGGTGCATTCTAAAATTTTTTGATCTAAATAGTTCTAATGTTGATAAATCTTTCTCCTTGTTAAAATAAAAAATCATAGCATATTTTTATAATATTTTTTCAGGCGGTAAGAGGGTTCTATGCCATCCAGTCTATTAAAGATGTTTTACTATGTACAAAGTGCGTCCATTCCAAAGGCCCAGCTTGAATCTTACTGAGACGGCATAAGTCACTCTAGATACTCACAAGAAGAAAAGGCCAAAAAAAAAAAAAGTACAATAAAGAATTTTCAAACCGAACTAGGTTGCAAGCACGTCGTTGTCTTTCGTCCTTCATATCTCTAGGCTGTGGGGAGTGGGGACTCAGTTCAAAAGTTTACCGTTTGTTTTGCAGGCCTGAGCTTCTTAAGGCTTTGAAACTCCTAACTTAACATGGACTTGAGTCATCATAATATTAAAACGAAGGGTCAGGTAAAAATAAATCCTAATAAATTAAGATTTGGTAATGAATCTCTCAACACATACTTCTTTGCCATTCATATCCTTATGCACAGCAAGAGCTCGTGGATTAATTTCCAGCCAGAATTTTTTTAGTTGAATGCCAGATGAACTGATTAGACAACTCCAAAGTAGACTTGCTCCTGGAACCATTCAATTCGGAGACCCCATGATAATATAAAACCTCATCCATCTCTAATTCGAATATCCAAAACCAAAGAAAAACTTGTTTAGAATTTCTGACATTGTATGGAAGCCTTCACCAACGGCAAATTATATTCTATACTGCACGCCCCAATGTTGTTGTGCATCCCGCCAACCACCTTATCTCTTTTCTATGGACCAGAGTGCATGACGAATACATCTCACAGAAAGGAGAATGTGATTGGTGTGGTGCATAACCTTTTGTCGCATGCTGTACTGGGTATAATTTCTCTCCACCTAAGGCACACGTCTATGAGGACCTGTGCAGACGTGTATTTATTCCCACATTGGTTATTCGCTGGGTAGATCTTAGGTACTTATACAGGATCAAGGAACCCAAACAATACCTTCCGGCTAGCCATTTTGGGTGAGGTCCCGAGTTGTTACAAATGGTATTAGAACGGACCCCGCCCATAACTTATGTGAACTAGAGGACACTGCAGCACGGATCCATTGGGGTTGTCCATGGACCGATCGTGGTGTTTGTGATTAGATTTGAATGGATTTGAACCCTTAGCCTGACGAGGACGTCAGAGTTTGAACGGAGGGAGTATGTGAGGACCTGTGCGGGCGTGTTTAGTCCCACATCGGTTATTCACTGGGTAGATATTAGGTACTTATATAGGATCAAGGAACTCAAACAATACCTTCCGGCTAGCCATTTTGGATGAGGTCCTGGGTTGTTACAAATGGTGTGAGGCCCAATAGTCCCACATCGGAAAGACTCGTTTCAGAGCCTGGGCATATGAGGCGGGTATCTCCTAATCCTGTAGATGCATTTTGGGAGGAAAACAAAACCGGGGAGGGGTGAAGGACGCTTGCGTGAAGCCCCAGAACCATACAATATATGGCAGGGGAGCCCCGCGGTCCCTCCTCATGTAGCCCCCACGTGAAAACTGGGTGCCTCACGTGCTCCGCGCAGACGGAGGCGTGACATTTGGTATCAGAGCCGAGGACGGCTCTTGTCCGATGGTGGAAAGGGTGTGAGGCCCAATAGTCCCACATCGGAAAGACTCGTTCCAGAGTCTGGGCATATGAGGCGGGTGTCTCCTAATCCTGCAGACGCGTTTTGGGAGAAAAATAAAACTGGGGAGGGGTGAAGGACGCTTGCATGAAGCCTCGAAACCGGACAATATCTAGCAGGGGAGTCCTGCGGTCCCTCCTCATGTGGCCCCCGCGGGGGCACTGGGTGCCTCACGTGCTCCGCACAGACGGAGGCGTGACAACGTCTCTCATCCTCGTCTTGAAGGGCGGCTACTCTGTCACTAGGGAAAAGAGCGGAGCCGTTGCCATTTCGGATCAGGATTCTATTTTTTTTATTATTTTTTGTCAAAACGGCATTTTATTCATTAAATCAAATTTGAGTATATCCTGCCAAATCAAAGGAAAATAAACAATGTAACAGATGGGGAACATCCGCTAAACTCGTCCATATGACGTCTCTAGTGTGACGTGCCACGTATGAGACTACCGAGTCCGCAGCTCTGTTCTTTATGATTACTTAAGAGGCCTCTAGGTTAGTTCTACTTTCTCATTGGAGCAAGGGGAAAGTTCTGGGAGACTAGCAGAAACACAGTGCCCAGTCTAGGGCCCGACCGCTCCTGATACCCAGGAAGCTTGACTGAATGCTGGGCGATCAAGTCAATGGAGTCTTGATTCAATCTCTGGGTTCAGGATTGAACCCTAGCTAGCTGGCTGAAACCTTGCCCATAAGCAACCCGTATGACATCATGTGCTCCTCACCCTATGACATCAATTGCTACGCATTAAATGACTCTATCGTATGGTAAATTTTTTTTGGTAAACTAGTAATCTTTATATCATTTTACATGCATAAATTAAGGCCTGGGCTGGCTTCGGGCTGCCTGCATCCTAGAACGTACGACTTAGGCAGAAGGGTTTTTGCCTCTTCCGCGTGAAGGTACTTCATCAGTTGAAGAATCCCGAGTCCGGCTGCAGGCAATGGGGGACATCAATTCCATCCACGAGTTAACCGGGCTTTACGAGATTCTTCGCCTTCGTCTGTCGAATGTCCGGCTGGCAGCTAAAGACGAAATCCGTGAGGCGATCCTCTACAAGGAAAACAGAGAACAAACAGGTGATAATTATCGTACTGATCTAGCTTGCCCTAAACCCTATGTGGTGGTAGTGGTTCTTGCTCGGCTTCTACTATAATTAGCGGTTTATGTGGTGGTGGTGGTACTGATTTTTTTGTACGACTGCTACTATATATTATTAGAATAGATGTGTTTTTTTGTGCTTTTTATTTTTATTAGAGTGAAAAAGCAAATTTATACCGTTCCTTATCAACATAAGAGATTAAGAGGTTCGGAAAACTTCTTAGTGAGCACGATAAACGATATAGTTAAACATACAAAAGGGAAAAAAAGAAAGACCACTCCCTATATTGATTTGAATATGTGGTGCTTCACAACATATTCAGCCAGGTGCCGGCCCGTTCTTCGGACTGCAAGATTTTCCTTTTATGTACAGATGATTCTTATATGCAGGTTCTCAGGAAGTATGCTTCGATCCCATCGGACAGGCTCCTGTCAACAGCGCAGAGGGATACTGGTGCTACACACGTCTCTTTTACGATGTAAATCGGAAACCGATACGAAAAGTGCCGGTGGGCAAAGGCAGTTGGAATCTGCGCCTCACAGAGCCCATGGAGAGTGGAGATGGAGAAAAGTGGTGCAAGCGAAAGTTGAGGTATGACGACAATAGAATTCACACACCCAAGTTCAAGATGACACAATATTCGCCTGGAGAAAAAGATGATCAGGTGAGAATCAAGAAAAGCTCAGAGGAAAGTTTAACTCTTCACTCTTTTTGTTTTTTCTGGTATAGATCTTCTTTAAGTTTGGCTTGAAAGTAATTACCAGTTTGCCCAGACTTACTCATTGATCCCAAGTGACGCATCTAATACGATTGATGGTCTCTCTTGCCATCGCTATTAATTGCAGCCCAACTACGCTATCTGTCAGATTTTTCGGATCGCTAACACGGCGGTTGGATTTCCGGAAGCTATAGGGGGCTCTCGTCCTCCAGGCACAAGTCAGAGGGATCTCCTCCAAAACGACGTTGTACCACCAGGTATAGGGAGAAAAAAATATAGATTGGTCAAGATTTTTAATTCGATAAGTAAAATACGACATAGCATGCGCGCAAGAGAGAAAATTTAATAATATCTAGAAATAACAGTCACTTGAGCAAGATATATTCCACTCGAGAATAAATCAAAATGTTTGCATTCTTTGTGTCTTACTTTTTTTCCAATTCATGCATCTGAATTTTCTTTTCTAGTTTGTTGTGCGTTATGCAAGCTAATATGTTCCATTAATTGTACGGCATACTGTGCAACACACGTTTCATGCATACAAAAAGTTCTCGTAATGTGAGCATTTTCTGTAGCTTGTGAAAATTAGTGGAATCGATGGACGTTTAGGTAATGACTTGTTTTTCAATAAGCTTGGTTGGATGATGAGTTGCCAGGCCCGCATCTAAAACACCCGGTGAACTTACAGCTTGCACTAAAAGGCAACCCCAAATTTTTTTCATTATTTAATTATGTTTTAAGTTTTAGGAGGATCCCTAGTTTCATGATTTGTCACTCCTTTGATTAGTATGTTTCTAATTATTGAGATGTTTGGATGTTTGAAATATTTTTAGTTGATATTTTTAAAACTTGGAAGAGAGTTGAACTCTTTCGATTATGAGTCCGACCCTATATAATAGTATTAGGAACAGGTTTTACTTTTTTTTTTAGAAATTGATCACTAAAAAAAAATATCTTTCTCGACACTTTTTAAAGTCTATACCGATGCTTATAAGTATCGGTAAATTTGGCGCAGATACTTTCTAAAGCGTCGCAAAAGTGTTGACTCACCTAAAGTAGAATTTTTTTTGCCAACGTTAGCAATACTTATTCTAAGGATGCTTTAAAAAGCGTTGGAAAATAATAGGAGCTTTGCCGACGTCGGCAATACTTACTCTAAGGACGCTTTAAAGCATCGTTAGAGTTATTTTTTAAAATATTTATTTAAAAAGCTGAATTAACTTTTTTGGGGATTAAAAAAAAAATCTGGATCAATGGTTCTTTTACAAAAGAACCAATGTTTCTTTTACAAATTACAATTACAATTGGAGAGAATAGTTCTCTCAAATCCTGTTTCCATCTTCTTCGCATCCGCATTTTCATTTCTTTTCTCCCTCTATTCCATCCATGGCGGTCACAACCACAATAAAAAAAAAAATTAATTACAAATGGAAGCAGCTGAATACCATCTCAGAAGCAAATTTAATGATGTTTATTTTGTACAAAAGAAAGAAAAGAAGAAAAAAAATGAGAGACTAGAGAAGCAAACCGCCATCTCAGATTTATGCTATAGCTAAATGGATTCAACCAGAGAAGAAAATAAGAAGGGAAAAAATAACAAAAAAAAGGTCCTCCTACACCCACCAGGGCTGCTGGGGCGGCTGGAGGGCGACAGCCTTGGTGTCGGGGTCCGGCGAGTGGATCTCACGACGAATCTCGACGAGGGCGCAGGAGAGGAGGGAGAAGAGGGACTCGATCAGGTCGTCCAGAGAGCGCTAGAACAGCGAGGCCACAAGGGATGGAGCAGGGGCGGTCGAGGAGGAGGTGGAGGATGATGCGATTTGACGTCTGGGACTGAACTCCCAACCTGACATCTGCTCGTAGGTCTCCCACTCCCATCGGGGCTGCTAGGGTTGCTGGAGGGCAGCGGCCTTGGTGTCGGGGTCCGGCGAGAAGATCTTGCAACAGATCTCGGCGAGGGTGCAGGAGAGGAGGGAGGGCTTGGTGCCGGCGGGCTAGGAGCGGAGGGACTTGATCAGGTCGTCCAAAGAGCGCTGGAACAGCGAGCCAACGAGGGATGGGGTGGGGGCGGTAGAGGAGGAGGAGGAGGATGTGACATCTCCCATTCCCACTGGGGCTGCTGGGGCTGCTAGAGGCTAGGGTTTCATCACTTGAAGTTTTATAAAGTGGGTTTAGAGGGGATGTGCGGTGTGTAAGCGGGGTCTGGCGTCCGACGACGACGCTTAAAATCTGGTCCAAGCGTTGTCCAACGATACTTAAAAAGCATCGTCTTAAGTTAATGCTTAAGAAAAAAATTAGTTTGAAGTGGGAGATTAGTAGGTAGGATTATGACGATATTTTTAAGTATCATCTGCTTTTTTTCTCTTTGGCCACCAACGATGCTTAGAAGTGTCATCTTATAAATTTGGTTTCAACGATGCTAACTAGCGTCGTCTTAGTTTCAACTCCGCCGATGGTACTAAAAAGTGTCGGCAAATTTTGGCACGCTCACAAAATTGCCGACGCTTCTTTCTTGCGTTGGCATATAAGAGTCGAGATTTCTTTGTTTTATTGTAGTGGATCCAGAATATAGATATTAAAATAAATTAAGAATATATATATCTCTTAGATTTTATTAGGATGTTTAATGAGAAATATATATGTAACATTTTAAATTTTTAATACATAAAAATTTAAAAATACTATTTTGAAGTATAAATTAGTTTAAATTAAATTTTATATTATAGTCTTTGCATCTCTCTCTTTGCATTTGCTGAGTCAGACATATGATTATACATTCAAATCCTTTTCTCGTATATGAATCCATGCAATATTGCATTTCACTTTATCCTAGGCAAAATAGGAAATTAGATAAAAAAAGCCACAAAATTTCTGAGATCTCAACCGGCATCATAAGAATCAAGCTTCTGGAATTTTACTTAAAATGATGAACCATGATTAGTTTCTATCCTAAGACACTGGATTTGGATAACTAATATATAAAACACTAATTTAGAATTGCAAACAGATATATTAGATAATCTCAACCAATAGTTTTTAAGATATAGGCAAATAGAGGATCTTTTGCACATAAACACTTATAAATATCTTGAATAATATGCATACCCTCGCAAACTATTTACATGAATACCCTCGTATCTTTGTGTGCATACCCTTATATATATTGGCTAACATAAGATATTAACTTTATTGTTATTAGTTTGCCTAATATCATTACAAACTGATATCTTAACTAAGATGTCGGACGAGATAAGAAGTCCCAGGCATAGGTTAGTTTTTGACTTGCAAAATATCTACGTAAGCTAGTAGAAGTTTTTGGACTTTAGGATAGCTAACATCAACTACAGATGTTCATGAAGAGTCACCTAGCTTATTAAAGATGGAAAATGCTTAGAGGCATCCATCATGTTCACATGAAAAGCACATCTAGCTCACAAATACATTTTGGCAATTTAATAATCAACCAACCTCTCATATGGCAACAAACCCAATACGTTGAACCAATCCTATGATGCCACGTGGCAATAGAACTACTTGTGTGCAAATAATAGAAGCCATGTAGCATTACTCGTTAATAATCCAGGAGAAAGACGGGCTCTTTGCTAGAGTCCCTAGACTAGGTAGAGAGAGATAGAGACTAGAGAGAGAAAAAAGGTTTCGAATATTGCACGAATCATGGATGGCAAAATCAAGCCACTTGCAGCAGTGGACGATTGAAGAAAAAGGGCCAAATTAAGGATCAAAATAAGGTATGAATAGGGTAAAGCTGGGTTATATGATTGAAAATCAGAGGATAGTAAGGCTGCAAATGGGTCAGATCAAACCAGATCATGAGTTACCCAAACGTAACCCGGTTTCTTATTTAGGTCTTAATGTTGGACCAAGACCCAACCCAATAGAAGATCTGGTCGGGTCAGGATGGGTCTATGCCTATAGTTTTTGACTCAATAGTTCATTTAGGTCGGATCGGGTCCATGTATAACCCTCCCCCAACCCAAAAATTCAGGTCCGGCTCGGGTCCAGATCGGGTCATGCTAAAATTCATAATAAAGAAACATAATTTACCACTTAAAGGTTAAACTTTTTATCTAAAAATTTTCTTTACTAAGGTTAGCCTATCACAGGCAATTTAGAGAAGTTAATAAAGAGAACTGCTATATTATCATTATTAGAAGGTTTCTATCCTACCTCACAGGTTAAGGGCAAGTGATAGATAAAATTGTGAATCATGCAGGCTACAGGAACAAGCACATAAAAAAACAAAAAAATATAGAAGCAAAACAACAACGCAAAAGTGAGATTTGCTAAGAAGACACCCAACAACAGCTAAATATTTGTTGCAAAACAATAATCTCATGGGCCATTTATAAGGATTTCTTGAGCTGTGACAAATCCACAAGGGCTCATAGCATTACATACGAACAATAAAATGGGAACACTTAATTGGTCATGCACTAGACTAGCATGAGCTATTCCTATGCTGCCAATGTTATATGCTGACCCACAATAAAGGAATCTTGCACTATTGCAGGCTTGGCTTTTTTCCTGATCTTTTGTATTAGATAGCAACCAAACCATGTCTCAATCAGCCGTCCCACCATAAAACCTCAATAAACCTCAATAAACCAAGTTCAGGTCGGGTCATATCAGGTTGTAGAATTGGGAACCCAAATTTTTTCCAAAAATCAAACGGATCGGGTCGGATCGAGTCGGATCAAAATTTAGTAAATTTTGACCCGACCCAAAAAATAAAATGGGTTCAATCTTAGAACCCTACTGAGCCCCACAGTTTCTTTAATATGGGTTGGTTCGGGTCTAAACGAGTCGGGTCGGATAGGGTCACGGATCAACTTGATCCATTTGCAGCCATAGAGAGAAGGGTGTCTTGAGGCAGCTGCAGGTAGTGGTTGGAGGACTGATGATAGATGGCGGGTAATGTTGCTTGAGATGACAGCCAGCATGCAGCTGGAGGTGAAGAAGAAAAACCGAACGGGGCGAAATCACTTTTTTGGTGGAAATCATAGAGAAAGAGAGATAAAGTGAGAGAGAAAAAAAAGGATAAGAAGAGGGGAAGAAAGAAGAAGATGAAGAAAAAGAAGGACAACGGCCAGGTGGCCAAGGGTGACCAATAGCCGGAGGACCGGCGATAGGAGGCCACCCAAACAGCAACTGGCGACAGGATGGCCGGTGATGGAAAAATAAAAAGAAATGGCAAATATAGGGGTTTTATCCCTATTCATGATTGTCAGTGAATGGGCATTAGTGATGACCACGAGCCATTGTAGGAGAATGGTCAAGAACTTTTGTGACAAGCATCAATTGGCTAGGGTTGTGGAGAGAAGAAGAATGAGGATAGGATTTTAGATCCAACAATAGGGGATATAATAGGGCCCCTTTTTCTTGGTTTTTTCTGGCAAGATCTTAGCCGACGGTGGACGCTTTAGGCGAGATTAGAAATAGGAAAGAAGTTAGAGGACTTACCTGGAGTTCTGGTGAGGGTTCGGCTACGGTGTCCAAAATGCACAGTGACCCTAGGCATTCGCAATCGAGGGGAGAAGAAGGAAGAAAGAATGATTGTGGGATGTGCCAAGGGGGTATGTCGGACTCTTAAGTAGGTGTTGTGGCTAGGGTTTCCTAGCTACTGAGTGCCTGTGGGAGTCCGACTCCCATCAAGATTAAAGGAAGAAGAGGACTCCCTTCGGGAGTCCTATTTACATGGATTTTCACTAGCTTGATCGATTTGGATTGCGCATCTCATAGCTAGGTCGGTCAATAGACTAAGCCTGGTTCAAGCATTAGGCCGAGCCAAAAAGAGGTTGAACCTCACCTTCTCCCTTCTAAAAAAAAAATCATCCTCAAAATTTGTGTGGCTAGAATTGCGAACTTTAAGGAAACTTCCTATCTCATCACCGAGCTCTTAGATAGTCTCTCTCTTAAAGTGACTGCACTTTAAAAATTAGACATAAAGAATGAGGTGTCATCTCAAAACTTGATCCTTTTTATCCATAATATATATTGGATTCTCTTGATCTCTTCCAAAAGAACACTAACATTCTGACCCTGGATCAAAATACCACAATGCTTACCCATGACGTCAAATGATCCACACAAAATCATAGTGGACTTAAATCTATTATCAACAAAAGCAAATAATGTTTGATCATGAGACGACCTTCATAAATTATAATAATGTTTTACTTCTAAACTCTTTATCATTTGATAATCTCAAACTCAAGCAAACATATGAAGTAAAGTTTCGATGTAGAAGGAAGGAGGACTATGTGAAATATTCTAGGTCTAAGCTCAACAAATGAACCAACAATATACTAATCCCAGACTTAAACTTCCCAAGATTTCTTAGAATTGCACATAGTAGGAAAACCAATGAGAGAGACTTAGCTACCTCCATATTAGCCTAAGAAGCAATGACAACGCTTTATCTTAGTAATAAAAGTGACCATAATTATGAAAGCCAAATCAAGTCTTCCATCACATACCTTCCAAATTAGAGTTAATAATTTTGATCAGCTAGGATTTCCAGAAGAAGATGTCATTCATTTGATTCTAAACTCACCAAAATTTTTGACTTCTCTCAATAATTCATGACCAAAATACTATTTTGCACTAAATACTGAAAAGACAAAAAAAAATCTATATTTGCAATAAAACCCTAGCAAAGCTTTGGATCTCCTTGTACCTAATTTACCTCGAGCATATATCATAATGAACCCTCGAGCCATTTGCCGCATTCAAAACCATTATATCAGCCAATTATCATGTTCTAAAAACAATTTGATCTAAGTTAGTCTTGACTCCCTTAGGAATTCAATTAGGTAGATCAACAATTTTTTTAGGAAGATTAACTTCATTATACAATGAATTAAAATATCCATTTCATCACCCCATGAGCACAATCAACTCAGTTATTTCTCTTATAGTTTTTTTTTCTTTCTTTCTTTTCACCATGATCTTTGGCATCTATTGGCAAACCCACCTGATGCCTTCTCACCCAATGACAATTCATATATGTATCTCAAAACCAATTTCTTTACTCAATATTAGACTTCACTAGCTTTGTCAAAAGACTCTTGGTTGATTCATAAACGAGCAGGGAGGTTAGAAAGGGGTGATTAGTAGAGAAAGAAATCACTAAGAGAGATTCTATTGGCAGCTCCATCCTCAGAGTAACAATGAATAAATTTTTCCAAGATTTAGAATTGGATGGGGATGCTGCTTTTCGAGTTGAATGCCCTATCTTTCTTCTCTATTGCCCTTAGATATCGTTTTTCGGCTTAGGCTTCACCTTACATCTTCAAATAAGGCGATGATAGGATTTCTTCTATCACGCAACAAGACTATAAACACAAATTGAAAACTCCCCTTTGTTTGCTCTCTTCATAGTCAGAGCACCCCGCCCCAAGATGTTGGCTACTATGTACGAAGATTGTCAACGGCTCGCACATGTTCAATCCAACCAAACCTGATGTCGCACTATACTTATTCAATCCATAAAGTGGCCCCACTAGGTAGGTGTTTTTACCACTCGATCGATCAAAAAAAATAAACTTTAGCCTTAAATATTAAGACCCCAACAATCACTAACAAATATAAGAAAGATCTTGCAATCTGGTCCAAAATAGTAATTTAGATTATTAGAAATTCACTAAGATGCACATTCTATAGCTTTACAATAAAATCAACTCCATTAATTAATAATAAAATTCAGCTTATGTAATATCTTAAATACATTTTCTTCTAAATGCTAGATTCATGTATGATCAATATACAATTTCAAATCTCGAAGGATATCAAACTTAGATACTATGGAACACTTTCTTAGACCACATTTCTTCTTAATGAACCTTAATTTTGCAAGCCAATTAACAACAAAACTAGAAATGCTTTCATAGTTGACACCCATATCAAGTTTTAGGCTTTCCAAATTTCTTAAACAACAAATAAACACATAGCACATTACATATGACCTACATAACACATTCTTGACTAGCCCTTTTGTATAAACCTTAGGTAAAACCACACTACTTAGAACCTAAAACACAAATTGTTTGTCTTGAGAGCTTCCAACTGGCTCATTTACACTCTGGCTACGAGTAGCATGGGGTGGCATTCTGATTCAGTGAAAATAAAACAAGCATCACAAATGATATTTAGATAAAATAATATAAATCTATTAATAAGAAAAGTAAATAGAGATGTCTCATTGCTTAATTTCTACCAAACTCTCAATCTTTCTGATGAATCCTACGGATCTTAGAACCTAGGCTCTATTATCACTAAATCAGTCACAATCTGTTAAAATCTCTAGTGATCTTCAATCTAGCCTTTGATACCATTTTTTCTATCCCCTCTCAAACAAAGAGTGCAACAAACACCGCATGCTTGCAAGGCGAGCCATATAAGCATGCAAGGCTACAGATTATATCATAATAATGTCAAAGAAATAATAAAATTATTTTCAATCTTCAAAAATTAATTTAATAAAGATTCAATTAAATTATTCTCATAGACAAACATCCCAAAGTAACAAGAGTCATAAAGTTCCAATCAATAATTATTATTCAAACAAAATAGAAATCTTTAAAACTAAACTAAACTAATCTAAACCAGACTAAAACATTCAAATAACATGAATATCCCTCCGTTTCAGCCCTAGCGTCCTCATCATACTAAGAGTCTAAATTTTTTCAAATCCAATCACAAGTACTATAATCCAATCATAAATATCATGATCAGCATGTAGGCAACTTAAATGGACCCGTACTACAGTATCCTCTAGTCCACATAGGCCATAAGTTGAGTTTGGTTTAATATCATTTGTAACAAATCAGGACTTTATCCAAAAAGGCTAGCCGAAAGGTATTATTTGAGTTTTTTAGCTCTATATAAATATCCAAAATCTACCTAGTGCATAGCTAATGTGGGACTAAACATATGCCTACATAGATCCTTATATATATCATTAAATAAGTGCAATAAACTAGAGACCACAAAAGCATAATTCTCACAATTATATGAGTTTCTATTTGTTTTGAATCTTCACAAGTCATTCTTTTGACTCAAGTTTTGTGTTGATTCACATTTATATAATTGGTAGTACATGTATGAGAGACATATTCGACTTTAATCAGATTGGCTTTTATCCCCACCAACTAAACAAGTTTGCTTGGTCTTCAATGTGAACTCCTACTTGGAACGGAATCAGATTTTATGGGACAAGAGAGCTCAAGATCTCTCTTTACAAAGGAGGGTTGGACTAGGGTCTTGAATGAAGATTTAATATTAGTTTGCATGAGCATGCATTGTGAGCACAACTAATTGTGGTTAGCGAGGCTATAGGCATGTATAGGTCATGATAGAGTTTAATCCTACTAGCAGAAGTGGCAAAATGCATGAATCGTAGCAAGTAGGAAGCATGGTGGAGCCTAGGAAGCAAGAGGTGAAGAAATTAAAAGAAAGAGATAACAAACAAGTCCACAATAGCTTCTCTCAAAAGCATCTCACTATCAATCTCTCTTATACATAATTTCTCTGTAGACATGTCGATAATTAGTAAGATAGCTTATTTTACAGCGCGAGCAATATAGCATAACACCTTATAGGTTGAATCTAGATCCTAGAGCAAGTCTTCATTCTATCTTAGGGATATTGGAGTTGCAAGTAATAAGCCTAAAGCTGATCAAATAAAGGGTTCATATTTTGAGGACCAAAAAAAAAATATATGATTTGCGTAATGGTGATATTAACTAGAAGCAAGAGTTTGATGATTTCCTTTGCAAGATAATATAAGGGTAAACAATGCATCCAATGATGGAACTACATCTTCAGACTATTTTCTTATGGAGTCAAACTATGTCAAAGGTAAATAATGAATAAGTCTAGCCATCTAAAACCTCTAAGCAAATGCAATGTTACAGTTGCCAAGCTATAGTTTGAGAGCAAGCCACCTTTTGAAAACTAAATTTATGCATGATAGTCCAAAATAATAATTTACTAGATGCAGCAATATGAAGAATTTGATTATATCTAGTGTTGAGTTAGATTTCCAAAACATCTTGAATCATCATAATCAAAAAATTAGTTAAGAAGGTACTGATATTCCAATGGAGGATTTCTTTGTTGAAACTTGCTACTGAAGTTATAGCTAATTATGATTTTATATTTTGTAGCCAGTTCTAATCAAATAGGACTTTGACTACTTTTGATTTACAATTTTACTTCTCTCCATCAAAAAACTTGTTAATAAAGCTAAATGTATTAGAATTAGAAAATTCCTTTCATTTTTTTTATTCTAATTGAGTCATACAATAATTAAGAATGAACTTATTTACTCTTCTCCTTCCAATGTAAATAGAGTTAATAATGTAGGCACCAAATTAGAGAGGCCACCTAGGGCTTCGAAGGGAATAGGTAACTAAGAAAACTACGGGCATGCACATAAGACTATGGGCAAGCATCTATGTTGAGATTTGGAGGACAAGTATGTACACCCTCAAATCCCTTGCCAAGGAGGTATGTTTACTTTAGAGTTCATAACCTGTCTCTATGCGGATCTAAAGATTAGCTAAGAAAATGGGCCAAAATTTTTAAAATAGGAAAAAAGGATTATGAGAAAAGAGAGAAAGAAGATGAGACAGCAGCGCTAGTCTTTCTCTTGACCACTTGCTCGACCCTCTCCTCTTAGTATTGTGTTTCCACTTAATACTCAACAAAGTAGGAGGGAGAGAGAGAAGAGAGAGGAGAGGAGAGTGAAAGGCAACAGATCTTGTTCAAATGTGAAGAGAAGAGAAAATAACTCTGGATAGAAGAAAAAAATAGTATATAAGGGGAATTCCTTTCTCTTCAAAACTCTCCATTTTTAGAGAGATTACAAAGTGAGGCTTGAAGAGAAATAATTTCTCTCCATTTTTCTTCTTGTCTCTCTCTGGACTTACTATCCAAATAAGGGAGTTTAACTTTCTCCTCTCTTCTATCCTCATAAATTTCCAAGCAACCAAGAGAAAATGTATTTCTCATCTCTTATTTCCTAACCAAACAAGAGATTCCAAATTTCCTTCCTACCTCCCCCCTTGTCCTTCCAATCCCTCAATCCAAAAGAGTGTAAGGGAGAAACCCAACTAAATGGAATAAGCCTAGCATTCAAAAGTACGATGGACGTAGAAAAGAAAAATAAAAGTCTAGGGTTTTGGAGTGTATGTCAGCAAGATTGATCATTCTCTTCCTTCTTCTCATCAATGTATGGGTGTCAATCGAGTCAAATTAGACATGATATAGGTTGGGTCGAATACAAGATAGATAAAAAATCTACCAATCTGAACTTGATCCGTTTATTAAACAACTCAAAAACTCAAATCCAAACTTGACTATTTTATTAAACAAATAATCTAACCTGATCTACAATGAGTTTGAAACAAGCTAAACGGGTTAAATGGTTAAGCATTACCACCCCAAATCAAAGAAGAAAGTACTATAGGTGGAGAAAGGGTACATTGAGGGTTACGATGAGATTGTGTAAAGTTGTCTCCTTTCTAAAGGCTGAGAGTGCATGATAGGATGGTGAAATTTGATTAGTGAAGAGAGGTGTGCCATGGATTGCCAAATTGGAGGGCTAAGATGGGAAATTATTCTTATTTCTATGTTTTTGCTCGAATAGAAGGCTAGTATTAATGAATATGGTGAGTTATTTAAGGATGTGAGGAAGTCATGGACAAAGAATTCTTAATAGAAAATTGAATATTTAGGTAAGATTTAGGAGGGAGAATGGCAGCCTTTTCATTTTTTCTAGATCTAAGGATATGTTAGGATCTGTCACATACCGCTGAAAATTTAAATATTTTCAGATTTGCCGTGGAAAGACATGTGCATATCCCGTTCATCGCATGAACGTATTTTAAAACCATTTATAGATAAATTAGGATTAAATTCTATTAAATTATTTTAAAATCATGATTAAGAAGATCAGATCTTCACCTTGTGCGGATAGACGGTCTCCGCAAATCTAATTTATGTGGATTTGTTGAAGGTTCGATGGAAGCCGCATATGCGTCCGGCCTTTACGGGTACGCACACGAGATAGGGATCGATCGAAGCCTTTGAATCTCCCTAGGGTGCTAGCTCCCTTGCAGAGATGGCTATTGATGGCTGAAATTCTCTTCTTTGAATCAACCTTTGATTGCCTTGAGAGGAGGAAGAAAAAGGAAGAACCAAGGAAGAAGATCTAAAGGCCCTTTCACAGCCTTTTCTTTTTCTTCACGTTGGAACCTAAGAAGGGAGGAAGGAGGCCGGCACCACTAGCTTCTTCTCCCTTCTTTTCTTGCGGATGAATGGAGGAAAGGGAGAGGGGTTCCTTGCTGCCAAAATCCCCAAGGAAAGCATGAGAGGAGGGGCCGAATCCCTCCTCATTTTGAAGTGCTAAGGGATAAAGATGAGCTCCTATTTTTTAGGAGCTCACCCTTATCTCTTTTTCAAGCTAACTAGGAGGGGCGTACGCCCCTCCTTTTTCTCCCACGCAAAGACCAAAGGGAGGGGCGTATGCCCTCCCTCTTATCCAATTAGGTCAGCCCTCACTTAATCAAATTAAGTGGGGAGGATTGGGTTCAATGCTTGGGTCCAATCCTATTCAAAATAAGATTATATAGACCCATTTCAATTTCCTCCAAATCCTAATTTAATTAGGATTTAATTGAACCATAACTCAATTGAACTCTTCAATCCTAATCCAATTAGGAGTCTTTTAATTAATTAGATTAAAATTAAAATTATATAGGACTTAAGAAAATCCTAATCTAATCAGGACTTATTTAAATTTCAGCCCTAAGATAATTAGGACTTTAGAAATCCTACTAAAAGTAGGACTCTAATTTAATTTGAAATCCTAATCCAATTAGGACTCCAAGAATCCTACTCCAAGTAGGACTCATGATCAAGTCCAATTAATTAAATTAAATTGCAATCCGTTTGCAATTATTCCTTCTTCTAACCTCTAACTCTTAGCGGGTTAACCAATTATCAATCTAATTGATCATATATGATTCTTAATCACAATTCAACCATCAAATCGGTCAATACCTCTAATGTGTGTGATCCTATAGGTTCTATTATGATTGGTAGTGAGATATATTACGATCTCTATTACAATATCATTGAAAACTCCTTTCAATGGGTTGAAACGATTCCAACTCAACTCATCAGGGATCATCGACCATCAAGATGATTCCTGTGAGTCTCACCATCCACCAGTGACACCTAGCAGTATGTAGTGGCTACCCAGCAGAATAGAATGATGAACCTCT
>JAOXJJ010000069.1:15706083-15720336 GCA_025769935.1 Phoenix roebelenii | reverse complement strand
CGTTAAAAGTGTCGTCAATTACATATTAACTTCGACGACGCTTTTAAGCATCGTCATTAGCCGACGCTTTTAAAAAGCGTCGGCAAATGTTGACGGGGAAAAATTTTTGCCGACGCTTGGAATAAGCGTCGGCAAATAAGAGTCGGAAAATTTCTTTTTTTTGGTGTAGTATGTGTAGCTGGAGATCCATGATAAATGGTTATGAGATAAATAGATGTGGAGAAGAGACAAGTCAAGCTTTCTATGAGATGTTAGAGGATGATGCCTAATGAGGTCATTTCTTCTATGCTCTTTCTGCCTGTCGTCATTGTGGCCGAGTGGATGAAACCTGCAAGTGGTTTCACTCTACGGAAGAGAAGTTTGGTATTGGCACTACTCTGGCATACTAGCATCAAAGATTTGCTAGCCTGCCAAGAGAGAGTGGAAGAATGTTGCCTAGTAGGCAGCCCAAGAGAGGGGGTGAATTGGGTTTTAATAAAACTTTGATACTTTTTAAGTAATCTTATGCAAGCTTTCTTGATTTTAATCTAAGAAGATAAATCAACTTATGAATAAAGCAATACGAAAGAGACACTTAAAGAACCACGACACAAACACACAGAATTTTATAGTGATTCAGAGCCAATATTGCTCCTACGTCCACTCCCCAGGCCTCACTTGGGAGTTCACTATAATTCCTAGGATTACATCCAATTGTGTTACAAGCTCACAACCTAACTTATTGTTTTCACTAGATCACAACGAACTCGATCGATTTTCATAGGCTCACCGACTAGAACCAACCCAATTATTTTCACGGGCTCACAATCCAACCCAATTGGTTTTCTCCGGATTACCAACTACAACCTACATAATGTTGATTTTACACAGGCTTACCAACAATCCTTAAACCCCTTGATTTAATCCCCTGATCAAATCAAGAACCAAAGAAAACAGAATATATATAAGTTACAACAATATATAAGCAATATGAAAAGGATAGAAGTTCTCGAACAGATTTTATGCTGAAGAAAGATGTGGCTTCTCCTTTCTGGATCCTTTCTTGAATGCTCCGGTGGTTGAGGATCCGATAAATGAGCCTTGAATGTGAGTGTATTCCTGAAATTAATGTGAGCGTAGTAACTCCCCTTTCTCTTTTCAAAAAGGCTCTAAACTTTCTTTTAAGAAGATATAAACTTGAATGCTCTTCAATGGATACTTTGTTCTTATCTCCCATCTCTTTTTAAACACTTTTCATGGCTCTTCTTTTTGAAAAATAGCCATTAGAGAGAGCAAAAGAGTTGTTCTGACATTACTGTGCAACCTGACAATATGACTGTTGAGATTGGAGTCGACTCACGCGATTAGAAGATGGCTCGGCTGAAACTGGAGACGATTCGCTCACTGTATCTCTTAATAGTACTGCCCATGCATATCTTCCAGGAGACGGCTCGCGACATTTAGGAGTCGACTCGCCAAACGAGAGTCAACTCACTGCCTTTAGGTGTTGACTCGGTCTCAGTATACCAGTACTAATTTTTTGTCTTCCTTTATTGGAGTTGACTCGAGCACAGTTGGAGTCGACTCGATCTCAGTATATTGAAAACTGACCTTCTGCCTTTCTTGTTGGAATCGGCTCATTCTTAGTTGGAGGCAACTCGATCTCTGTCTTGGTCCTTGGAGTCGACTCGAATTTGCGTGGGGTTGACTCTAAAGCTTGGCTATTTTTCGACTGCCTTTCTATCTTTTGTCTGAGACAGTTCTGGAGTCGACTCGCATCTGTATGGGGTCGACTCATGATCTTCTTGAGTCGGCTTGTAAAATTCTTGAGTCGGTTCAGTCTCAGTCGGACAGAAACCATTCTTCTGTCTTTCTTGTCGGAGTTGACTCGTCCATAATTGAAGTTAACTCAATATCAGTCGGAGACGACTCACTATCAATTGGCTTAAAAACTGATCTTCTGTCTTTTTGTAGGAGTCGACTTGTCCACAGTTGGAGTCGACTCGGGCATTGTACCTCAGAAAATACTTCTCTATCTTTGCTCTTGGAGTCGGCGCGGTCTCAGTTGGAGTCGACTCGCGCTCTGTACTTAGAAATCCTGCTTTCTGTCAATCCATCGGGAGTCAACTCATCCGAACTGGGAGTCGGCTCGAGTGTGTGCCATTTAACAACCTTTGTGCCAGAGTCGACTCGAGTGCAGGGTGAAAATTGAGATTGGTTCCAAACATAGTAAAGGTGGAATTAAATAGGTCTTTGAACTAATTTTTTAAATCATTCTAGCACATTCAACAATATTTCCTTGAAACACTTATTTGAATTCATTAGTATAATATAAAATATACTCAAGTGTTTTGGGCTCATCAAAATCAAATAGAGGAATAACAATCACTCAACAAAGAAGATATGGAATTTGTGAACATGATGCTTGTGGAACTCAACACAACAATCTAGGATGGTTCATTAAGCTAGTATAGGCACTATATGGAAAATATGAATTTCCGACTGTGATCTGTCGATGCTAGATAGAAGTATCAGTAATTTGGCTACCGTGCTAAAATTTGCTGATGCTTTTGACTATCGTCGGTATATTACGACGCTTAAAAGCATCGAAAGTGAAGGAAAGGGCTCCCTTGATGCTTTTTGTTCAACATCATCGGAAACCAATAATTAGACGACTCGTATATGCATCGTGGATGATTTACCGATGCTTTTTTACAAGCATCATCGGGAGCAAATAATAAGACGATGCAAATAAGCATCGTCGGAAGCCAATAACTAGACGATGCTTACAAGCATCATCGGGTTTCATAAATTTCTCCAAATCGATCGATCGACCCACTCCATGAGCCCCCTTTTAGCTTCCTTTACCGACATTTATAAGCATTGGTAAAGACCTTAAAAAGCGTCGCTAATGCCCCTTTTATTGTAGTATGCTTGTTGTCAGATCAGGGGTAAAAAAATAAATAAATAAAATGTTGATTCTTTCCCTCTTCCTGGGAGAGGGGTAGTCCTCTCTTTCCCTCTCCCCAGGGGGAGGGAACGGTGAAGGGAGAGCAAAGGCTGCAGGGCAGACTCGATGCAATCTCATTATATAAAGGAAGCCATCATGCAATCACCTTCCGCACGCACAAGTGTTAAAGAAAGCCCGATTAGATGAGTTCTTAGGCAGAGGCTCAGCTTGAGGGAGGTTAGCATGGCTCAGAGGAAAGGTGAGTGAAGTTCATTCAGAAAATTTTGATCCACATTGGAGAGTCCTCATTGTGGTGATATGTATTTTTATCAGGCCATTTGATCTCTTCTCGAGTATGAGCATTTGTTAAAGTTCCTTTTAACATTACCTGTTCATTAGTTGGGCAGTCCGCTAGGCTTTTTAAAGCATGGAATCCTTAGGACAAGGCTGTAGACCCTATGGGCTGAGCCATGCCCGGAAAACAAACCTGTTTAATAAATAGACCACCCTCGGACATGAGGATTAAAGCCAGTTTAGCCTGAATATTTTTTATTTTTCCTGTATTGTTTGTTTCTATTTGATATATTTATTTATTTATTTGACAATTGTTGCTGATATATAAACTTAATGGAACAATAAACATGTTTAGATTGTCAGCAATATTTAATCATTCATACTTTTACCATAAAACCTGAGATCCAACTTAAAGCCCGAAGGTTAAGTAAGGATTTGGCTTGGACTTGGAAGATAGGCCTGAAGGTCGGGCTAAACCGAGCCTGAATCTATATAAATTATGTTGATATGTGGGCAAAGCCAAGCCCAGCCCGATCCACAAACAAATCCACATATAACATAAGAACCCATGATGCACAACATATCACGAATCCTCCAGCATTTTCCATTTTATATTACTACATCATTGAATTCATATTAAGATATGTATTTCTATAATGTACTATCAAGTATCCTCAAGCATTTTCCGTTTCATGTTGCTCCATCATTAAATTCATATTAAGATATGTATTTCTACAATGTACTAGAAAAATCCAATCTTCGAGGAGATGCTCCAAGTTCCGGCGACAAAATTCTTCAAAAATCTGCTGAAGAAACCCCAAACAACAAAGGAGCTTCACGATCTGTCGGATGGAACTAAATGGATAATCGATGACAAGATTGTAGTCGGTCTACTCAAAAAGTACAAGTCTGCACCCGATCAGAAGACGAAAGATGAAATTATAAAACTTCTTCAGGTCAGCCAAAAGAGAAATTACATTGGTTTACACAAGCTATAAAATATTTCCCATCCTCCTTTATTTTATCCTGTTTTATGTTTATCTAACATTTATTTATTTCCTTGTCTCACTTGCAGTCAAGGGTTGCTTCGTTGAGCACCAAAGTCGAGGCCGGCCAGTCCCATAAGATTTGCCGAGTATCAAAGCACAGAGCAGGAGGTGGTTTGGATGGGAATCGCTTGGACCCCGGCAAGCGCACTCACGGAGGTTTACCTGCCAAAAATCAAAAAAATATCAAGAGAGTAAGATAACCAGGGACTTTCAAAATTTGAAACTCGACACTGAAAACAAGGCTGGCAAGGAAAAAGAAGTGGATAGATACAAAAAGAAATAAATGATTCGATAAATAATGTTTTTGGGACCTCAAAGATTTGTGGCTTGCAGTGATTGTGTAGCATGAAAACACCACAACTTTTGAGAATCTTGTGGCATGTAGAAGCTTGATGTAATCGCATATAATAAGGCAATGTGGTCTTTATCTTAGAAGTTTGGCATAAACGTTTATAGTAGGTTTGTGAAAATTAAATTATATGCCTTGGTTAGTTTTGCAGGGTGGAAATAGCCTGACTTTGCACTCTTCGAAGATCTTAGATTGCTAATAGAGGACAGGAGAACGAAGTGCTAGTTTGGAATTATCAAGGAAGTTTAAGGAGCAAAAAAATTTGAAAAATCCAAACAAACAATGTGGAATTAATATAGGCTCACTTGCAATATATGGAATGCCAATTACAACAAGAAAAACAAAATCAAGCTTAGAGCAAAATTGATATAGACAAGAAAACTAAAACAAATAATATAAAATTCTATTTTAGTGGGCAAATGAGGAAATATTAGTATTATCAGTAAGATATGGAGCTTGTTAGATAAGGAGGGAGAAAACATTAAAAAAAAGGGGCCTTTTGGCTCTTTGTTTTTTTATAAAAAAATATTAGTTAACGTTTTCAATGCTCATTAGAGTAAGATATCTTTTTTAATCTCTAATTTTTATGTCAGCTGATTTTTTTTCCTAGATAAATAGTTGCTGAGCAATTTTTCCTAATATTCTTAATATAATTACAAATGGCCAATAATTTTAGGTAGGTGGATTAGGAAGCATCTTAATTGCAATGCGTGTAGCCATTTTTTATTTACACGGAGTATAGATGCGTGTGCCTGCTCCCCAAATATTAGTATCTCTCCCAAAGAGAAATAAACCCTGCAGTAAAGAATACCTTGTGGATTATTTTGAAGTAATATTTATTAAGAAAACATAGAACCTCACGGAGTCCAAAATAATACTCAAATCTTTTCCTGCCGTGCATTATACGTTCAAATAAAATTAGATGGGAGAAACAATATGCTTCTATTTATTAAATTCACTCTCTTGACTAAGATGACCTTATGAATTGTTATATTCAAATTGCCTTCAAGCCGAATCTTGTAGCAAAAATCTTCAACGCCCCATGCTTTATATTAAAATTCTCAAAGGCAATTGGTGGAAGTACATAGATTTCCAATCCGTGAAAAGGGGGAGCTAATATTGGCACGTTCTCTCATATTTTTTTGGCAATAAATACAGATACCTGGACTACTTCAGTATGGGAGGCAAATACATGATGTAAGTACCAAGGCCATTTGCCCAATCTGAATCTGGAGCTCTTGCAGTTTTAACTCATTATTAAAAATGTCAAGGAAAGGGACACTCCAGTTCCCACTACGTCTCTTTGAACATGAAATCCTGCTCTTGGAAAATCGCAATTTTGCGCCAAATTGCTTCAGTTGTACTTCTGTTACCATGAAACGTATATTTCAAGGGGAACCGTGTTTTTCGTTGTTGTAGGCTATTGTCTAACCCAGCAGAGATGGATCAGAAAGGACAAGCAGATTACTTACATTTCTTGAGATGCAGATTGTTAAAAGTGCTTTCCCAAATGTGAAATTTCTAGTTGGATTAATTTCTAGTTGAAATTTCTTGCACCTAGTGATGCAAGTATGACCTACAGTGTTTGTTTAAGTTTGATGTGCAAGATTGTTACATCAGAACGAGTTCCAGTTCACGATTAATGAACTATTTATTTTCTTGCTATTACTTTCTTATGTCAATGTTGCTTTTCTCGTAAGCGATCAATATGCAACCATATGTGTGATCTTTTAGGTCGATACTTTAACTAGCCCACCGTAATTAAGTCCATTAAACAACTTGTATATTTAAAATAACTAGGCTACATATGATTCCGTGTCTGTAGAAGATTAGAAGCTCTCCGATCCTAGCAAACAACCAGACCCTTACTGCTACCCTTGAATGAAAATTAAGGAAAAGCTGGTGGCGAAATGTGTTCGAGCGGCGAAAACTAACCTACCATCCTTTTTGGCCAGATTGAGTAGTTGGACTTCTTACTTGCCAGTGTAGCTAGATTTCTGATTTTCTCAGATAGGTCTTTTTCTCCAACCTGTCTAAATGCGGTGGAAGTACCATTTGGTGTCTTCCAGCAAATTACGCAGATGAATAACAATTCCATTTCCGTATGAAAAGAGCTGATATACAGTGGAAGTATCAATTGGCTTCTTGCTGATTAGTCAATGTCTCCAGGTGAAGGGCTTCATAAGGTACCTTAAAGTGTTAGGTTATGATTCATGGGAGACTCTTGCTGGTAATGATTCACTTAAAGTGTAAGGGCATTTCCACTCTCCATTAAATAAATCTTAATGCAGATTCAAGGTTATGCCCAAGCTTATGCCTTATGGTAGTATCTTATAGTATACCAGGATCCATTCCATAATTTCTTATAGCATAACCTAAAGCGTAAGTTTATTCCCTAAGATTTTTTCCTATTACTTCTTAATGCAAGTACAAGCGGCCAATAATTTTAGTTGGGTGGATTGTGAGGCATCTTAATTACATTAGTCTCTCTCACATACAAAAACAAATTCCTATCTGTAGAGTATACCTGGTAGAAATTTTTAAAATAATATTCAATAAAAAAGCTATATGTAAAGCCTGGCCCATTGCTAAAATAGGTCCAACAAAAAAAGTAGAGGGGAGCCTCCATTGCCTATAAGCTGAGCTTCTACCCTCTTGAGGCGTCAGTGGTTCACCGTTGCCGGAAATAAGGAAAAAAAAGATTCAGTCTGGCTCAACCATCATTTTTCCTCGCCGTGTCATCCTTCTCAGGGCCTCGCTGGAGTTGTGCTACCACACCCTTACCTCTCCTGACCTCATCATTCATCGAGCCATCGTTGCCAGCCGAGATCTCATCGTGAGATCATCAAACTTGGAAACAGTAGCAAATCCCCTATTTGTGAGATCTACCCCTTCTTACTTAGGTATTTTTTATAATGGCCAGTTGGACCTCCGGCCAAGCCTTCATGGGACTCTCCTTGACCTGCATGGTCGAGCTTCGATCGCCGATGAGTGATTCGAGCTGAGCAAGGGTCTGGTTCATATTTTAGGCTGACACTCTATTGTTTTCTATTCTCATTCTTCTACCTTGTTATTATTACCGTTGTCTTTGCCGCCATCGCAGCCTCGCCAGGGGTTGGGCCTCTGGCATGTGCTAGTTGCCACTGATGCCAGCTCTCCTCCACCCTAGGCAACACCACGAGTCGACTCCGACCAGGCCTCGCCCACCCTGGACTTCAACCTAGCCTTGCCCACCCTGGACTCCGACCTAGCCTCGCCATGGGTTCAGGGACCTTCGGGTATAACCCACTTACAAACCAAGCCATCGCCGTTGGCAGGCGGTAGGACATGCTGACAGTGACCCTCCCTGTGCTGCTCAGGGACCCGCAAGGTATGGCCCGCACAGCGGCAGAATATGTCCAACATCTCCCCCCAACGCGATGCCTGGGTTTCGAACTCGAGATCTCTGGCTCTGATACCAGTTGTCAGGATCAAGCGCTACCATTACACCAAAACCGATCAGTGTTAGTGAAGGCGCAACTCTATTTTCTTAAATCCCACCAAAGGCAGCGCCACGAGTCGACTCCGACCAGGCCTCACCCACCCCGGACTCCGACCTGGCCTCGCCATGGGTTCAGGGACCCTCGGGTATAACCCACCTACTGACAGTGACCCTCCCTATGCTGCTCAGGGATCCCGCAAGGTATGGCCCGCACAGCGGCAGAATATGTCCAACACTACTTTTATGGTCAACCTTGGTTTTGTATGGGGGTGCAGTCATCCAAACAAGAAAGAACAAAAGAATTTTATACTCTAGTTCTTCAATCAAGGTAAAACCCTAATTTCTTATTTATTTATTTAATCTCGAATTAGGTAGGAAAGAAAAATTAGATTTAAGAGTAATTTAGATATTAGAGCTCCGAAATAGGAAACTAACAATGATTGATTTATTTCTTATACTAATGTTTGGTCAAGGACGAGTTGGATTTATATCGTGAGATTTGCAACAATAGATTTGGTTTTGCATGAGATATATTTTATTTGATTTCAGATATGAACATATTTATGTGTTAATATATATGGATATTAGTTATTGAAGTTATAACTATATAAATTATAATTCATATTATCTTGAAATTATGAGGAATACATTATTTAATTAGAGTGGATTTGACATGAATAACATATAAAATTGGATGGATAAGAAGCAGTTTAGACTAACTTCATCATATGGATAGCCTCCGCGGGGTTATGCATGGGACGACCTCCATAAGCCTTTGCATGAGATAACCTCCATGGGCTTATATGTGGAACAACCTCCACAAGCTTATACGGGGGATAGCCTCCATGAGCTTACGCATAAAAACTTTGTTTATCAGTCATAGACTCAAACATAATCTTGGTTAGTCCAAAGATGGAAAGTATGTTATAGAACCTAGAATTGAGATAATAAGAAATGGATGATAAGACATATAAAACTAATGCTAAATAAAATATTTTGGTTGTTGGTATTTGTGATATATATATCCCTTTTGATAAGCCAAATATTTGATGTATGTTTATGCAGATATTTGTCAGTTTAATTGAGTGATACTGAATGTTTGAAAAGAAGTATCATAATTTATATTTTCATTCGGATAGTGTTTATTACTATTCTCAAATTATATTATTATATTGGTGCAGACGTACAGAGATTCTTGCTGGGCTATAAAGCTCATACCAACTTTTTTCTTTTCTTTTTAGAGTTGCATAATGGTTAGTACTTGGCTATGGTTAGGATCATGGGTGAAATGATAAATAGGTAGAGCATCGTTGATATTGGTTAGATGATTGAATTTTGAAATTGTACAAGTTTGTTACTTGTTATGAATTGAGATTATTATTATTTACCGATATTGAGGTTGTAATGAATCCTCAAGCTTTACATGGTCTGAAGAGCCTTGCTCTAGGGAGTATGCAGTTGTGTCATGTGGTCGATCTGGGTGATAGGTTTAGAGCATGATAAAAGTGGTCTCAGGGATTAGATTTAAGATGACTAGGGACTGTGACAAAAGTTGTATTAGAGCTTAAGGTTATGATCACTAGGGATATGACAAAAGTAGCAAAATAGATTCAAGCCTAGGTTTAAGATTGCTAGGTATTGTGATAAAATTTATGCATAGGGTTTGGCAAACGATGAGTATTGAAGGGCTAGATGATTTATGTTTCTAATTTCAATAAGTGGGTTGACCTAAGATGAGTGAAGAGGTTTTGGCTATGAATTATAGTGTTACATTAGTAGGTTAATTATGCCATATGTACTTATTCAATCGTTATTTAAGTAATTTGGAATCTCAAACTTGATGCGGGTGCAAGCCATGATAAAATTCTTGTTCTATTATTAATTATTTGGTTGCAAATTGTGGATTTATCAGCAAGAAATTGTTAGGGCGTAACCTCTAATGAAACTATATGTAGATCACGTATTCTAGTTTATAGCCTAAGAAAGAGTTTCATAGTATTAAAGTGGAATTTGTATGTGGATCTTTCATAGTACTAAAGTGAACAAAGAAAGATTTTCAAAAAGGAGTGTTCTTCGTTGTTGAATCTATATGTGGATTGTATATGTAATTGATATTTTTGGATATTGCAAATAGGTATATTTTTATTAATGGATTTAATTTTATTTTATTTTTAAGGCTATTGAGCATTCATATTGGTGGAAAATACTAGTAATTTGAATTTTTATGCTTGGATTGGGCTACTAGATCTTTTTCATAATTATTAGAGATAATTGAATGTGTTAAAGCAAACTTAAATCTAGGTTTATAATTCGATCAGGAATTTGTCATTGTTGATGAAGCCACTAGTAAAATATAATAATAAGTAGAGACCTTGGTTATGAGATGCTTAGATAAGTTATCACATATATCATTGCCGATAGATACTAGAAATCTTTGTGAGAAAAGATTTGGTGGTTAATACAGTTGATTCTACTCATAGCGATATTAGCTTGGGATCTTCTAAGTCATTGTTGTTTGCAGATAATTTATTTGAAAGAAAAGTCAATCTGGAATTATCTAGTTAGTTAACCTAGAAATTCAGTAAATTTAGATCAGAGTGCACAATGGAGCTATAATGCTTTGAGTTGTTTTGAAACTAGTTAGAAACATGAATTCTTGGATCGGAAAGGTATTATGATGAAAAACTTGAGTTGGATTTCTAGTGAAAAAAATTTTATTGATAAAGAGAAGGAAAATGTTGTTGATTCTTTGGCTACTAGAGATAGTAATGTATTTGCACTAGTGGCCTCTCCTATTGATGACAACTTTAGAGAAAATTTTGGGCATCTCAATTTAGCATTAACAAATTGATGAATTTGTGGTTGGGCTCAAACATAGAATCTTTTGGTATAGATCTCCTTCCTGTAGCTTTGATATTGTTACTTCTTTTGCTTGAAGGGCTTGAGGTTTTTCTAGGATAAAAGTTCAGTCATTAAATCATAGGGAAGTTAAGAGAAGGAAGAAGGCGGCAGGAAGTTCAATACTCAAGCCTTCTTCTATTTTTTTTAATAGTGGATTGGGTTGATTATGATTTCTATGTGGAATTAATCTAGAACAATTAATGTTGTGGGCAAAGAATTATGGTATTTTAATCCAAGGTTGGGATATTAGTGTTCTTTTGAAAGAAATCAAGAGAAATTCTCCATGCATTGTGAATGGGATGATCAAGTTTTGAGACACTATAATTCTTTGCACATATAGATGATAGATTGATTGATTGATTGATGGATGGATGGATACATACACATACACATATATATACATACACATACATATACATACATACATATATATACACACACATATACATATGCACATACTTTATATATGTATTCACATAAACAAATAAATACATACACATATATACAAACATATATATGTATATATGTGTGTGTGTTTGTATGAAAGCATGCACATGTATATGCATATATATATATGTGTATATGTATATATATGTGTATATGTATGTATGTATGCATGTATATTTGAGTGTGTGCATGTGTGTGTATATATATATACGTTATATTTGTGTGTGTGTGTATAATGTGTATATATATAGGTATGTATATATATGCGTATGCGTATGTATATGTATATATAAATATATACACACCTGTCTACCATTCACATCTTTAACACATCAAGAGCTCGTCTCACATTACATATGTATTTTTAATCTTTATAGTTGTACAAAACTTTTAGATAATTACATGTTTAATTTTTTCTAGTCTTTTTTTTTTTTCCTTACAACCGGACCCATTAAACCAGCCTAGAGTAAAGGCCACAACTCCAAGGTCATAGTCTTGCTCCTTAGACCACTCATCGCAGAGATCCTACGACAATATAAAAATTTATCCATCTCTAAATCGAATAGCCAAAGCCACTCATATCCTTCGTTGTTAGACTTCCGGTCGGCATTCTGTTTGAATTTCAATGTCCTAACTCGTTAAACAACTCAGAAGTAGGCTTGGTCTTCGGACCGTTCATCAAATCCAGAACCATATTTCCGACATTGTAGGGATGCCCTTCACCGAGGCACGTCTCTCGTCCTGTTTTCGATATTGTAGGGATGCCCCTCATTAAGTCCTGTGTGTTAGTTAAGGCTTTTTTATTGGAGGAATGGGTAAGTTCTGGCAAACTAGCATAAAAATAATGCCC
The DNA here is from genome assembly GCA_025769935.1 of Phoenix roebelenii. NCBI lineage: Eukaryota > Viridiplantae > Streptophyta > Magnoliopsida > Arecales > Arecaceae > Phoenix > Phoenix roebelenii. The sequence continues at coordinate 15,708,036 of JAOXJJ010000069.1, read as the reverse complement.
AGCTTAAAGCTCGACTGCTTGAGAAACCGAGGAAACTTAATTGCATGCGCGCGATCAAGTCAATGGAGGCCTCACTCGGGATCTGGGTTCTGGATTCAGCCACCACAAGCGACCCCCAAGACCATGTGTTCGCATTAAATGTCTCTACGTACGCATGGAAATTTTTATATCACGTCATATGCAGAAGGGTTTTTGCCTCTTCCGCCTGAAGGTCCTTCATCAGTTGAAGTAACCCGGGTCCGGCTGCTGGCAATGGCGGACATCAATTCTATCCTCGAGTTAGTCCTGCTTTACGAGATTCTTCGCCATCAACTATCGACTGTCCGGCTGGTAGATGCCGGCAAAATCCGTGAGGCGATCCTCTACAAGGAAAACAGAGACGGAACAGGCGGTAATTATCAGCACTCTAGTTTGATCTAGCTTGCCCTAAACCCTATGTGGTGGTAGTGGTTCTTGCGCGGCTTCTACAATAATTAGCGGTTCATGTGGTGGTGAATCAGGTGATGGTGGTACTGGTTCTTGTACGACTGCTACTATATATTATTAGAACAGATGTGTTTTTTTGTGCTTTTTATTTTTATTAGAGGGAAAAAACAAATTTATACCATTCCTTATCAACATAAGAGGTCGGAAAACTTCTTAGTGAGCACGATAAACGATATAGTTAACTCCCTATGTCGAATTGAGTATGTGGTGCTTCACAACATATACAGCCAGGTGCCGGTCCGTTCTTCGGACGGCAAGATTTTCCTTTTATGTACAGATGATTCTTATATGCAGGTTCTCAGGAAGTATGCTTCGATCCCATCGGACAGGCTCCTGTCAACAGCGCAGAGGGATACTGGTGCTACACACGTCTCTTTTACGATGTAAATCGGAAGCCGATACGAAAAGTGCCGGTGGGCAAAGGCAGCTGGAATCTGCGCCTCACAGAGCCCATGGAGAGTGGAGATGGAAAAAAGTGGTGCAAGCGAAAATTGAAGTATGACAAGAATAAAGTTGATACACTTAAGTTCAAAATGACACAATATTCGCTTGGAGGAAAAGATGATAAGGTGAGAACTAAGAAAAGCTCAGAGAAAAGTTTAGCTCTCGACACTTTTTTGCTTTTTCTGGTAAAGATCATTAAGTTTGGCTTGAAAGTAATTGCCAGTTTGCCCAGACTTACTCATTGATCCCAAGTGACACATCTAATAAGATTGATGGTCATTCTTGCCATCGCTATTGCAGCCCAACTACGCCATCTGTCAGATTTTTCGGAGCACTGACACGGCGGCTGGATTTCAAGGTGCCGCAGAGGACTCTCGTCCTCCAGGCGCAGGTCAGAGGGATTTCCTCCAAAACGACGTTGTACCACCAGGTATAGGGAGAAAAAAAAGATTGGTCAAGATTTTTAATTTCATAAGTAAAATACCCCATACATGTGCTTAAGAGAGAAAATTTAATATTACCTAGAAATAACAATCACTTGATCAAGATATATTCCACTCAAGAATAAATCAAAATGCTTGCATTCTATGTGCCTTACTTTTTTCCAATTCATGCATCTGAATTTTCTTTTCTAGTTAATTTGTTTCATTAATTGCGCGGCATACTATGGAACACATGCATGTTTCATGCATACAAAAAGTTCTCGTAATGTGAGCATTTTCTGTGACTTGTGAATATTAGTGGAATACATGGACGTTTAGGGGATGACTTGTTTTTTAATAAGCGTGGTTCGATGATGAGTTGCCAAGCCCGCATCTCATACACCCGGTGAACTTTGAGCTTGCACTAAAAGGCACGCCCAAAATTTTGTCATTAATCAATTATGTTTTAAGTTTTCGGAGGATCCCTAGTTTCATGATATGTCGCTCCTTTGATTAGTATGTTCCTAATTATTGAGATGCTTGGATGTTTGAAATATTTTTAGTTGCCATTTTTAAAACTTGAAAGAGAGTTGAACTCTTT
>JAOXJJ010000069.1:15664091-15675749 GCA_025769935.1 Phoenix roebelenii | reverse complement strand
TTTACTAATCTACACAATCAGTACATGTGTCATATTATGCTATCAAGTATACTAAAATGTAAAATAAATGACAGAAAGTTTTATCACATCACCCTACAAAGACCTCTGCATAAATAATATGTTTATAAGGACTAAATTAATATATTTTGAGGACCTCTGCATAAATAATATGCTTTACAGGGACTAAATTAAAATATTTTGTTCTTATGGCCCTGGAAGAATGTCAGCATAAATAAAATATTTCACAGGAGCTTAACAGAAACAATTTCATTTTTAACCAACCTTCTAAGGACTTCAGTATAAATAAAATATTTGACAGGGACTTAACAGAAATATTTTCATCTTTTAACAGCCCTTCCGTATAAATAGAATTTTCACAGGGACTTAACAGAAACATTTCCTTCTTTTAACAGCCCCGGAAGAACGTTTTGCACAAATAAAATGTTTCATAGGGGCTTAACGAAAACTTTCCCTTTTATTGGCCAAACGAATTCGGGTTTCGGGTCGCAACCCAAAAACCGAAACCCGTTATGCCCGTTATGCTCTTTTTTTTAATGCAGACGGGTTACCAATTCCGGGTTCGGGGCGAAACCCAAGTCCCGAAACCCGTTATTTCCTAAATTAACCTTTTTTTTTTTTTTGTTTAAATGGGAAGAGGAGACGGGTCGGCCCGACCCGCCTTCTTCCTCTTTTAGCGGCGGGCTAGGGTTCCGCCGAACCCAGCCCGCCTGCCTCCGATCGCCGGGCGGCGAGCGCGCCGCCTGCCTTCAGTGGACTCGCCGCCCGATGGCGAGCCGACCGGCGGTCGCACGCCAGCAGGGGCAACGCCGGCGGGCTGGGGTTCCGCCGAACCCAGCCCGTCGGCCCTTAGGAGCGGAGGGCGGCGATCATGCCGCCGGACGAAATGCCGCCCGACGGCGCCACCCGGATGGACCTTCCGCCGGACGAAACGCCGCCCGACGGCGTCACCCGGGCGGTCGCGCCACCCGCACTAACTCCGGTGAGTTTTATCTTCTATATATATATATATATATATTTTAAATCGGGTGGGAGGGAGACCATGGCCGGCGGCTACGCCGGATCCTCTGTTGGCTCTCGGCACCATATGCCGGCCAGATCCGGTGTCGGCTCTCGGAATCATCAAAAACCCAGCCAGGGACAGTGCAATGGTCGACTCTCGGCGCAGTATCCCGGCGTCCCAGTGACGGCCGGCCAAGATGGCGGCCAGCTAAGGCGACCATTGCCTTGTCCCTGCGGCCATTGATGACTGTCCATGGCTTCATGGACTGTCAAATAAGAGGCTTTCTACCGTAATGTTCTACCCTGTTCAACCGTGAACCACATGTAAACATCTGTAAATAGGATGATAAACATAACCATGGTGGGGTTTTTGCCTCTTCCGCCTGAAGGTCCTTCATCAGTTGAAGTAACCCAAGTCCGGCTGCTGGCAATGGGGGACATCAATTCTATCCCCGAGTTATCCATGCTTTACGGGATTCTTGACCGTAACCTGACCGACAGGCTGGAACATACAGACCAGATAACTGAGAAGATCCTCTACAAGGGAAACAGAGCAGAAACAGGTGGTAATTATCAGTCTAGTTTGATCTAGCTTGCCCTAAACCCTATGTGGTGGTAGTGGTTCTTGCTCAGCTTCTACTATAATTAGTGGTTCATGTGGTGGTGGTGGTCCTGGTTCTTGTGCGACTGCTACCATGTATTATTAGAACCGATATTTTTTTTGTACTTTTTATTTTTAGTAGAGTAAAAAGAAGATTTACACCATACCTTATCAACATGAGAGGGTGTCTAGAAAACTTCATAAGTGAGCAGGATAAATGATATAGTTAAACAAGAGATTACCAATCATCTCGTAGTGATTTCTCGATGCGGAAAAAAAAACATACATTATCTACTTTTGCCCACATTGGTTTGATTATGTAGTGCTTCACAACATATATATACAGCCAGGTACCTGCCCATTCTTTGGACTGCAAGATTTTACTTTTAGTGAGCCCACATTTACAGATGATTCCTATATGCAGATTCTCAGGAAGAATTATTCGATCCCATTGGACAAGCTTCGATCAACAGTGCAATGGGATACTGGTGCTACACCCCTCTCTTTTATGATAAACAATCAAAGGCGATATGGAAAGTGCCGGTGGGCAGAGGCAGCTGGAATCTGCGCGTGACAAACACCATGGGCAGCGGGGATGGAGAAAAGTGGTGCAAGCGAAATTTAAGGTATGACAAGAATAAAATTGGCACACTTAAGTTCAAAATGACACATATTCGCTTGGAGGAGAAGATGATCAGGTGAGAACTAAGAAAAGCTCAGAAGATAGTTTAACTTTCGACCCTTTTTCACTTTTTTTCTGGTAAAGATCTTTTGAGTTTGGCTTGAAAGTAAATGCCAGCTTGCCTAGACTCTCATTGACCCCGAGCGACGCATCTAATAAGATTGATGGTTTCTCTTACCATCGTTATTGCAGCCCAAGTACACTATCTGTCAGATTTTTCAGATCGCTCACATGGCGGCTAGATTTCAGGGCGCTGCAATGGACTATCATCCTCTAAGCACAGGTCAGAGGGATCTTCCCCAAAACGACGTTGTACCACCAGGTATTGGGACAAAAAATATAGACTGGTCAAGGTTTTTAATTTGATAAGTAAAATACAATATGCATGCGCGCACAATATATTCGACTCGAGAATAAATCAAAATGCATTTTTGTTGCGTACATGCATTTTTGTTGAAATAATATACTTGATGGCTATCTATTTTCATATCTTTTTTCTAAGTATTTTATACTTATTAAAAAAATTTATTATTAAAAAAAGGCCTCATTCACTGAATCCGCCTTAGGCCTCCAAATGTATTGGGCCGCCCCAGAGTTTAATATAATTTTTGAACGAAAGCACGAAAAGTACTTATGCTTAAGGAAGGGCCCATAAAACTGATTAAATAACTGAGATAATGCTCAAGTGATTATTATTTCTAGATAATGTTAAATTTTCTCTCGTGCGCGCATGCATGTTGTATTTTACTTATCAAATTAAAAACCTTGACCAGTCTATATTTTTTTCTTCCAATACCTGGTGGTACAACGTCGTTTTGGAGGATATCCCTCTGACCTGTGCCTAGAGAACGAGAGTTCGTTGCAGCGCCCTGAAATCTAGTTGCCATGTGAGCGATCTGAAAAATTTGACAGATAGCGTACTTGGGCCGCAATAACGATGGCAAGAGAAACCATCAATTTTATTAGATACGTTGCTCGGGGTCAATGAGAGTCTGGGCAAGCTGGCATTTACTTTCAAGCCAAACTCAAAAGAACATCTCTACCAGAAAAAAACGAAAAAGGGTTGAGAGCTAAACTATCTTCTGAGCTTTTTTTAGTTCTCACCTGATCATCTTCTCCTCCAAGCGAATATTGTATCATCTTGAACTTGAGTGTGCCAACTTTATTCTAGTCATACCTCAAATTTCGCTTGCACCACTTTTCTCCATCCCCACTATCCATGATTTTTGTCACGCGCAGATTCCAGCTGCCTCTGCCCACTGGCACTTTCCATATCGCTTTCGATTGTTTATCATAAAAGAGAGGGGTGTAGCCCTCTGCCTATAACGAGAACACAAAATCGGTCTCCATCACCGGGTGTTTTAACAGGGGTCAAGAGGAAGAAAACGAAGCTTTGATCGTTCAGTCATCCATGGATCTAAGTATGCTACCCCACCATGGTTATGTTTATGACCCTATTTACAGATGTTTACATAGCGGACTGCCCAACTAATGAACAGGTAATGTTAAAAGGAACTTTAGCAAATGCTCATACTCGAGAAGAGATCAAATGGCCTGATAAAAATACATATGACCACAATGAGGACTCTCCAATGTGGATCACAAATTCCTGAATGAACTCCACTCCACATTTATCTGGCTATTATAATTTTATTTTCTTTTGAAGATCTTTCCATTTTCTTGCTAGTGTCATTATAAGGGTGTCATTTTCTGAAATAATGAAAATTCCTACTGCACTGTTATACAATAGTCATATAATGATTACTATGAATTGAAATCCTAGAGAAATTGTAAAGGTATTATGATGACATTTATGTATCTTAGAGATTATAATCATATGAAACAGAGGTTAGTACTTCATATCTTTAGAAACCAGACTATTTATTTTTTTGGAAAAAACAAAAAATTAGGTTGTTTAAATACTAGCTAAAGAGTCAGAGAGTTTTAACATAAGTCATGAAAAGTTGAGATCAAATTTACAAAGGTCCACTGGATGTACTACTTTCGGGCTAAAGAATCCTCAATATTAATTTTCATTACATAAGAAGTATATAGGTAGGTCAAACAAAGATAGAAACTATCGGAACTGATTTAAAGACAACTCATCTTTGCCATGCTATAACTTGGACAACCTATGCAAGTCCCATTTTTGTTGCAATATTATTGACCGTTTCAAACAAAAGATAACATTAACCTGATTATTACAAAAAAGAACATTGATTGTCCAAATTAAAACATGATCACCGGTGAGAAGAGAAAAATACAATACAAATTTCACCATCCAAAACAGAAGCTCTAGTTATCTGATAATGTAAGCAAGTGAGACGATATAATTATCAAAAAGAAAATGAAAATCTCTAGTAAAACTCGAATAAAACCAAAATCCAATCATTGTTAATCAGAGAGGAAGAGCGGTGAGGGACAGAGCCTCTAATTATTATTAATCAGAGGGAGTCTCTGTTTTCTGAGAAACAGAGGGTGGAGAAGAAAATGACATTTTATTCTACCCACAGCCTATAGGCAACAGGCTACATTATTATATGAAAAATAAATCATGCTGCATCATTATTTTTTTTGTCTAGAAATTGCGCCTTCAGCTCATAATATTACTGTCTCAACAAATTCCACTCGTCGAGGCATGCCCGACGAACGCAACGATATTCTACAGGGACATCCTGATGGCATCATGAATATGGCTACCGTGGAACCTGCAGCACCTCAAGTACACGACATGGATTTTGGATTCGCTAATCAACAGGGTCCTCCCTTGCACGGAAATTGGAACAATAAAAGGAAACTTGCAGTCTGCGATCTAGATGATGGAACGATGAGTTGGATTGACGATGAAAGGATGATTAGATTGGTAAAAAATTTTTGCAAGTCTGCCCCAAATCAAAGCACGCCTGAAATTCGTCAGGTGCGTAAGAAAAATAAGGAATAGGATAGAATGTGGCATCTCCCTAACACTGAATTCTATATCTTGTTAGTTTCTGTTGGAATGAGTTGCAGACTATCTTCCCATCATGCATGGATTCTAAGAAGCTATGACACGAAACTTACTTTTTATAATTTACTTGTACTATCTGACCCTTGTTCTTTCGGCATCGCACTTGCAGCCATATTCTGCACCACCTAACATGGTTACTGAAGACAATCAACATACTATTCCAAATGAGAGTGCCATGCCTCAAGACCCGAATTTAAGCTATCAGTCTTTCATGGGAAGTGCGCAATTCGACTTTTACGCACATGATGAAAATCAACAGGTGCGCAAGAAAAATGAGGAATACGATAGAATGTGGCATCTCACTAGCACTAAATTTCATATATTGTCAGTTTCTGTTGGAATGATTTGCAGACTATCATCTTCCCATCATGCATGGATTCTAAGGTGCAGCTATGACACGGAACTTACTTTTTATTATTTACTTGTACTATCTGACCCTTGTTCTTTCAGCGTCGCACTTGCAGCCATATTCTGCACCACCTAACATGGTTACTGAAGACAATCAGCATACTATTCCAAATGAGAGTGCCATGCCCCAAGACCCGAATTTAAGCTATCTGTCTTCCATGCCAAATCTAGAAGGTTTTTGCCAAATCATGGGAAGTGCGTAATTCGACTTTTACGCACTTGATGAAAATCAACAGGTGCGCAAGAAAATTGAAGAATAGGATAGAAAGTGAAAGGTCACTAACACTAAATTCTATATTTTGTCAGTTTCTGTTGAAATGTGTTGCAGACTATCATCTTCCCATGATGCATGGATTCCAAGATGCTATGACATGGAATTTACTTTTTTATTATTTATATGTACCATCTAACACTCGTTCTTTCGGTGTCACTCGCAGCCATATGTTGAATCACTTAACATGGGCATTAAGCACAATCAATTTACTGTGCAGGCATGCCAATATGGGAATATTGCGCAACCCATTAATCGCTTCAACAATGCACCTGGTGAGAGTTCAACTGGCCAGAGTCAGATATTCAGTGCTGATAATGTTAATACCTCTGTTCGCAAACAATAATCTATTTCAAGGTACTGATGATCCGGTTAAAGAACAAGAGAAACGGCAGGAGTTTTTGCCGGACTAAGGATGCAGTGTGCTTCTAATATTTTCTGATTAAGATCTCTTAATATGTTATGTTGGAAACAATGGACCAATGTTGTGCTCCGAACTCTCTTCTCTAGGTCAGAGCGTTTTTTTGGTTGTTGGTGTTTCAGTGTTGACTTGGGATAATTTGTCTTCTACATTTTTTTTGTGAACAGGTTGATTGTCTTATGATCTCTGTCCATTGATTAGTGATATGTGCTTGCACCTTAGGAGTGTGATTTTCTAACTACAAATTACTTTTTTATTTGTAAACATTGTTTTCAAAATTTAGTTGTTCATTATTTCAAACAGCCTTCCTATGTTACTTTGAATGGATTAAGTCCATTCAAAGCCCTTCTCTCCTTTTAGGGTGAAATTATTAGTTGGACCAAGTCCACCGTAGATCTAGCTAGGGTAAAATCATTCTAGGTGGACTCATTTCATCCTAGGATGAAAGTATTAGGTGGACTCATTATCCTAAGTCTACCATAGACGTGGTCCACCTGATAATTTATTTTTTTTAAGTGTTCCTGCAAGACATCTCTTGTCTGTGATGGGTTTCCAATATTAGGATTGTGATTACACTTTAACAGATACATATGTAATTCACTTTGAAAACACATTCTTTGATTCATGATCAGGCACTACTCCAAAAAAAAAAGGTTTTTACACAAGAAGTTATCAAAAGCCACAGTACACTTATCACTAAAAGTTTTGGTGACAAGATGTTGGTTGTCACAAGGTTGTCGCATATTTTGCTATCACTAAAACTTTCATGATGTCAAAAGATGTCTTTACTAAATCTTAAAGGTTTCCATGATGGCTTCGATCGTCACGCAACATGCTTGCTTTTATTAAGAGAAATCTTGTCACCAAATGGTACAAATTTTGCCATGCAAAATATGCATCTACATGGCTGGATATCGTGAATAGTGACAAGGATTTATTATTTGCTGACAATGTAAGGTGTTGTGGTTGAAATCTGGCCTGAGGACGACCATGCTGGAAGGGAGCCAAGGAGACACCGGCTGGGGATGGAGAAAGAGGGCTCCCTTCGGTGGTCTGAGATACCTTCGAAAAGATGCCAGCCGGAAAGAAGAAAGATGGCTACTTCCCTGCGCTCCGGGGTACCTACACAAAGCCTTGGCTAGGAGTTCTGGCGAAGGCCTTCCAATGGCTAAGTTAGTCGGGCTTTTTTGTGGAGAAGTATTTGAGTACCTTAGATGGCCTCTTGTAGTTTAAAATAGCTTATAATGGCTTACCGAAGGCTTTTCCTTACTTTCCATTTGTAGGATAAGGGTTTCAGTCGTTACCTGAAATTTCGAATCGATTCGTGATCAACTGGCCATTAATTGGAGGCGGTGTACAGTATGGAGATCTATCCTACGGATGGAGAATTCGAGTGATATCTTTCCGGATCTATTCTAAGGATCCGTCACGTCATTCTAAACGAAAGTGGTCGAGGGACTTCTTAAATACGTCGTGTGTGCACTCACTCTGAGACATTACTTGATGGTATGCGAGGGGCCAGTCATCAATGCCCTACTTCGCTAAGGTGACTGTTATAATGACCGGCTTTTAACACTGCGATCCAGGAGGAACTACTGGGGGATTCTTTGGGTCTGCCATGTGGCACGATCTGGTCGTTTGGCGGCTTGGGCATGAAATCTGCGGGATCTTCGACGGGATCAAGGTTGATAGGGCCAAGGTCGGTTCGGCCCTTGGCGGGCTGAGGTCGGCCTGGCCTCTCCCTTGAGATCGACTCGGCCTTTGAAGGGACCGAAGTCTGCTTGGCTCTTGGCTAGGCCAGGTCTACCTGGCCTCTGGCTGAGGTCGGCTCGATTTTTGGTGGGCTAAGGTCGGCCTGGCTTAGAGGTCTGCTCGGTCGGAATTGGGTGACTTCATGCCGGAGTAGGACGATCCATTTTGCTTCCCATCATAAGATAATCACAGAAGTCCATGTCTGGTGAAACAAAAATTTTGGTCGTTAAAACTTCCTTGACGTCAAAATGGATATTGCCACTAAAGCTCAATAGTTCCCCAAATGGTTTTTTCTCTGTCATAATGTGAGATACAGGGCTGAAGTTGGCAGCCCCAGCTGGCTTCAGCCCCATACCCCTTTTGGAAGGGGCTAGAGCAGGGGATCACGATTGCGATCCCCCCTCCGGCTTCTTCGGGCACAGCGGGGGCGGAGGCGTCGCAAAGATTCCACGATTGCTCTGCATCCACCCCGCAGCCGCTGATTTTGCTCCACCGTCGTGATTCCCGCGGCAGAGAGCCGTTGAAATGGGGCGATAAAACCCCCGTTCCTCCTCCTCTAGAGATCACCCAAGCTCTCCTCCTCCTCCGTTTCCTCCTCTTCCTCTCCTCCATCTCCTCCTCTTCCTCTCCTCCCTCTGCTCTTGTTTCCCAAGTGGTCGGCGTGCCGCCTCAGCCAACCACCATCACCACCCAAGTCCCCTATTCTTCGATCTAATTTGGTCGTCGGAAAGCCCCACCGCCATCACCGCCGCTTGACCGTCGGACTGAGCCACCTGCGGCTAAAATCCACCGCCTCCGTCGACCACCGGTAAGCCCCTTCTTTGGGCCTTCATTCTGTTGCCATATATCCTTGCATTCTTCCCCTGTTTCGGCCCCATAAACCGAGACCATTCTCGATCGTTCTCGACCCCGTCCAACGCAACGGCCGTCGGCTACCACTGCGGCCGGCTGGCCGTCGACCGGGCAACGGCCCCGACCGCCTAGATCGGCCACCCCGCCGGTTCTCCCTTCCCCCTTCTCCTTCCTCCCTATTTTGAGTTGGTTGGGCCGTAAACAGTGTTTTGGGCCCTGTTCACCGCGGGCCCAACTTGGGCCCACCCAAAAATCCGAAAATCCAAAAATCCAAAAATTTGAAACCCGAAATCCGAAATCCGAAATCCGAAATCCGAAATCCGAAACCCGAAACCTAGTTCAGACCCGAAACCCAATACCCAAAACCCGAACCCGTTTGACCAATAAATGAAATTTTGCAGTTAAGCCCTTAACAATATATTATTTCACCTAAGAGCTTTCTGCAATTTATGTTTGATCCTTATAAGAAAGATTATTACATAAAGGTCCTCAAATATATTTATTTGGTCCTTTTGCTCACGTTTTATTATAGAACAATATTCTATAATTAAGTATTAGTCCCTGTAATAAATTTTATTACATAAATAATCCATTAGAGACCAACTTTGGGGGCTCTATTGTATCAGATCTTTGCTGGCCCATTGGGTAGTATCCATTGTGGGCCCTACCGGGTCATGCCCATTATGAGCTAACTCTGAGCCCTGTTGGGCCGTATCCAATAGCATTTTTTTTAGTTTTTGCTTAGCTTTGAAATTAACAAAGAAATTAATTAAATTTAAATAGGTGAACCTAATCCGCCTACCTAAAGTAGGAATTAAGCGAGAAGAGGTAAGTAACTTAATACTTCAAAGTGTATTTTCCAAAGTGCTTGACAAAGTAATTGTTAGATGATTTAATTTTGAAATATGTCTTCTACTTAGTAAATGGGTCAAGCATGTTAAATTTCATTTGAAAATTTTGTAATATGCTCTGAAATCCGTAAAATATGATCGGACAATTTATGCAATCTATTATGTTGAGATTCTGGTATATGAGTTTTTTGTAAAAATGATAATAAGTTTTGAAAAGAGAAAAAAACGATGTTATTTGTGATTTATCCTCAGTCATTATTTTGTATTTTGATCTGATATGCTTTGACCCCACTCCGGGGTATTTTGTTGCTTACGGGGCTAGTGTAGCTCATTATCTTATTTTCTCTATTTTTCAGATTCAGAATTTTGATCGCACGGGATTGGGGAGTACATTAGATTTTCAGATAATTCCTTCAGTTATTAGTATTTTAGATTAGCTTGGACATTTGAATGATGTTAGCAAATGTTATTTTGAAATTTTGTAAGACTGCTTTTAAACAATTTAAATATTTATATCATCTTTAAGCATCTGTGATTAATGCATAAATAAGTTTTAAGCATCTGTGATTGCTTTGATGTGTTCCGGTGTCTTGCACGCTAGTGCGGCCCACTGTGCGGGCGTGCGGCGTCTGCCATGCTCCGAGCTCGAAGCGTGACACATAAAACATGCTTGGTTTCGTGACAAGAAATCTATCGACTGAAAGGTTTATAGTTTTTACCAATCTAAAGTATTCATCTACATGACATAGTATTATGAATAATGATTTGTTTTTTTTATCTAGTGACAAAATAACATCATCATAAAAGCCCTATTTTGGTGACAACAGATCTCCATTGCTAAAACTTTCGTAACAACATAATGGATGCTCTCTCTAAAGCTTAAAGGCATTGTAATAGCTTTTGGTCATCACATAACATGCTTATATTGTGATGAGAAATCCTGTCACTAAAAAGTATGTATTGTGCTGAGTAAACTATGCATCTACACAACATTTGGTGACAATATAACATCATCACAAAAGTCCTTATAGGGTGACAACATTGTTGTCAAAATAGTATTTTTATAATTAAGAAACCCAGACCAAAAACCTGCCAAACCAAGACTATGCCAGATTCAATCAAGCTTCACACAGCATATCTAGAATAGTTGGTTCTTAGTGACCCAGGCCAATTCTTTTCCTAAATGATATTTTATAATAAATTAGCTCAAATCTAGACTTGAACCCCTATCCAATTAAACATAGGTTTTGGCTTCTTAACCACAAATCATTAGCTTATAATATTTATGTGATAAAATATATTTATTCTAAAACTTTTTGTAACAAATTTATTGAGATTTTCTTTAAGTAGAGCTAAAGTCAAGGCTCCGGAGCAATTGGATCTACTCTTATCATCCTGAAACCCTCTACTCTTATACCACAAAAATACTTGTTGAAATGAATATATAAGAACAATACTATTTTTATATTATAACATAAAAAATATTATCATTTGATTAGTATAGCAATAGTTAATGTAGTAATGATATCATTGTAGAATGATTTGATACTTTAATAATTAAATTTATTAAATTAATAAAAAAATATATTATGATATAATATGATTATAATTAATCATTATTATACAATGGTTATCACAATATAGTTACGATCACTAATATAATATGATATAGACTCTATTAAGAATTACTACAGTAAATAATGTCAATAATTAAATAGTATATTATAATCATAATAATAGTTCTACTAACAAATTATAATTATGATATTGTACTAATTTTATAGTAATATACT
>JAOXJJ010000069.1:15653412-15663991 GCA_025769935.1 Phoenix roebelenii | reverse complement strand
ATTATCTAATTATTATTTTTGAGAAAATGATTGGGTAGAGTGCAATCAAAAATTTTCTTAATAGCTTACCTCTTAATGGGTCTCCCTCTTTTGATGAAGAGGAAGATTGGGTAGGGTTGCTTTTCTCTAAGAGGAATTTTTAATTTAAGAGCCATTAATTCCTTAGTTGAGAGACCTTGATTTGGACTCATGGGGTTACTCGTTGAGGGCTCACTCCCTTTTAACGGACTTAGTAGGAGGTTCTGTCTTCAAAACCTGATAACCCATATTTTTAGAATTCCAGCACCAGCTTCTATCTAGGCCTCAACCAAAGGATGATTATTGGACTGAGAAATTAGGATTTGGCATACTACTACTACTTCCATCACTACAAAAAAAAGAACCAAAGCCGACTCTTGAATGCCGACGCTAGGAAAATGCGTTGGTAAATTTGGCTCTCGCGTCAAATTTTGCCGATTCTTCTAATAAGCGTTGGCAACTTGAAAGAACAAACGACACTTAAAAGCATCGCCATAGGTCTCAAGTGAAGACGACATTGGAAAGCATGGGTAGTGGACCTGGGACGACACTTTTAAGCGTCATTGTTGTCCTCCGAGCTAAGATGACGCTTATAAGCGTCGTCGAAGGCGAGGACCCCTCCAAACCCAGCGTCCGACCCTAAGCTCTCATTCTTCCCTTGCTACTCTCCTTTTTCTTCTCTCCGGCGCTGCCCTAGCCCCCGTCTTCCTCCTCTCCAGTGCTGCCCTAGCCCCTGTCTTCCTCCTCTTCAGTGCCGACCGTCCAACTCCAACCTCCTCTCCTCCTTCCTCTTCTCTAGTGCCGACCGATCCCAACCCCCTCCGCCCGAGGTATTTTTCTCCTCCCCCCTCCTCTCCCTCCTTGCTTGTTCTCCTCCTCTTGTTTGTGTATTCGTTGGTGTTTTTTTCTTCTTTAATTTGTTTTCTATTTTCCCCTCCGTCCGAGGATCTCCTCCTCCTCCCTCCTCTCCGGCGTCGACCGAGCAGCCCTCAAGCCTCGATCAAGCTTCACGACAGCCCTCCTCTCCGGAGACCGGCGTTGACAGACCGGCCCAAGGTAATGCACCATCTTTTCTTTATTCTTCTATGCTTAGTCATGTACTCCAGGTTTTAAATTATCAATTTGATTTTTTTTGGTATATAAGAATTAGAATAGAGCTATGCAATCATTAAATTATCTGATCAACTCCTAAAACTGAGATGCAATCATTAAATTATCTTGATGTCATGACATGAATATTCAAATAATCAAGCAAAGATATTTGGCAATGAATTGCATTCCATAATATTAATGCTTGATCCCACAAGCAATTCAATTAAGATTTTGCAATTGTTGGAGTCCCTTGGAAGAGAAAGAGAAATGGAAACATCTTAGTTTGAAATATATCTATTTAATTAGAAAAATAATTTGGAAGAAGGTAGGCATAGAGAGTGATTTTGAAAGCCTAATATATTGGCCGTCTCAATAATGAACTGAGAGCTTAATTGGCTGTCATTTAACGGCTAAGATATTGAAGTACCAGCTGATACAATAAAACAAAGACTATCTTCTTCAACCATGATTTAATTTTTACAATCAAAAACTCATTTAAGATAATAAAACTAATATTAATAATATTAACTATTATATTCAGAATAAAGGAGTTTTATAAAAGATGAAATTGAGGATGAGAATGAGGGAGAGGGAAGCAACAAAGAAGGTCAGTATGACTAAGACAGATATAGGTCCATCTATCAACCTTGAGCCGAGAAATCCAGTTCGAGGGAAGATCAAAGTACCCTAGAAGATAGACTCTCATTTCTTTCCAACCAATTACGGTCCACATATAGCATACATCCAGGACCAACAGGAGGTACTGAACTTGTACCTTCTCCAATTTTTAGAGAAAGATATGTCTGCAAGCTCTGATTATTTCCCTTTCAAGTAGCAGTAGGAGGCTTGCTGAACTTTTGCACCCTCCATCTTGTAGCTGAAGATGTCTCCATGGCAAATGTTCATGACATTTGACCTATCATTAGTGCTACTAATAAAGATGACCCATTTATTTTTTCTTCTCAAGCTCGACAAGTATTTTTTATGCAAGACTCAAAAGATAAAAATTGGTCTGTTGTCATTAAGACGAAACCTAGGGACTTGTATGATATGGAAAAAAGATTGAAAGAGGAGGACGATGATACTTATACTCAATGTATGCCTTATAATATTGTGCCAACTGATGAAGTAAATGCACCAACAAGCTTGGTTAGGACGGATGTTGAATGAAAATGTAGTTTCTTAATGGTAAGTAAACTTATGATGTATACATTGAATGAATTATTGTGTTCTCTTTTATTAGTAATTCATTTAGTATAGATTTATCATTTAACTAATATTGATTCTTTTTTTGCATACCAGACAACAACATGCTTCGAGAAAAATGATTTAGAGATGTAGAGATCCATTATTCTCAGGTGGGATCTTCTTCTGATCAATCCCTGAAGTCCCAGCAGCCCTGTGAGCACGAGCCTCCTGCTAAGGTCTCAGAGGAGGATGTTATTATGGATGACCTCCAAATCTAGGATAATTCGATTTAAAGATCATATTTTAAGTTCATATTTTGACTTTAATTTTTTAATGCATATTTTATTTAATTTTAATAGACGGATAAGGGATGGTAAGGACGAGATGGGGACCTACTCAAGCAAAGGATGTGTGGTAGCTTCGTGAGGGTGACAAGATCATCATCCGATGCAACGAATTGGGGCAGCCCATCAAAGGGCTGGAAGTCTTTTATCAAGTTTTTTAGGATCGATTACACGCAAGGGTCAACTGTATTCGCTTAACTATACGAAGTGGAATGAAATACTTCTTTCATATAAGGTTGAGCTTCTTAGACTTATATAGGTAATGAATTGAATTTGTTCTTTTTAATTTGATACCTTCCGTATGTTAATTTGTTTATTGCCATAATTTTAATGTTAGATTTAATATTATTATAACATTCAGTATCTTGTTGTAGGGTAAGTTTTTACTTCCTCTAGAGAGCCATAATTTGGGTGCTAAAGTTCCTCAACTGCAAATGGAAAGAATATAAGGCAAAGTTGAAGACGGACTTCAAGCACGAGGATATAACAGAAGAGGAGGTTGCTCATGTTTGTCCTCCTGATGGATACCCTCAGCAGTGGAGGGAGCTTGTTCAAGTTTAATGAAAGAGAACAAGTCACGTAAATTATTTCAATATCTTATATTATCTTTATTACTAATATGGATTGCAAATATATACATTGAATATATTATACTATGTACTTTTATTTTGGCAGATATATTCTAATATTGGTAGAGCACCACGAGCAACTCAAACAGTTCCTCACACTTCAGGCTCGAAGAGTTGTGCGAGACATAGAGATGAATTCATAAGTTTTTTTGAAACTATTTGAAACTCGATCTACTAACATATAGCACGTATCATGATATATAGTTTGTCAATATACTCTTCGTGTGTATAGATAGAATGGCATGGAAGGGAGCTTGGTGAGGTAGAGTTTTATAAGATGACTCATACCCATCGAGATGGCAACTTTGTCTGGAATGAGTCGTGAGATATAGTTGTATGTATTCATCTTTGATTTGTTCAAAAAAAATTATTAGTTTTACTTTTTTTTTAATTATTAATGTGACTATTTTTTGAGAGAGATATAGGACAGAGCTATATCTCTTATTTTAGAGCGCGTCGGGGAGTCATCATCATCCGGCGTGGCCAGTCGCGTCGAAGCTTAGGTCTTTGCCGAATTGATGGGCCCAGAGCGTTATGGTCGAGTAAGGAGTTACGGCATTAGAGTTACTCCCACTCAGTTATCTGCAGTAAGCCGATATACCCAAAATGCAAGACAAGATAGTAGCACTGTAGATGTTTGTAGTCTAAAGATAGAGATATCATAGATAAAGTAGACATATGAGACACTGATAGAGAAGACGAGGAAGAGTCATAGGACCGATATTGCGAAGTTGAAGCAGAGCCATGACTTGAAGATACAATCTTTGTAGGACCATATTTCATCTTTTTTTGCAGAGATTTGCCCCTCCGGTAAATAACTAAATCTATTTAAATATTTTACGTAATTATAATGTATTCTTGTTCAAGCGTAATAACTTTTGTATTCTTGTACAAGCGTAATAACTTTCGTATTTTCTCGATTCTCCAACCGAGGTTGGCATTCCGTTGGTACAGAGGCTCCTCACTGCGAGAAGACGGCAGGATCGATGTGGAGTCCTCACCGGAGAGGGGGCTTGGAGCACGTCGTTTCTCTACCCGACTAGGACTACTCTATTGGGTCTACCAACTCTGGGGAGATTGCTTTGAGCACCGGCCTCGAAGCGGTGGCTATCTAGGCATCCACCATGCACCGACGACTGAGAGTGGTTGTTGGGCTGGCCGGATTTCGATCAGGACAGCTCCAGTCGTGCCACCGTTTGCTGCAGGCCTTGAACTGCCGCAGTCAGTGTGGGCACTTGTTGAACAAGCGGTTTAAATTGCGCATTTTCTATGGGCGCGGTGGGTTCTTTCAGCGGGGCGGGTTTCGGACTCTGCAATGACCCTCTGGAGGTCGGAGCGTGGTGTTGCGAAGTATGCGATGCACCGTAGGTTCCTCCTGACTTCCTACCTATTCGGTTTAGTCCGCATGAGCGGCAGGCAGCGCCCGTGGGGCGCAGGCTATGGTACTGCTACGACTGCGGGCCGCTAAAGTTATCGGTTGTTGGGACTGTCAGACCTTGTCGATACGGGTCGATGGTTCTCTTCGACTAGTAGCTCCCCAGTTGGTCGGCTCCTCGATCGGGGCCGAAGTCGCTCACCTCAGTGGGCCGACAGCTCGACTGGGGCGAGGCCATCCTCCTCGACCGATGTCAGGGATCAAAGAGGGAGGTCTGGCTCAAGGTTGATGTGTCCAATATTTTCTCCAACTATATAAATATGATCCTCCCTAAATCCTACAATGATAGGAAACTAGTGCACAAGGATGCCGGGCTGCAGATGGGTTGACAATTTAGGACTCAGTCGTCTTTTTCTTAGAGATTGCTATTTCTAAAACTTAGACCTCCTAACTTCTGTAGCAACCATCCATGGCCCATAGAGTGATCACCTCATAAATAAATATGCCTCTTAATCACCACCCTTGTTCACTTCTACAGACGTGGGAGATGGAATAAGAGACTAGTCACTTATGGCATTTTTCTTAATGGTAACAAAGTTCTCTAGGCTAAGGAGTTGATATTCACCATACAGGCACCATCATAGGAGGATGAGGACAGCTATATTCTTTATGTTCAAATCTCCCACAACTAAAGCAAGCAATGGGGTTGCTTTCTTAATGATTCGGGTGGTACTCTCGATCCCTTGAAATAGTCAACAATTCTATGTGTAACTTTAAACTATAAGATTTGGGTAATTTTTTTTGTCTTTCGAAAATTAAAAAGTTTTGGCTTGCGATGGGCAAACCAGCTGCTAACTGGTTGCAGAAGTACTGAAATGATCTTTTCTCTTCTGTGAAAGCTGTAAGCTAGAACTATTAATGGCGCTGATAGCCGGGTGGGCCGTCACTAGTGCAGGCTGGGAATGCTCTGAGTCTATGAATTGTCTAAGTTGGAAGAATTCAGGTTACCAGAGATGCAAAAATAGAGATAAATGCTCAATTGGAATTATGAGGAAAGATCATGATCCATGTGAATTTGTCATCGCTATCTTCTACCATCATATGGAAGAATAGAAAGAGATGGAAGAGTGAGTATTGAATCTAGAAAAGGATAGATGAGGTGGGGGAAATGCTTTTGTGATGTTCACTGCAACGTGTCAGAATTGCAAATAGTAAATTTGAACTTCACCAGGATTACAACATTAACAAAGAAAGCCAGTCACATAAGATCGGCTTTCAAACTTCCACAAGAATTTCAGTAATCAAGATTCATGAATGAATTCATAAAGAACATTATATTGTGGAATGAAAACTTTGGATGTTCATGTTGACTATTATTCAAATTAAGGCAGTCACATGCCACTTGTATAAAAAGCCACCTCAAGGGAGAAGTATTGTGCTCTGCTTCAAAGAGTTCGCAATGCATGATTCTCCATAGCATCAACTAAAATTCCTTTAATCTAACGAGTGGAGTTCACGACAATGCTGATATGAACATGACCGGACCGATACTTTAAGGCATCTCCCCCATCAAAGAGAACACAAAATATTCCTTGAAGCCATTTCAAAACTAGGATGTTTGTTGTGCTGGAGGGAAAGTAAGTTCATTACCCTAAAGGCAGCAATAAAACAACTGACACATGCTTTACAAATGATATTGGTCTAATCAAATCATGCCACCCCTGCTGCCTTTCTCAATCCCTTCTCCTCCATCAAATGATATTGTTGAATGGCTGCTGTGCCGTGATGCTTGGGCACTCACTTGAAGGGGAGATGGTGGGATGGGACTTTTATTAATTAGATGGAGTGAATTTCCCATAATGCCCCTAGTTTCTGGACAAATTCTTTCCGGACAAATTCTTTCCTTTACCTTGAGTCGTTGACCATGAAGTGCCATGGGATAACCTTTTCCTACTCTGCTGTTGCTTGACATGATAAATAGTACTATCAAGCATTATCTCAGTTATTTAATCAATTTTATGAGCCCTTCCTTAAGTATAATTATTTTTCCGTGCTTCCATTCAAAAATTATATTAAGCTGAAAAGATTTTTTATCTGTCTTTGTTGCATACATGCATTTTTGTTGAAATAACATATTTGATGGCTATCTATTTTCATATCTTTTTTTCTAAATATTTTATATTTATAAATTTTTTTTATTATTAAAAAAAGGCCTCATTCACTGAATCCGCCTTAGGCCTCCAAATATATTGGGCCGCCCCTGCATTACTCCTAGTATGGATTCGATGCAATGACATGGTCACTTCATGGATCCTCAATTCGATTTCAAAAGAGCTAGATTACAAAGTCTTATATATCAACTCAGCTAGAAAAAATTGAAGTGATTTACATGAGAAGTTTTCACAAGGCAATGGACCCAGAATCTTTCAGATTCAGAAATCCATTGCTTCTTTGACATAGGATCAATCCAGTGTCAGTTCGTATTTCACCAAACTTAAGGGTCTTTGGAAGGAGTTATGGAATTACAGACCAAATCCCGTATGTTCTTGTGGAGCAATGAAACATTTGATAGAGTATCAAAACCAAGAATGCACCATGCAATTTCTAATGGAATTAAATGATAGTTACTCCCATATCCGAGGTCAAATTCTCTTGATAGATCCTCTTCCTTCTATAAACAAGGTATCTTCCTGGTGTTACATGAAGAAAAACAAAGAGAAATCACGACCTCTGTTAATCCAAACATGAACATAGCAGTGTTCTTGAGTAGGTTAACACTCAACTACACTGCATCACCTTCTACCAAACCTGGAGTTGGAGTAGGTCAATTCCAAAGAAGGGATCGACCCGTGTGTGGTCATTGTGGTATAATTGGACATACAAAAGATAGATGCTACAACTTGCATGGATAAGTCGAGGAACAGATGTGCTCTGATTTCTGTGAATGCGTCATCACAAATGGAATCAAAGCAGTTCAACAGCAGTCCACAGCTTCCTTTCACAATGGAACAATGTCAACAACTGCTATCATTGATCAACCCTTCGTCTTCATCAGATGATGGTCAAAACATCAGTTCCAAAGCTCCCCAGACATCTGGCTATTCCCCCTCTGGTTCATCTAAGACCTCTGGCTCTAAAATAGAGGGATCAAAGATCAACATGGCATGTATATCTCATCAGTTTTTTGCTTGTGCTTTTGTCCCATTTATTGAACAATGGATAATTGATACTGGTGCCACTGATCACATAGTACATTCAGCCTCTATGCTAACAAAAATTAATTCCTTAGTTTCCACATTTGTTAACCTTCCAAATGGAACCTCTGTCCCTGTAACTCACACAAGAACGGTGAAACTCTCAAAATACATTACCCTTACTAATGTTTTGGTCGTTTCCTCATTTTCTTTCAACTTGATTTCAGCCAGCTCTTTACTTAAACATATGTCATGTTGTTTAATCCTCCTATATGATTACCTCTTCATTCAGTACCCGTTCACCTGGACAACAAGTGGTTTGGCTAAAGAAAATGATGGCTTATACTACATAGTTTAAGGTCATGAGTTCAATAAGGATAAATCTCGTAAGGCCTCTGTTCTCTGCCGACTTGAGGCATTGTAGATTAGGACATCCATCTCTGTCTAGAATGCAACTTTTACATGAGTGTATTCCTGGTATAGCAAGCTCCAGATTACAACATTGTACCGTTTGTCCATTGGCCAAACAGCATAGGTTATCCTTTCCTGTTTCGATGAATAAAACTAAATCTCCCTTCGAACTTGTTCACTGTGACGTGTGGGGGCCTTTTTCAGTTCCATCACATGACAATTTCTGATATTTCTTAACTGTGGTTGATGACTTCAGTAGATCCACTTCGGTATTGCTAATGAACTCAAAATCACAAAAACAACCTCTTATCCAGTCATTTTTTAAGCTTGTAGAAACCCAATTTGGTGCCAATATCAAGGTTGTACGCACTGATAATGGTTCTGAGTTCAACCTTCAAGAATTTTTTGCTTCCAAAGGAGTTCTTCATCAGCATTCATGCGTTGAGACTCCACAACAAAATGGCACAGTAGAAAGAAAACACCAACATCTTCTCAACGTTGCTAGATCGTTGAGATTTCAATCAAATGTTTCCCTCAAATTCTGGGGTGAATGTGTGCTGACAGCCACTTACCTTATCAATAGAATGTCTTCCCCTTTGCTATCAAATCGATCTCCTAATGAAATATTGTTTTCATCAAAACTTGCATATGATCATCTCAAGGCCTTTGGATGTTTATATTATATTTCTACCCTCACACAACACAGAAACAATTTTGATTCCTGGGCTGAGCCGGCTATTTTCCTTGGCTATCCTTATGGAATGAAAGGATACAAAGTTTACAACTTGCAGACCAAAACCATTTCCATTTCTCAGAATGTCATCTTTTATGAACATATTTTTCCATTCAAGCAACTCCCTTCTTTAGCCTCTGAATATACAGATTCTCATTGCATAATTCCGAATGCTATTCCTGATGAATGTTCATATTTAGATTCCATTTTGCGCACTCCTGCTACATTCATTTCATCTAATCCTTCTCTTCAACATCCTTCAGTACCTTCTCCATGTCCAGAGGAACCTCTCATGTATCACAACCCATGCCTGAACTACCTCAACCTATTAGAAGGTCAACTAGAACCAGAAAATGACCACCTTACCTTGAACAATATCATTGCCAATTGGCTACTAACCCTTCTACTTCAACATTAAAATCCATGGTGGCTGGTACTGAGTGTGACATCTCTCGTTTTCTTGACTATAATAACCTCTCTTTATCCCACAAATCCTTTGTTCTTGCTGTTAGCAATGAGGTTGAACCCACCTCATACAAACAAGTCGTTCAATGCCCGAAATGGAGGAAAACAATGGGAAAAAAGATTGCTGCTCTCGAAGAAAATAAAACCTGGACCATTACTGATCTACCACCTGAAAAGAAAGCCATCGATTGTAAATGGTGCTACAAAATTAAATTCAACTCTAATGGCACCATAGAGCGCAAGAAGGCTCGTCTGGTTGCCAAGGGATATACTCAATGGGAAGGATTTGACTACTTTGAAATGTTTTCACCAGTGGCAAAGATGACTACCATCAAAATTCTCCTTGCAGTTGCTGCAGTGAACAATTGGCATCTTCATCAACTTGATGTCAACAATGCTTTTTTTCATGGTGATCTAAATAAAGAGATTTACATGAAGATTTCCCCTAGTTTTGCTGGTAAGGGGGAGTCCAAGGTTTGCAAACTTAATAAATCTTTATATGGTCTAAAACAAGCTTCAAGGCAGTGGTTCTTCAAGCTGTCCCAATTTCTTTTAGACACTGAGTTTATGCAATCTAAAGCTAATTATTCTCTCTTTACAAAGCAATTTGGTTCATCATTCATAGCACTCTTAGTATATGTTGATGATATTATATTAGCTAGTAATGATCTTGCTGCCATTGAAGAACTCAAGACTGGTATAGATCAAAAGTTCAAAATCAAAGACTTGGGCAAGCTCAAATATTTTTTAAGAATTGAAGCTGCAAGGTGAAGAGAAGGAATTTCCATCTGTCAATGCAAGTTCACCCTTGACATACTCTCAGCTACTGGTTTTCTTGGTGCTAAGCTAGCTAAAACTCCCATAGAGCAGAATCTAAGGTTGAAAGATAAACTACTCGCAAGCAATATATCATCAATATATAGGACCAGAAAGATAAACTTGCTCCCACTAATCTTCAGGTATATACACCGATCAACAGTGTTTTCCTTAAAATCGAAGGAAGTGATGGTATCATTGAACTTGCGATACTATTATCGGGAAGCTTGTTTAAGACATATATTGACTTCTTTAATTTGCAAACCATGTGTTCTTTTTCCTTTAATGGAAAACCTTCGGGCTGGTCCATATAG
>JAOXJJ010000069.1:15587972-15630963 GCA_025769935.1 Phoenix roebelenii | reverse complement strand
AGGACCTTTTGGAAACACAAATGTCTTAAATAATATCTCTTGAATCAATGCATAATTAAGTTTATCTATTTCCAACAACGAACATGTTCCCAGCCGAATCACAGCAAACAGAATTTAGGGAGATTCATTTGATTTGTTAAGGAGGAGAGTGGGATATAGGTGGGGGAGAGGCTCATTCCAGAAAAGAAAAAAAACAGAGAGGGAAAAGGAAGAGAAACAGGGGATACTCTATTTCCGAAAAGAAAAAGAAAAGAAAAAAAAAGAGAGAGGCTAATGTTTTTAATGAGAGGCTGATTTCTTAGGTGAAGGGTGATGGGGGAACCTTTGATGTATTGCTTTCTTTGAAGTAAATTATGAACCTTTGCTCTTATTGATTTATATTTTCGATGTGTTATGGATTCTTGCATAATAATTTTGTGGATAGTTCTTTAATGATTTATGTTTACTGATGCATGGACTGCTTTAGTATTTGATTTGTCGTTGATGTAATAGGCATGATGAATGCTTAGAAGTTGAGTTCATATGTTCATAAAATATATTCCATGATTAGATCTATTCTACTTTTACATCTTTAATCAAGAACCGAAGAGTTTATTTCTTGAATGCAATATTATCAAGGGAAATTTCGGATCCCTAACCATCTCTATTTTATTGAACTTTGTTTATTTACCTATTATTCTCTACCTTTAATTTCTAAAAATCAACTGAAAATTACATCTGAAATTACGCTAATGATACATATCCCGTTTCCTGAGGATTCGACCTCGGACTTCCGAGTTTTAGTACTTGTGCGATTCTCCTGCACTTGGGAGAGTAGTTTTATGAACGTATCACCAACTTTGCAGAAATGTTGGCCCGAGCCCGGAAGTATGCCAAGGCTGAAGAAGCCATGGCCTCTTAGCGTGAGGCGGCCGAGCAGCCAGCCAAAATGAAGAAGAAACGCCTTGAGGAGCGCTCCCGCCCGAGGAGCCGATCTCCTCGGTGTGAGAAGAATCATCTCCGGCCCAGGAGCCCGATTGACCCGAGGTCTCCTACCTAAAAGTTCAACAAGTATGCTCCCCTTCCAAAGTTCGGGAGGTACACCCCCTTACTTCTACCCGAGCTGAGATCCTCATAAAGATAGAAGGTCGAGGCTACCTCCGACCTCCACTGAAAATGCGGTCCTCAGCACCACGGAATAGCTTAGACAAGTACTGCCAGTTCCATAAAGACTACGACCATGACACGGAGGATTGTTACTAGCTCCGTGATGAAATTGAGGTGCTCATCCGCTGGGGATGGTTGAGTCGGTTTGTTACCGACCAACGTGAAAGGAGGGCGCCCGAGGAGTAGAATCGTGAACCGTCCGAGGAGCAAAACAACAGGCGACCTGTTGCAGGAGTTATTCACACCATTGGTAGAGAACAATCCGAGGTGCCTGAGGCGTCAGGCTGAAGAGAAGGAGCTCCTTCAAAACATCCGCACACCACGGAGGTCATCTCCTTCTCCGACAAGGACCTGAAGGGCGTCGAAATTTCCCATGATGACGCTGTAGTGATTTTTCTTACCATCGCAAACTATGATGTAAGAAGAGTCTTGGTGGATAATGGAAGCTCTGCAGACATCTTATTTTATGATGCCTTTCAAAGGATGGGCATGGCCAGAGAGCAACTTGAAAGAATGAACACCCCCTGGTCGGGTTTACAGGAGATTCTATACCCGTCAAAGGGGTTATCAGTTTACCAGTCTCGACCGGAAGCGCACCCCAGGAAAGTACTATGAAGTTAAACTTTCTTGTGGTCCGGATCGCTTCAGCCTACAACACCATCCTCGGTCGGCTAGGGCTGAATGCCTTCCGGGCGGTGGTGTCAACCTATCACATCTTAATGTGGTTTCCCGCAAGCCAAGGGGTCGACGAGGTCCGAAGAGATCAAGTGGCTGCAAAGCAGTGTTATGTGACTGCACTGAAAGGCAAGCGGCCAACCGAGCTCCCTCCTCAAGCACTGCCCATTGAGGGGCCGGAAGTGCGGGATGAACCAAGACAGCAACGGAGTGAGCTAGGCGAGCCTCTCCTTCGTATTCTCCTGAGGGATGACAGATCCGAGCAGACTGTGCAGATCGGGTCTGGCTTGAGCCTGAAAACTCGAGCCCATATGATTGAGTTTCTCCAGGCCAACGCGGACATGTTCGCCTGGTGGTCTGCCGACATGCCAGGGATAGACCCCAAGGTGATGGTCCACCACCTCAAAGTACAGCCAACCTATAAGACAGTTAGACAAAAGAACCGAAGCCTGGCAACTGACCGACAACAGGCGATAGCCGAAGAAGTCGACAATCTTCTCAGAGCCGGCTTTATCAAGGAAGTCACCTACCTCGTTTGGCTCGCCATTGTCCTTGTAAAGAAAGCTAACGAAAAATGGCACATGTGTGTGGACAACACCGACTTGAACAAAGCTTGCCCGAAGGATAGTTTTCCTCTTCCAAGGATCGACCAGCTTGTTCACGCCACCTTCGGACACCAGCTCTTAACCTTCATGGATGCCTTTTTCTGATATAATCAGATCCGAATGGCATCCGAAGATGAAGAAAAAACTGCCTTCATTACTGATAGTTGCCTCTATTGTTACAGGGTCATGCCTTTTGGGCTGAAGAACGTCGGAGCGACCTATCAGTGGCTTGTCAACAAGGACTTCAAAGATCGAACTAGATGGAATATGGAGGTCTACGTCGACGACATGCTAGTGAAAAGCCAGGCGGCTAGTTACCATATAGCTGACTTGGGAGAGGCGTTCTCCATGCTCTGGGGTACCAAATGAAGCTCAACCCTGTGAAGTACGCCTTCGGGGTCACTTCAGGCAAATTTTTTGATTTTGTGGTGATGCAACGAGGAATTGAAGCTAACCCTAAAAAGATCCGGGCCTTGCTAGAAATGACGCCGCCGAGGACAGTCCACGAGGTACGGCAGCTCGCTGGGCGGGTGATAGCTCTTGGGAGATTTGTCGCTCAATCGATCGGACGATGCCTCCCCTTCTTCAAAATTCTCAAGAAGCCCAAGGACTTCGTATGGTCTGAGGAGTGCCAGCGAGCCTTTGTGGAACTCCGAAGCTACCTCGCCGCTCCCCCTTTGCTTACAAAGCCCAAGTATGGGGAGATTCTCTTTCTATACCTTGTGGTCTTCCCAACAGCAGTGAGCTCGGTGCTGGTATGAGAAGAAGGCAAAAGCCAGAAGTCTATATTTTATACTAGCCGAGTTCTGCGAGACGCAAAGACCATATATTCCAAGCTAGAGAAAACTGTCTATGTGCTCGTCACCTCGATCCACAGGCTTCGACTGTACTTTCAGGCGCACACCATAGTCGTGTTGACTGATCAACCCATAAGGCAAATTTTGCAGCGGTCTGATCGTGCCGGAAGAGTTAAGAAGCGGGCGGTTGAGCTTGGAAAATTCGATCTAGAATACCATCCTAGATCGACGATCAAAGCCCAAGTGCTCGCCGATTTTCTGGTAGAGTTCACCTTGCCAGATGACTCCCCAGTCGCACCCAACCAGACAGAAAAAAACGCTCCCGGGCGGCCATGGATTCTACACGTCAACGACTCCTCAACATTGGAGGGCAGCAGGGCAGGTCTCATCCTCACCAGTCTAGAAGGAGTGGTGGTAGAGCAAGCCTTGCGCTTTGAATTCTCCATTTCCAACAACGAGGCGGAGTACGAAGCTTTGATTGCCGGGCTCAAATTGGCCAAGGAACTCAACACCCCTGGCCTAAAGATCCATAGTGACTTCCAGCTCGTGGTGAGTCAAGTTCTGGAAGATTTCGAAGCTCGAAAGTCGTCAATGATGAAATACCTACAAAAGGTACGGAGCATCACTTCAACCTTAAACAACTTTGACATCCAGCATATTCCCAGGTCAGAAAATGCAAGAGCCGACCTGCTGGCGAAGCTGGCGACATCCACCTCAACCGAGCTCCCAACAAGCACCTTTTTGGAGCGCTAAAGGCACCAAGCACGGAAGAGCCCGAACTAGTGTTGTGCACGGAAATTGAACCTAACTGGATGGATCCCCTAATAAACTTTCTACAGGATGGAGCCCTTCCCGCATTCAAGCTTGCGGCTCGATGACTCAAGCGCTCGGCCGCTCATTATGTCGTATACGAGGGCAAGCTGTACCGTCAATCTTTCACATCGCCGCTCCTCAGGTGTCTCCGACCTTCGGAGGCGGATTATGCGATGCAGGAGGTATAGGAGGGGATTTGCAGAAGTCACCAAGGTGGCTGAGCCCTATCACACAAGATTATATGGCAAGAATATTACTGGCCTGCTATGCAGAAAGACACAGTAGAGTTCGCCTGAAAGTGTGACCGATGCCAACGCTACGCCAGCATCCAACGCAGACCTACGGTGCCATTAACGCCGATCAGCGCCCCTTTGGTCCTTTACCCAATGGGAAATCGACATTTTGGGACCCTTCCCCCCAGCCATTGGACAACGAAAATTCCTCATCATCGTCATCGACTATTTCACCAAGTGGGTCGAGGCGGAACCCATCGCCCAAATCACCGAACCAAAAGTACAAGATTTTGTCTGGAAGATGATCATCTGTCGATTCGGAATCCTCCGAGTTATCATATCCGACAACGGCCGCCAATTTGATAATGCTCGATTCGACGAGTTCTGTTCCGAGCTGGACATCGATCACCGCTATACATCGGTGGCCCATCCACAGGCCAATGGGGAAGCAGAAGTTACCAATCGGACCATTCTATAAGGGCTCAAAACCAGGTTGGACCGGGCAAAGGGGCAGTGGGCGAAGGATCTTTATAATGTCCTCTGGGCATATCGAAGACCTTCCGAGTCCTCACTGGAGAGACCCCCTTTAACCTGTCTTATGGTACGGAGGCAGTCATCCCCCTTGAGGTCGGGTTGCCCTCCCATCGAGTCGAAAGCTTTGATGCTGCCACCAACTCGACGCGACTTCGAGACAACGTAGACCTACTTGAGAAAACAAGGGAAGCCACCCAGATTCGCATGGCAAGATACCAGCGAAAAATGGCGCAATACTACAACTCCAGGGTCAAGCCCAAGTCATTCAAGGTCGGCAACCTCATTTTGAGGAAAGCCGAAGCCTCCCGACCTCTAGAACAAGGGAAGCTCGCCCCAAACTGGGAAGGGCCATTCCGAGTCATCCGAATCCTGCGGTCGGAGGCTTACAAGCTGGAATCTCTCGACGGCAATTCAATACCTCGGACTTGGCATTCTGAAAACCTCCGAATATCTTATCAATAAAGGCAGCTTTTAAAAGCTGCCAAGCATTTCCAGAATGCCCCAACTAGTCCGGTATATCGGAGCCATCCTAATGGCAAATCCATAATTATAATATGAGGACGGCCTAGGATGCTCCATGGAGTCGACTAAAGACCAGAGAGGCCTTGTCGATTGCGGGAGCAAAGTAAGCCTCTGATCTGAGTGAGGGGCATCTACAAAGTCATCCCTTGAGCTCAGCTCGGGATGCCCTGCGGCATCAGCGGGGAACCGAGGAAAAGCACCCCCCTCCGCAGGAGTCTACAAGTAAGCCCCTGATCTGAGTGGGGGGCATCTACAAAGTTATCCTTTGAGCTTGGCTCGGGATGCCCTGCGGCGTCAACGGGGAGCCAAGGAAGAGCAACCCTCTCTGCAGGAGTCTACAAGTAAGCCCCTGATCTGAGTGGGGGGCATCTACAAAGTCATCCCTTGAGCTCAGCTCGGGATGCCCTGCGACATCAACGGGGAGCCGAGGAAGAGCACCCCCCTCCACAGGAGTATACAAGTAAGCCCCTGATCTGAGTGGGGGGCATCTATAAAGTCATCCCTTGAGCTCGGCTCGGGATGCCCTGCGGCGTCAACAGGGAGCCGAGGAAAGGCACCCTCATCCACAGACTTTCTATAAATCACCTCGATCTGAGTGGGGGGAGGGGTGGAAAGTTTGAATGTGGCCCGACATGGTTCCAAGTGCCCCTCTTAAACTTACGGAAATTCCCAAAGTAGGGAGTCGTCAAAGCCTGTGATAGTCATCTATGTTGAAAGTACCCTAAGCTACAATGTGAGAGCTAAAATAGGGCTGAAACTCAATCAGGGTGCCTAGGGCGCGCCAACGGACAAGCTTGGGAATAGTGGGTTACAAAATCAAAAGCAAACGCCAATCACAAAAACCTCGGCGGATACCCTACACAGTTCCTACTGCTTAAGCCAGGTACAGACCTGAGCAGCGCGGTTCGGTTTTTTTAGTAACCGAGCACGAGACGGAACAAACTTGAATACGCGGCTAAGCTTTTAAAGGCAAGGCAACGTGAGCTCAAAAACTTAGAAAGGCACAAGGAATCGAAGAAGGAAAAGCCTACTTCATTAACATCAAAAGGCCTAAGGTCGAATATAAGGAAAATCGATCTCGAGGTCGGACAAAATATAGAAGGCCCCCAGGTGGCCGACTTTACAAAGAAAAAGTAATAAGCCAAAGGCTTAGGTGGCCTGTCCCACTTTGGGGGGCGGCTTTCATTGTCGGTCTCGGCAGCGGCCGTCGCTTTGACCTCTGAAGTGACTCCAACAAGGTCTACCATCCCGACAGTGGACCCGTGCATTCCCGTCGACTCATTCAACTCAGCTCCAACTCCGGCTTCCGCCTCGGCGTCACCATCCAAACACGGGCATAAGCCGTTGAAGTCAGCTCTGGGGCATAGTTTCTGAGCCTAATCCCGACAGTTGTCGAAACCCCGGACCATGGCGTCAGCCGCTGCCTCCATCAACTCGTCCAGATACTTCCTGGACTCGCGGAAGTTCTGGACGGCCACCGAGACCTGCTCCTTCGCAAGCCGGCCAAGCTCCTCAGCCTTCAATTCCAGAGCTTCGACTTTGTGTCCTTGGTCGGCTAGCGCGGACTCCAGCTCCGAAATACGACCCTCGGCAGTCGACCGCACCTGGAGAAGCTCGGCCTCCATCTTCCGGATACGGATGAGCTCGGCTTCTACCTGAGCCTCGGCCTGCTGCCGTTCTCGCTCAGCACCCACCAACTTTTGCTTCACCTCAACAGCTCAGGCCTCGGCCTCTTTCCTCTGCCGCTGGCGGCCACATCCGACCGCAAATCCCGAATGTTTTTTTCGGGAGTTGATAGTGGTGATCCCCAGTATATCGACCAAGTGTATCATCTGGCACCAAAAAAAAAGGGGGGCAAGGAAAAGCCGCCGAAAGACTCACCAGGAAACTCCGAAATGCTCCGTAAACCTCCCAAAAAGGGTCGAAAGAGGAGCAATGGCAGGTAAAGAAAAGAAGAAGAATAAAGATCCTGGAGATATCTCTCAAGGCTTTATATAGCCTACTTCAGCGACCCTGATCGACTTCCCAAAATGGCAGGGCGGCCAGATCTCCCCACACGGCAACCTCCGGAACCATCATAGCAAATCTTCCCTCCAAATTGCCACACTAAAGGCCGGTCATTATGGCGGGCACTTTCGAAAGCAGGGCATTGATGAGGCCCTTCGTGTTCCGCCCAACGACGCTTCAAGAAGAAGCACGCACGCAATGCATTAAAAAGCTCTCGTAACCCTTTCCGCTCTAGCTGATGTGGCAACCTAATCCTCCCAAGCTTGCTTCACGAAATACAACCGAAAGTAATCGGCCCCTGATATGCATACCCAGTTCGGTGCGCATGTCTACATAATTGCTTGACCGAGGGCCGAACAATCAAAAACCCGGCTACTTCCCTCGCCTGAGCTGAAGAGCGGCTCGACCTCGGAAGTGGGGGGCAAATGATGGGGGGCGAAATGGAGCAGCTCCGAGGTTTTCTTCCTCGTGATCTCATCTTCTCCTTCCCTCCCTCTCGTCGGTCGGTCGCCGCTGGCGACGGCGGTCGTGGGCCACTCTGGTTGCCGTTGGATGGGGGGCCGAGCCACCATCACGGTGGCCTTCCATTGATGTTGGACGGGGGGGAGGAAGTCCATCCGATTGTTGGGGGGAAGAAGAAGAAACTTCTTCTTCTCTCCCTCTCTTGGCTGGCCACCATCGCCGGAGGCTGCAACAATGGTGGCCGGCGATGGTTCGGCCAGTAGTGGCCGAGGTGTGTCGGGTTGGGGAAGGTGAGGGCACAACCATCATGGCTGTTGCCCTTGGACCAAAGAGGTGGAGGATATGAGATGTACTCCCATCCGTGAAGGGAGAAGGGAAGGGAAGAACCCTTCTCTCTCATCCACCCTTCTCTTAGTCTCTTCACCGTGATCGGCCATCATCGCCGGCATGGCGGCGACCACGGTTGGCGACGACATAGGTCGGTGGTACAAGGTGGGGGGGTCGGCCACCCCAACTGTCCCGAGATCTGAAGGGATTGAGATATTTGGAAACTTGGTGATGGACCCCATAGCAGATGTGAATTATAGTTTAGAATATTTAAATATTAACTGATTTAGTTTGTGATTCGTAATTGATATTATAGGGGAGGAGTCAGCGGTGCCAGAAGATTTTGATCAGGGGACTCAGCACCCCAGCTCTTAGGTTGTGATTCGGATCCGTATTTGCGTCAGTCTATAATTCCAGCAAGAATCCCTACATCTGAGCATCTCTATGCATATGTTTGATTTATCGTTGGGTTTATTTTATAATTATGTTGTTATTTGTTTTATGAGCTGATATGACATATATGAGATGTGCATCTTGATTGCTATGGAAATATTAAAATAATTCAATTGGGAAGAATAATCATATTTTTGAAAATACATGGAATATGTAATGTGATTGGAATTGGATTAAACATGTATGATTAGACATGTAAAGAAAAATGGGTTGGACTAGTCTCGTCATGAGATAGCCTCTACGAGCTTATGTGTAGGATAGCTATCATGAGTTAATGCGTGGGATAGCCTCCACGAGCTTATGCGTAGGATAGCCTCCGCGAGCTTATGCGTGGGATAGCCTCCACGAGCTTACGCGTGGGATAGCTACCACGAGCTTATGCGTGAGATTTGTGCAGTCTTGGACTGGGTTATGATCTTGGTTAGTCCAAAGCCAGAAGTGAAAAGTTTTAAAACTTGGGGATCAGAGTAATACGAAAGTGGATCACATAATGTGTAAAGAGGATTTATGTATATGTAGTGGTTATATATACTTGTTATTTGTTGAGCTTTTGAAATGATGAAATGACACTTATTTGTTACTTTGATTATTTTATTATTATTACTGTGTATGGCTGTTGGGATTCTTACTGGGCTGGAAAAGCTCATACTATTTTCTTTTTCAGAGACACTGATTTGTAGAGACCATTGGGTGGGACGAGAAATAAGATCAGCATGGAGTCTGACTGCTAGATAGATAGAAGTTAATTTATCTTTTGCTTATGGACATTTAAAATTATGTAATTAATCAGTACATTTTAGTTGGATTTGATTTTATTACATTAATCATTAATTTTGGCATCTATGTGAATATTGTACCTTTTAGGTCTTACATGATCTCTAGGGTTCTACTTTAGGGATTATGTGGCTGTGTCACGTGGTCGACCCGAGTGATGGATTTGGGGCGTGACATATATAATGCTACAATATTAATGCATCACCATAATGTAATAATAGGCATGTCATGGCAATACAATTTATATTTTATCAATTATAAAACATAGTACACTATAATAATATAAAAATATTATAGTATTACAACATAAATAATATGTAATATAAAATATAACAATAAAATAATAAGAATGCTATAACAATATCAATATTTAGATATATTATTAATATATTAATTTATAGCCTCTACTATGGATTATTTGGTTTCGTCAAAATACTTCTAAAGTAGGAGTATCTTTGACCTTCTATTGCATTTTCTTGTTCTCCAATATATTTACTCCTTATGTGGACCAACATTTAAAATAACATTATTGTAACTATTACAATAGTTTTAACACTATGTGTATGACTCCTCATGTCTGTATGTATGGGGGATGGGTATATAGTAACATTATAACATATTATTTAGCATTGTAATGATTTATTTAATCTAAATAATGATTTTTTATTTGTAACTTTATTCAATATTTTTTTTCAAAATTTTATATATTTTTGCCCCAATTTTTAAAAATGATTGTACAATCAAAAATAATATTTCCTTATCCAATGAGGACTTGGTGGTTGCTTATGTAGCGAGTCACTCTGGTAGTACCCTATAGGCTGGAGATGGAGAGCTGCCCTAGACACTTCATGGCATTTTATTTTTTAATTTTATTGGGTGCATCCGTACTCATCAGCTATGATCCACCTACTTTAGCAAAAAAAAATAAACAAAAAGATAACAATGCTATTTTCTTACTATTACTTATTATAATGTTATTGCAATACTAATTATTTTAATCTAAAAGTTAAAGTAATATTTTTGAGATACAAGATATGTCGAATTGTCATGATCTGAGTGGTTTAGGGTGCATCAAACTGAACTGATCTGGGATGATCCAATCATTCAAAATACTTTGCCTTGTTATAATAAACCCCCTTACCTCTTGACCACGTTCGACTTCAGTCTCTGTCTTCCCTCTTTTCTTCGAACCTAGCCAACCTAACATTGATGTTAGTACTCTTATTAGATGCCGACGCTAATTCCATCCCCTTCCAAAGGTTTGAACAAGAATACATTTCTTGCTCTCCTTCACCCTCCTTCTCTCCCTCCGCCCTCTCCCTCTCCCCTTTTTGATTCCCTCCGCCCTCTCCCTCTACCCCAGTTCTCTTCCATCGAAGAATAAGGTTAGGGTTTCACCTTCTCTCCCCTCCTTTGCTCTCGATCCTTGGTTTGGCTCTATAGTCGGTTGGTACGACTCCATAACGTTGTTATAACTATTGTAACAATCAATAGTAATTTTGGTTATGACTATTATAACAAGACAATTCTTTTTTTTTTTTTGGTACACCGATAGCTCACACTAGTCTCGCGTGAGCATTGCCATCTGAGTTAAGAGATAAAATACTACATAGATTTGGAGGAACGGATACAAAATGGGTTCAGATAAACTCTCTAGAATGGTGAGTAGCAAAAGAGATGATCCAGTCAGCAACTCTATTCGCCTCTCGGAACATATGTACAACCTGAAAAGCATCACACTCTCTCAGCAACCATTGAATGTCATCTAGAAGTGGGTGGTCGGATAATGTACTCTTTAAAACATCAATGTATACCCTAAGACTAAAGACCAAGAAAAAGCTACATTGCATTATATTAAATTGAGATTTTAATTATTACATTTATTCTAAATAAATTGATCGTTGGTGTTGTAGCTTTATGGCTTGGATAAAGCTCTTAGCATGGAGATCACTACAGCAGTCATGTTGAGATCCTTTGGGATAGCTAGAAACATCTGGGACATCCGTTTTGTTGCTGCAGCGCCCATGTTTGCCCTCTTTTTTTTTGGATGCCCCCACCCCTTGGTCATTTCAAAATCAATTTCGATGGCAACATGATTGTGGATGGAGTGAATGGAAGAGTGGGCTTTGTGATCAGAGACAACCATGGCAGGCTGATTGTGGCGAGAGGCCACGGCACCCCGACTTTACCGCCATGAGGTGGAGCTTCGGGCAGCATGTGAGGGCATTTCTTGTGCGAGGAGGATACTGGAGCTGATAGGATATACCTCGAAGGGGACTCTTCCACGGTGATCGATTGGATTCGGAGGGTGGATCCCTATAGAGATAGTCACCTGATGCTTTGTGAGACTTGCAGACTGGTCAGGGAGATAGGCTCATTCTAGACAGCACATATTTACCGGAAGACAAACATAGCTGCAGACTGTATTGCTACCTATATTGCTCGGCACTCCGGAGAGGTTACCTTGACTAGCATTGCAGATATACCATCTTTCTTGTATCTTTTACTTTGATTTGGCAGGTTGTATTTATTTAAGAGCAATATGAATGCCATTTTTACTAAAATAATAATAATAATAAGAAAAAAAAGAGGTCTTAGCGTCGCTCGTGCCAAATTTCCGCGTGCTTACAGTTTTTGCCGACTTCGAGGGCTCTGACCAGGTAGCTAAACAAGAAAAGCCTGCAGCGCTCCTTCCTTCTTTTCGTCTTTCCGAACCTCCGACCGACTCGACATATCTCGCCCAGCCTCCCCGCCCGATAATCTCAACCCTAAGCACGATCCCATTCTTGGAGAAACCCTAGAATTCCATCCACCCCGAGGCCATGTCATGGGGTTTGGGGTGGAAGCGGCTTTCCGAGATCTTCCATCTTGCTCTCGACTATGGCGAATCCGACGACAATGCCGATAACCCCTCCCCCTCTTCTTCCCCACCGCCGCCCTCCTTGTCTCCTCCGCCGTCTCCTTCCTCCGCGGGATTAGGGTTCCGGATCGATCTCGACTGGTCGGCCGGCGAGGACGAGGACCAGGTCGCCCTCCGCCTCCAGTCCCAGCTCATGGTTGCCCTCCCCCTGCCGCAGGACACTGTAGTTCTAGATCTCCACCAGGATGAGGAGGGATGGATTAAAGTGGGCATGAAGGTCGTGAAGCGGCGGGAGCCTCTGAGATCGGTGAAGATGTCGAAGGTTCTGAATTCCGGGCAGCAGAGCGATGGGATTGGCGTTTTGACGCGGTTGATTAGGTCAGATCTGGCAGGGTCTGGGGAAGAGTCTCCAAGGCTTGCGGATCACTGGAAGAGCCTTAAGGTTCTAAACCTGGGTGGATGTGGTTTGTCGGTGAGACTGATGTTGTTAGGTCTTCAAGGTTTTCGTTCATTTGCTTCGTTTGATCTTATGTTTATCAATAGATTCGTGATCTCGTATGGCGCTTTCTTGAATTTTTTTTTTTGGATTTCAAATTCAGATTGCACCGGGATTTTATATGTGATCCAAGGAGCTCAACCTATCATTTTTTTCTGCTATTATCATGCGATGTTCGATAGAATATTCAATGTTAATTTTTGTTTTTTTTCCCGATTTGTGTCATGGTTCTCTTCCTGTTGGTCAATATAGGATTTGTAGCTGATAAAAGATGCAAGGAATTAATCTAATATTTGCTCAAATACACCAATATAGGACTTTTAAGGTGCCTTACTCTTACTGTTGAGCTGACCTCTTGAATCCTTATAGGCTTCATCTCTGAATTACACGGCATATTCTCGGATCAGTTATCAATCACTCTCCACAGTGATAATATTTATGCTTCTTATATTGCCCTTATAACATGAGGAACAGCTGCTACAAATGTTACATAAATGCAATGGTCCGCCTTTGGATCCAGTAGCATACTGTGTAAACTAGACAATGGACTTCTCATATGATTACACAATGTGGCTTGTTAACCAAATAATTGGTTTGCATATGAAATACAACAAATTTTCATTGACATTCAAACTCATGATGGATTGGAGATTGAGATTTTGCCTAGTAGATTAGAAGCATGTGATGGTTTACATCTCTGTTGAAAAGTATGCGAACTTCTTGACTCAACAAACTCATAAATATTTTTGAAATATCAATGTTGGGTAAGGTGATCAATCTCACAAGCATTGTTCACTTCTGGAAAAGGCTTACTAATATTCTGAACAACATTCTATTTATCACAATTGGGTGGAGTAGTGGTGTATGTGACGCTTACATTGAAGAGAAGATGGTGATCTCGAACAATATTGGGTTTGGATTTGGTGATGGATTATTTCAAATCAGATGAATCTGGGTCTACTTGATCCACCTACTTCAGTGATACAATATTTGTCTTTCTTGATGACCAAAGGTGCCACCCATTTGTATCTCGATCAAGCACTTAGAATGGGATAATAGAAATATGACTAGGAGTCTGTAATGGTGTTCAGAAGAGATGCAGCAAATGGCTATAGGAGAAATTGGTGACCTCCTGCCCGCTTGATGTCCCAAGACAAGGCTTCAACAAATCTGCAGCTGCATGCAGCTTTAGGTTATGAGATCAACAACATGACCTTGCAGATAGTTGTAATGTGAGCATAGAATCATGAGACATGAGAGGCTAATGGCCTATCATGTCGATATCATTATTTTTGTTAGCTCATGTGGATGAGGATGCGAGTGTGGATGGATTAACCATTACGAACTGGATGATTTTCTAAACTTTTTTGATTATGGGACCCGCCATTGAAGATTGTAAATGATCTGGTCTCTGGTCTATTGGTTATGTTCTCCGATCTCTACCACCACCTGTTTGCACCCTTTAGCATTTTTTTCTTAATTGTGGCTCACAGGATGGCATGCACATTCATGACAATTTTAATGGGGATTGAAGATTGTATATTATATGAATATGTATACTTTTTTATTTGTTAAGTTGCAATGATGTATATCTTTAATGAGTTAAGAAACTGTATAAAGATCTGACTGTAAAGATCCATGGAGAACTCCATCTCCAAATTTTGCCATTCATAACCTCTTTGCCTTTCAAATGATGATTAAATAAGTCTGACTCAATGTACCTAGTTGCTTATTAAGCTCCCTACAAAATTTCCTTTGAAATTTATGAGACCAACCCCCACTATCCAATTGAGAATCAGCATTAGCATTATCATCCTCTTTTCAATTATAAATAGCATTGGAAATTGATTTGCCAAGGAGTTCAACACCATGCATCCATCCAAAACTGACTAGACTGTCCATCGCCAAGCTAATTTTTAATCCAGTTTAAAAACATCACAGCTTCTTAAACACATACTCGAAAGGTGAGAGTCTTCTGGAGGCACCAAGTTTAAAACGAGATGGAAACCAATATCACATACAAGGTAAACGTGTGATTAGTATCTGCTATGTTGGCATATCCAACATCTGTTTGTCGCTATTCTGAAAATAAAAATTGGTGGGTGAAGAAGAAAAGTTAAGTAAAGAGGTATTGTTGCCAAAGTAAAATGGACTCCTTGAGGGAAATGGGTAAAATTTCTGCAAACTGATGAGATGAGAGAATCTCATTACTTATTGTCACGTTTTGAGAATATGAATATAAGCTTCATACTATTTCTTGATAGGCATGTTCTGAGAATATGGATATAACTGATTTTTCAGACACTTCAGGTAAAACATTTTGTGACCACTCTCTCATGTGGTGCTCTTACACTTTATATCTTTGTTTAGTTTCTTTTTTAATTTAATTTTATTTTACTATTGATGATCATTGTCACATTAAAAATTCTGGTTATTGTCTTGTAAATTTTACATTTTACTTGATTTATACTTGTTATTATTTGCATTCTTCTCTTTTTATAGTTATGAAGGAGTTGAGATCATCTGATGTGCTTTCTGAGTTTCTTGTGGCATGATGCTGTTGTAGATCTCAATTATATTGCTGATAGATTGATGGAGCTTTGTAGTATTATCTTTATGCAATTATGTGGCCCTTACTGTGAATTGGTCTTATGGAAATAACAGGTCCTTCCAGTAGAGTTAACACAACTGCCACTACTTGAGAGATTATACCTTGATAACAATAAGCTAACACTTTTGCCACCAGAACTTGGTGAATTGAGAACTCTGAAAGTGTTAGGAGTTGACTATAACATGTTGGTTTCTGTCCCTGGTAAGTTTGAATCTTTTATGACCTTTACCTAAGACTATTTCATCCATAGATTGTTGGATTATACTATTTCCGATTGTACAGAAACTGAAAAAAATTGCCCATTCAAGTTGCAAAACTTGCTAACCTAATTGAACCACAAATTTTTGTCTTTTGAGCAGTTGAGCTTAGGCAGTGTGTTATGCTGGTGGAGTTATCACTGGAACATAACAAACTTGTCCGCCCACTTCTGGATTTCAGGTCATTCGATTATCAGTTGTCTTGATGCCTTTAGCTTCTCCATTCCAAATTGCTCTGAGATGTTCTTAGCCTTAACATTTCTTTTCAGTTATATGGCAGGGCTATGGCAGAGCTTCGTATTCTGAGATTGTTTGGCAATCCTCTTGAGTTTCTTCCAGAAATTTTGCCGTTGCAAAATCTTCGACATTTATCGCTTGCTAATATCAGAATCGAGGCAACTGAGAATCTAAAATCTGTAACTGTACAAATTGAGGTATAGCTCTCCTGCAACTTTTACGAGTCTTGTGCTAGCCTTTTAAGTTATGTAATGGTTATAACCTCCTTTGGTCATTTCAGACAGATAACAGTTCCTATTTCACTGCATCTAGACACAAGCTTAGTGCCTTCTTCTCTCTAATCTTCCGGTTTTCTTCATGTCATCATCCTTTGCTGGCATCTGCACTAGCCAAGATTATGCAAGATCATAGCAATCGTATAGCTGTTAGCAAAGAAGAAAATGCTATAAGGCAGCTCATAAGTATGATAAGCAGCGAAAATCGCCATGTGGTATGTAGCTGCAAATTCTTTCAAGAAACCAGATTAATGTAGTCTTTAACTCCAGTTCTCAATTCGATAATATCTTTTACAATGGTTACCACATGTTGCAGGTTGAACAAGCATGTTCTGCTCTTTCTTCACTGGCAGCTGATGTTTCTTTGGCAATGCAATTGATTAAATCTGACATAATGCAACCTATTGAATTAGTTCTGAGATCAGTTGACCAAGAAGAGTTGATATCTGTATTGCAAGTTGTGGTCACCTTGGCTTTTGCCTCTGATAGTGTTGCTCAAAAGATGCTGACCAAAGACGTCCTGAAATCACTTAAAGCACTGTGTGCACACAAGAACATAGAGGCAAGATAACCCAGAGATAAGATTCTTGTTGATGAATTGCTTTCTCAGTTTTGCCATAATCACATGCATTATACAATCTGTTCTTTTATCAGGTGCAACGCCTATCTTTATTTGCAGTTGGCAATTTAGCTTTCTGTTTGGAGAATCGTCACACCCTAGCTCAATCTGAAAGCTTGCATGAACTTCTTCTACGCCTGACAGTTACACCAGAGTCACGTGTGAACAAGGCTGCTGCACGTGCTTTGGCAATTCTTGGTATGTTATTTTTTTAATCATGGTTCTGTTTATATCATTTTGTCATTAATTTAATCTTTGTATTCTATTGTCCTCACTTCAGGAGAGAATGAGAATTTGCGTCGAGCAGTAAGAGGAAAGCTAGTTGGGAAGCAAGGACTACGGATACTATCAATGGATGGGGGTGGGATGAAGGGTTTGGCAACAGTTCAGATGCTTAAACAGATTGAAGAAGGAACTGGAAAGCGTATACATGAAATGTTTGACCTTATCTGTGGTACATCCACGGGTGGTATGCTTGCTGTAGCTCTTGGCATTAAACAAATGACTTTGGATCAATGTGAAGAAATATACAAAAAACTAGGTGAAGAGTCTGGACTGTGACTGTAAAAGTTATGTCATGTTCATTTTTTCTAAGTATCACACCCATGCTTAAGTGCTGTTTTCTTTCTCAGGAAAGCTCGTATTTGCTGAGCCTGTTCCTAAAGATGAAGCTACTTCCTGGAGAGAGAAACTCGATCAACTTTACAAAAGTTCATCACAAAGCTTTAGAGTAGTTGTGCATGGATCTAAAGTAAGGATATTTGATTTTTTTGTCTGATTTATTTCTGTTTTTCAGGACCTTACCTCAAGAGCTTTCTTTCAGCACAGTGCAGATCAATTTGAAAGGTTACTGAAAGAGATGTGTGTTGATGAAGAGGGTGACCTTTTAATAGAGTCTGCTGTGAAGGGCATCCCAAAGGTTTTTGTAGTATCAACTCTGGTCAGCGTTATGCCAGCTCAACCATTTCTTTTCCGAAATTATCAGGTTTGTCCATTTGCAGTATGTTCCATGCTAGTTCATATGCGCATTAATGACCTAGTACACTTATAAAAGCTGCTTCTTACATGTTTACTCATTTTTGGAAGCAATCTCTTCATGAATAAAGTTGCCTTTTATATCTTTATAATTATCCAGCTATTTTGTTACAGAAAATGCATTCTGAAGTTCTTTCCATGGAATGATTGATCTACCTTGTGTTTAGAATTTTTCTTATAATGCAATAGCTGAAAGATCTCTC
This sequence comes from Phoenix roebelenii, assembly GCA_025769935.1. Classification (NCBI taxonomy): domain Eukaryota; kingdom Viridiplantae; phylum Streptophyta; class Magnoliopsida; order Arecales; family Arecaceae; genus Phoenix; species Phoenix roebelenii. The sequence continues at coordinate 15,613,022 of JAOXJJ010000069.1, read as the reverse complement.
ACAAAAATTCTTGTCTGGATGCTCATGATAATCTTTTGCCTCCTTAACTATCATGGTTTACATAATCTGATATAAGCAGCATGGGAGTTAGATTTCCCTCTCTCTCTCTCTCTCTATGAATACTGAATTGGCAAATAACAGCTTCTGCATGTCTTCTAGTATCCGGCTGGCACCCCAGAGCTCCCTTCAGGAATGGCTGAGAGTCCTGCGATCAGTGCAATTGGAACATCTGCCCCTGGTACTCAAATTGGTATCCGGCGTAGTGCTTTTATTGGAAGCTGCAAGCATCAGATATGGCAAGCTATAAGAGCATCATCTGCTGCTCCATATTATCTTGATGATTACTCGGATGGTAATCATTCCTAGCCTTTTAACTACATCCTGTCTTGGATTCTTTTAAATCATGTGCATGTAGTTGACCTTCTCTGGAAACTTCGTAATTGGTGGCGATTTTGTTATCCTTTGCAATTTCTTACAGATGTAAATCGTTGGCAAGATGGAGCTATTGTAGCAAATAATCCAACTATCTTTGCTATAAGAGAAGCACAACTTTTATGGCCTGATACACAAATTGATTGTATAGTTTCAATAGGATGTGGTTCAGTTCCAACCAAGGTAAGTTGCACAATGTCCCCTCTTGGCTGTCTGAACATGTTGCCTGTGTATTTGGAATTAACCAATGGATAACCCACCACGCAGACTGGCAAGATGATATGAAATTTATTGACTAGTCAATAATTAACAATATACTCGTAGCTTACTACAAATGTATGAAAATTGTAATCTGAAGGTGTTGTATAGTAATTTAAAATACATTAACACCGATATAAATTCGATTTTCTATATTCTCATTGGAGACTTGAATGTTGATTGGCATTACTTTGATGAACACATGTTATATAAATTCTTCATGTTCTTAAACTCTTTTGCTTTTACTGGCAATATTTAGGCTCGAAAAGGTGGTTGGCGTTATCTAGATACAGGACAAGTCTTGATTGAGAGTGCATGCTCAGTGGAGCGAGTGGAGGAAGCGATGGACAGTTTGATACCCATGCTTCCTCAAATGCATTATTTTCGATTTAACCCAGGTGATTCATTAACTGAGAAATTTGTGCATGAATTGAAGAATCTGGGGATTTTCTTTCATCTATGTCAATGTTTCAGCTTCAGCCATAGACTTCTAATGTGTGATTAATCTAGATAATATCAGCTAATTTCAAGGAAGCCTTTTTGTGCTCTGTTTGGCTTGTAAGTTATTGAGAACAATGATACAGTGTGAACTTGTTTCACATTGACAGTTGATGAGCGATATGGAATGGAACTAGATGAGACTGATCCTGCCATTTGGCTTAAGCTGGAAGCTGCAACTGAGGAGTACATTCAGAAAAATTCTGAATCTTTCAAAAATCTCTGCGAGCGACTAGTTCCAAGATACCATAGTGAAGAAAAAATAATGGAGAAATTGAAGATTCAGCAATTTTCTAAATCAAAACCATCAAACTCAGGTTTCTATCATTTTTCTCTGTTGCTTGAGTGTTATTAAACTTAAACTCATTTTAGTCTTTTGTAAGTTGCTGGAGTTTAATGTATCTTTTCTTCCAGGGCTCGACGAAAACAGCCCTTCGTTAGGCTGGAGGCGCATGGTACTACTTGTGGAATCTTCACATAGTCCTGATTCTGGAAGGACTATTCATCATGCTCGTTCTCTTGAGACCTTTTGTGCTCGAAATGGCATTAGATTATCTCTTCTGAATCGAGCATCAGGATTTTCCAAGCCAGCAACTGCATTTCCTTCACCATTTACATCACCATTGTTTACTGGAAGCTTTCCATCAAGTCCACTTCTATATAGTCCTGAATTTGGTCCTCAGCGAGCAAATCGGATTGATTTAGTTCCACCACTTAGCCTGGATGGTCATGCAATTGTGAAGGCACCGGGGTCACCACCAACATCTCCATTATTGTCGTCTAGGCAACCCTCTATACATGTTCGTGCATTACATGATAAATTACAGAATTTACCCCAAGTAGGCGTAATACATCTGGCTCTTCAAAATGACTCGACAGGTTCAATATTAAGGTCTAATATTGCCCTTCTTTCTTTGATATATTGTAGCGTGCATCTTTGGTTTGATTATTTTTTAATCTTGTTATAACCTGACATGGTGATCTTTCTATCAGTTGGCAGAATGATGTGTTTGTGGTTGCGGAACCTGGGGAGCTTGCTGATAGATTTCTTCAGAGTGTTAAGCTGAGCTTGTCATCAATGATGCGAGGGCATAACAGAAAAGAGGCTTATTCATTAACAAAGGTTTCATGTGTCGCTGATTTGGTTGCACGATGGCCCTGGTTTCAAGTTGGAGGGATCGTCCATCGTTATATAGGACGGCAAACACAAGTATGTATTTTTATTTTTTTCGGTTTCTTCTATATTATTTCTTCACCTTTACTAGGCTGTTAGTGATGTATAATTGTCATTTTTATGATTGAAGGTGATGGAGGATAACCAAGAAATTAGTGCATTTATGTTTCGAAGGACAGTTCCTGCTGTTCACTTGACATCTGAGGATTGTCGCTGGATGGTGAGATGTGTTACAATTCGTAGTACTCTACCTTCTTGGATTGTAGAAAGAGCATACCTTGTCATTGTGCTGATTGCTATGGTAAATATTGGATAGTTTTCATATACTGCCACTTTTGATTGGTCAAATCAAACACTTGAGAAATAAGTTCCATCAAAAAATAGAGTAGGAAGTTAGAGAGAACAAAACATTAAAGTTCTCTGTTGGTTTTCTTAGATTTGTTCTATTGTCCAAAAAGGTCAAAAAACTGAGTCAGAAGCCTTCCACATTTTCTTACTCTTTTGAAAGCAAGCTAATGATGTGTATCTGATCTTTCCATTTTGCAGTTTATTAAATCTTTGTAGAAGTACTGCAATCATAAGCAAAGAAACTGAGTGCCCCTTCTACTGTTTCCAATTCAGAATTGACTCATCTTGACTGTCCCATATGTGGCTTCTTTGTACATAGTGAACATGGTGGAAATTGTTGGTTCATTGGTTTTTTTGCGTTACAATTGTAATGCGAAAGAACATGGGTAACAGATTCCGAAGCCATTTTCCAATGCATAAGGGAACATAGGTGAATTATTTTTCAAAGTGTTGCCTGGGTAACACTTATCCAGGAAATGCAGATTCCTGGTTAAGTTTCATGCCCTCAAAAGAACAAACCCTAAAAGTTTTCTATTCAATATTCCATGAGGCTGGGACCTCCTTAGGAACTTAAGCAAGCTGAGAACATAGAATTAGTGCATTTAAAACTTGTAAGATACCTGTCACAGGTACTTGCTATAAGGTAGGACCTCATGGATTATCTTATATAAATTATTCAAAAGTTCTACAGCATGGCATCTCGACACCCTTTTTTCATCTTCATCATCCAAGACACCTACTGTCAAATATCAGGTTGATGGAGTGTATCTCCAAGCTGAGAAAGCTCCATGAAAGGCTTGAGCAGATTTTACAACCTATTTTCCATGTAATGCAACCTCCCTATTGATTGATGTTGGCTTCCTGGCCAATGCAAATTTAAGCAAGAGAGTGTTTTGCCATGAACACCTGAGTTGAGTTGGCGAGTAAGAAGATCTAAGTTACCTGTTGCTTTGTAAACTCATTCAATGTGGGATATCATTTTGAATACACCTTTATAATCTAACAATGACTATCAAGTGTTCTCCCAACTATTTGAGTTTGGCTTTATTGATAAGACAATGGTAAAAACAGGAAAAACATGAATACTATTTTCATCCACTTGGTTTTTATAGACTGCTGTGACGATGAAAATTCAGCTTCTTGTTATGGTAGGGCTTGAAATGCCATTTTAATGCTCTAATTATAGTAGGATTTTCTTCCACTGCCAGGAAATCTTAGTTACATAATTTTGTTCTCAGTAAGGTTTAAAATGAAAGAAAAATGATAGGGTTTAGTCCATGCACCAGGAGTCTCACTAGAATATCTGCTGAAGCATCATGGGAGTGGAACTCTTATAGGGTAAGTGATCTTACCATTGATCTTTACCATTGGAGACAATTATTTGAAGAATGTTTCTTTAGGTATCTTGTTCTCTGAAAAGTTATTAGTATGAAAAGTTTTTAACTAGATTTATCATTTGGAATCAGAATGTTTACACAGATTTGTAGTTTCATTGCAACTAAATGTGAACTGGAAGCTATTTAGCTTTGAAAAACTTTCTTGTGATTATGACACTATATTTACATTGTTCCATCATTGGGAAACCAATGGGTATTAATGTAAAAGGGTTGTAATCCATGCGGCATATAGGGGACTCATGTTGTTTACTGAGAGAGGGGGTGTTGGTCTGCAAGGGATTTCAGAATTAGAGGACTTCCCACACTAGATTAAGTTTTTGCCTGGCAGGTGGCCATGGAGTTTAGATAGCAAGGGCCAAGGGGACACATCGAAGGTTACCAGAAGGTAATATTATCATGTCATAAACAAGTGTATCACTAGATTAGCATGGCTTCTGTGATGCAGAAGGACATAGTGAAGGGAAAAAGAGGCCACGACATTGTTATTGGTTCATTATAGTTGTAAAGGTGATGAGAGTTTTATGTAAGAGAACATTTTTCATTATTTAAAAGCAAAGGTACATAACTATTTCAGGGGTGTGACGGGTGAAGGCACATGGCTCTGCTTTTCATATTCTCAGAAAGTTACGCTTATTAGTGGGTTCATGGACAAATCAGTTTTGGCGTTTTGTTACATAGATCAGCTTCAACTATGATTTTTGTGTCAACAGATAGTTCATGTCATTTCTTTGGTGCAAACTCTTGATAATAGTACAAAAATTATTTGCCATTTTGCTTCTGGCTTTTCCCCTTGTATATAAGCTCAAAAATTGTCTATTTTTAAGGCTTACAAGTTCATTTATCTCCAGATTTCTTTCTTATGAAGCATGCTCCTGAACTTTCTGAATTTTTTTCCAGGTTGGAGCATGGAGAGACAGAATTATAATCTGCACTGGAAAGTATGGGCTTGCTAATAGCCTGGTGAAGGCTTTTCTGGATTCAGGCGCCAAAGCTGTTGTTGCATCATCACTTGAACCTCCTGACCCCCAGTCTGTGTTATTCCATGGGACAGCTGAATATAATGGTTGCGAGAATGGAAAATTCGTTATTGGGGATGAAGAGGCTGAGGATGAAGAGCCAGAGCCACCCAGTCCTGCAAGTGATTGGGAAGACAGCGATGCAGAGAAAGGTAGTGACCACCCATTGAACCTGATTGATGACAATGAAGAGGATTTATCCCAGTTCATATGCCTTTTGTATGACACATTGTTCCAAGAGGGATCAAGAGTAGATGCTGCTTTGCAGCATGCACTCCGCTCCCATCCGAAATTCAAATACATTTGCCACCTACCAAACATACTTTAGTTGTAACAGAAAACAACATTTAAAACTATAAATAATTTAATATGGTAAAAATTAGAATATTTAAGGTAAAGAGTAAAATCAAGTTTTGGGCTATAGAGCATGTTTCCTTATGCACCAGAAAAAGTTTCAGTAACCATGTGCACACCCTTGCAGCAATTGATACGTTGTTGTATATATAAGTTACAGTTTAATGCATAAGCATGGGGTCCTTTCAGACCTTTCTTTTTCTATACTTTTGCAGTTGTATCAGAAAAAAATTGTTCCCAGCTCCCTATATACACTCAGTCATATTATAGGTTTCTTGTGTCATTTCTGTTATATAATGTTGAAATTTTGTCGTGTGATGCATGGCTGTTATGCTTTTGTTTGTAATGATATGGCCTTGCATTCTGCAAAATGGTAAGTTGTTGAAGATTGTGCCGACTCTGACATGCTCATGGTTTTTGGATGGATGGCTGTGATTCCATCTGTTAGGGTCACTAAAAAATCATTGTTAGTACGCGCATGCACACGCGCGCACGGGATCTATAAATTACATAATTTCTGATATGTAAGAAATTTAGAGATAGTAGATCATCGACATTGGATGCTGATCATCCAGTCAACTAAGCAGATCTAACCTGAAAATCGATCAGCCAGATTGCTCAATATGTTTAGATTGATTCAGATATCAAATGTCTTCATGAGAAGTCCATGGAGCTTATGACTACATGCACATGACAGCTAATATGATCATATCTACAGCATTGAATCAACTTTTTGAGCACTTTGTGGCTTGCATAGAACATATTAATAGAGAAACTACATCTCAATTGGCAACCGATGCTTAGATAATTGAGAAAACAGTTTAACTTGATAGGCTGAATATTCTTAAATTGATTCAGACATTGAATATCTTCATTAGAAGTCAATGGAGCTCATCACTACTTGCACATGGCAGCTTAGGTGATCATTCTAGTGCAGTTAAATGAACTTTTTGAGTACTTTGTGGCTTGCATGGAACGTATTAACAAGGGACAAGAATGGCATCGTGAGTTTATAGTCACAATTGCAACATCCAGGCAAGATTTGGTTCACATTCTGCAAAACATTAAATATATTCTAGCAATCTACAAGAGTAAAACCGACCAAAAAAATATAAAAGAAAAAAAAAGGGAGATAATTTTGAATTACAGGAACTCAGAAGTCATCCTTTCGGAACAGAAAACCCTAGGATGAAGTCCTTGATCTCATCACTAGTTGCTCTATCTAAAGCTGTCCTTCCATCTGCATCTTTAATATCATAATTTGCACCAGCTCGCAATAGTTCCTCGATTTTTGGCTTATCACCTTCTGAGGCTGCCAACATCAACAAGATATCCACTGGATGAATGTTCTGGTTTAGAAGGGCCTCCATCTTATCATATGAACCCTCAACAGCAAGCATCCCCATATAATTGAAGTACTGCAAACAATTGGAAGACATTCATCAGTAATCTCACATTAATGTAGATTATTTTCCTGGCAACAAACACTGTTATCTCCAACTACACTGTTCTTGTTTCTTGCCAAAAAGGTACAGAGATGAAAAGAAATAACAGAGTAGTATGACGTAGATTTTCCAGATGTCTGTTTGTGTCAAGGACTGCAAATCAATCTTCTGAGACTTCTGAGGTGGATCACAAACTACATAAGCCAGCAATAATTTTCAGAGCAATAACTGGGCATAATAGTTTTTAGACTGAAAAAAGAATTTGATGACCATGCCACCTCCAGCGTATTTGTTCTTTCTCTAACTTCCACCAAATATCATAAAGATCTCAAAGCAAAAACACAGTTTAGAACAGGAGTCCATGACTTAAAAAGCTAGACTGATTCATTTTCTGTATGATGCAACTAAAAAGAGAGGACTTTGGCAACAAACAAAACATTAGGATTGGGTACGTGTTTAAATGACCTATGATAAGATGAAAAAGGTTATTAAGTTTGGAATGTGGCAATTTCCAAAACTTCAAACACTTGAAGTACAAATACATGCATGTATTTATGTGTGTGTCTATGTATGTGCATGTGTGTAAGTGTGTATATTTGTGCACATGCAATCACACTTGTGTTTGTCTGCAAGCTAATATCAGAACAATATTTTGACCAATGTTTAAACCCTGGTGGGATGAGAGGCATCCGAGCCATCCCATCTCTGTTCTAGTGGGAAACGGGACTAAGATAGAGTTGAGACTTCGAAGCCCATCCACGTGAGGAAAGAAGAAGAAAGAGGAAAGAAAGGAAGGACAGAAGAGGAAAAAAAAAAGAGGAAAGAAGAAGAAAAGGAAAAACGGAAAAATGAAAAGAAAGGAAAGAAAGAAAGGAAGGGAGAAGAAAAGAAAGAAAGGGAAAAAGGAAGACAAAAGAAGGGAAAGAAAGAAGAAGAAAAAAGGGGAAAGAAAGAGAGGAAAGAAGAAGAAAAGAAAGAAAAAAAAGGAATGAAAGAAGTAAGAAAGTAAAACAAGAAGAAAAAGAAACAAAAAAAGAAAGAAATAAAGAAAAAAAGAAGAGAAGAAAGACGGAGGGTACTTACCAGGATGCTCAACAAGAACAGCCATCGAGATGGGCCAGGACAATGGGCTATATTGTTCCCTAGAGAAACCAGGACAGCTACATCCCACAGAATTTAAATCTTTGTTTTCGACTTAATAAAAAAGTAGTTAAGGACTAAAGAAAGAAAAATAAAAACATAAGATTCGCTTATAAGTACCCCCCTCCAGCTTTGAATAGCTTAGAAGCATGTAGCCTCCCATTTATTGGGCATAGTGAACCCCACAGTGTTAGTGACACAGTCAAGCTTCTGATCGTTTTTAACCCAACAAATGGGCTATTTATATTAATTTTTGCTATCATACTAGAGGAAAAAGGTAAGAGGAAAACAAAATTCACATATAAGCATACAATATAATATGCAAAAGTTTCAAATACGATCAAATTGATGCAAAATAACCTCATTTTTTATTGCTGAAGAGAGAGTTAAAGTTAATGCTCGAACTTAAGGAAATTTTACTTATCCATAGGATAACAAACCCTATGGGATTATGGGATATTCCTACCCTTCCCAATCAAAACCAAAAAGAGGACAATAATGGGTACAGGCATGTCAAACAACTGGAATAGCTGATACAGCATTGGATGTTTAAATGCATCATGTTAGTTCTGCACCTCCTGATGAGTTTCTACAGATACAATTAACTAGTATTGGGAAAAAGAGTCAAACAAAAGAAAGCCTTAATCCTATGGAGCTAAGGGCATAAAGCAAATGGTAGGTGTTTGTAAGATAGGAGTCAGACATTGATAATGGAGGAACAAAATGCTTGGATCAAGTTCTCTCAGAAAAAAATATTCCTAGGATTAAGTTAGAGTTGACAGAACACTACCTAGTTGCCTAAAAGGTAAAGCAGGTGGATGTTTTTTTATTTTCTTCTACTTTTTTCTGAGGATAAGGGATGCAAGAATGCCACCAGGCTTTTATTGAGATGGAAGAATGTTTACAAGAAGGATACAAGAGAGATTAGTTCAGGTACAGAGAAGAAGATGAAAACAAAGTGAAACCTCCCAAATTAAGCAGCTGAATTGGCAGCCTGAACAGGAAGGTGAAAAGCAGATGATTAGCATGGAAGGGATAGGCTTGGTGAACAGAGCCTGCTGGAACAGAATTTGGCCGCATGAAATTCTGAGTCAGCATTGAAAGGCAGCTTCTAAGCTTCGATTGATACACAATATCCTTTCAAGTATAGGTGCAACCAACAACATTCAGTTCAGCACACAGATGATTAGCAGCCTCGAAGAGGTTTCAGAGATTGAGGTTGAGTCTCAGGCTGGCACATCCACTTTGCACCAAGAAAACAGATAATCCAGCATGTCCACTTCAGCACAGAGGAACAAAATGCATTGGAGCTAGAGTGCAGCAGGATTCAAATACCACTGAGGAATTCAGAAAGCCTTTTAATTTTATGCCAGTACCTACCATGCTCAGTGACAGTGAGGCATTTGCTGTTACACATAATGGACCAATCTTTAAAGATATGTAGACCTTCTGCAGCAACTGAGGTGAGGGATTCTTGTCTGTTCAATAAAATCAGACTATCTCTCTCTCCAGATCACCCATGCCAGGTCTGCATGAACTTAAGAACAACTGACTGTGCTGGTTTGGGGAAATACCTTCTCGTCAGTTCAATGCAAAGGCCTTCAAAGGTGGAAGGGGTATGCAGGACCCCAAGCAGTGAACAGAATCCCTTCCAAATTAATGAGAAGCAGCTGCAGCTGGAAAGCATCTCTCTTTAAGGGGCCGCATTGAGGCCCCAAAGAGAGGAGGTGAACCTATGTTTAATCCCTTGGGTGTTGAGAAACTGATAGAAGGATGCTGTCGAGAACTCTCCTTTGCTGGTTAGTTTCCAGATAATTTGATCCTTTTCCCTGTTGAGAGATACACAAGAAAGCAAGGATGAAAGGTGAGACTGAACCTCCAATGATGAATTAGCTGGCAGCTTAGTTCTCCATGTCATGGTCCTTGGATTGAAAAAGTCAGCCACTGATCCATGTTTCTTGGTGCTGCGGGAATAATGAGAAGGAAAAATCAACCGGAGAAGGGCATCACAAATCCAGCTGTCCTTTGAAAAGAGGGTTTGTTGACCATTTTCAATTTTTGATTGAATTCTATTCCAAAAGGCCGGAGTGCATTAACAACATCCTTCCAAAGACCCAAACAACTCCACAGAGGCCTCCATGACATTGATAACTTGGCTTTTTTTATGATAAGCAGTCTTGATTTGTTTTCTCCAAATTCCGAGATCATTAGAGAGAAACCTCTATCCCCATTTGGCTAGGAGGAAATCATTGAAATGGTTGAAATCAAAATTTGCCATATCGGTACCGGTCTCCATACCGGTGCCACATTAGCACAGTGTCAGTACGGAGTTTTTTTGGCATACCGAGTGTCGGTATGCAACCCATACCGAGTACCGGCACTGAATCGGTACGATATGGTATGCCCTGTACTGCCCGATTCGGGCCAGTACGGCATACCTTGGCTGAAATCTTTCACCCCAAGACCTCCTTTTTGCATATGCGTTGTCCTCCAATTTACCTTGCAGGAGAGCCCATGGGAGCTAGAGGACACGGTCCACAAACAAATCTTCTGTATCTATCGATCCTTTTAACAACCTAAGGAGGGAGCTTGAAGAGTGACATGAAGTAAAGCAGAAGTGAGGAGAGGACTGAGTTGATTAGTGTAAGTTTCCTACCAAAAGAGAGGTATTTGCTCTTCCAAGAAGCTAGCATCCCTTCAATTCTCTGCAGCTCTAGAAGGTTTTCTACTGCAAAGAGAGGGAGGCCTAGGTATTTGAGGGGAGGGGATACAAGAGGGCAATCCAGCCAAACAACATACGCCTATCCAACTTTGGAAATACATCCAATACAAGAGATGGAACTCTTGTGGAAATTTATGGAAAGCTCTGAAATTAATTCAAAGCTGTATAGGATGACCTTTAGCACTGCACAAAACTTCTTTTGTGCCCGATGAAAAATCAAAGCATCATCAATGTATTGCAGTATTTTTGTACCTCCACAAATCAAAAGGTTGCCCAACCCTTCATAGATCTTCACTAAAACGGCCACCTGAAGTATTCTACAAAGGGGGTCCATTGCAAGAATAAAAAGAAATGGGGACAATGGGTCACTCTGCCTCAACCCTTGTCTACAAAAAATCCAATCCCTTATTTTGTCACACACCAACAGCCAGTGAGGAGGATGCTCTCTACGTAGCTGATCCATCTGGGAGGGAATCCTCTCAAAGATAGCAACCCGATTAGGTACTTTGGTCTAACCCTATTGAAAGCTTTCATAAAGGCCAATTTACACAACTCCAATATCTGACTTTCGAGAGTGATGCAAGATTTCATTAGCACAAAGAAAATCATCCATAATGGATCTGCTTTTAATGTATGTCGTCCATGCCGAATCAACAGTTTCTTCAAGGAACAACTAGAGTCTATTTGCTAGGACTTTGGCGATGATCGTGATGCAACTGTGAATTAGACTGATAGGCCTAAAATCGGATAGGGCCTTAGCTGCCTCTTTTTTGGGGATGAGAGAGAGGATAGCTTAGTTCAATCTGCCTAAGTTAAGGTCCCTCTCTTGAAGGTGCCTAAAAAGAAAAAAAAATTCATCCCTGATTAGGTCCCAGAAGTGTTGAAAAAAGTGCATTGTGAAACCATCCGAACCACGGCTTTTGTCTCCCTAAAAGCTGAAATCGCCTCTTTAATTTCCTCCAGGGAGAAGAGGGCTTCTAAGCTGCAGAAATTTTGCGAGGTAGAAGGGTAAATAAGGTTCGAATCTACGTCAATGGTCAGCTCTTTAGGCGCCCTAAATATGTCTTTGAAGAACCGAGCAAAGATTTTTTTGATCTCCTCTTTTTTGGCATATTTCGAACCACTCCAATCAACATGAGATCTAGTTATATTTCCTTCGGAGGTTGGCAATTTTGTGGAAAAAAGAAGTGTTATTGTCACGTTTAGCAAGCCATTTGATCTTTGCTCTCTGTTTCCAATAAATCTCCTCTGATTGATAGATTTAGAAAAGCTCTGTCCCTTGAGATTTTCTGGTGATTCTTTCATCAACTGATAACGGCCCTCGTTCCTCTTTTTCTGTCGAGCTCTTGAATTTCATGAAGAAGTCTGTCCTTGTCTGTTCTTATGGAAGATCTTACTTTTGTAGACCAACCCTTGAGTGCATTTCTGGTGGACCTTTATTTGAGCACAAGATTGCTCCTTTCTCAGAAGATCCAGATCTATTCCAAGCCCTAACCATCATATCTGTAATACCTTCACAAGACAACCAACTTCTGTCAAATTTGAACAAGCTTCTAGGTCTTTGGGGGCCTAGAAAGGAGAGCTTGATTGGCGTATGGTCAGAACAAGGATTTGGGAGGGCTTCTTAAAAAGAGTGAAGGAAAAAGTCATCCATCTTTGCAGAGATCAAGAATCTATCTAACTTAGCCACATGATAGGCAAGTTTCTTCAATTGCTCCAAGTGTAATCTTGTCCCTTCAGAGGAAGATTCCAAAAATGAGCTGATCTAATAAACGAAGAAAAAGATTTGGAAACTTTTCGAGCTTGAGGCAGACTAACTTCTTTCATTGTGCTTGCAGGTAGCATTGAAATCCCTCCCAACAATCCAGGGGCCTGGAAAGGAAGAATGAATTTGCTTTAGGTATATCCAGAAGAATTTTTTTGAGGTCATGGTTTGTTGGGCATAAACACAAGGACCAAATAGCATTTAAGAGTTTATCCATCCACTGTATGGTCATCGAGAATCTCTTAGTTTCACTTCTCATAACATCAAATCTCGCTTCATGCCACCTGACAAGAATATCCCCCGCCGATCTAGTTGCATCTCGAGAAATCCATCTGTTAATCTTTCCCCCGAAAGTGATCTAAGTACCCCTACAAAGGGCTTCTCCATTTTAGATTCTTGTATACCAATGATGAGGCATTCATTTGAAACTAAGAAATATCTCACAATTCTCCTCTTTGCTGGCTCCCCAAGCCCTCACACATTCTAGAACAGATGCACAAATTATCACAACCAAAAAAGGAGGAGAACTCCATACAAAGGCAACAGAGAGAACAAAAGGCCAACAGAACATTAACAGATGAGACAAATAGCAACAGAGGCTCAACTGTAGACTAGCAACAGCTTTCATAGACTTCAGAGAATAACATAGCATAGATTGTTTCTATGTGAGATACAACAAGGCAATAAAGAACTACAATGACAATTAGAGAACTAGAACCAGTACTCAACCTTCATGGGATGATGATCTATTTTTAAGGTTAACCAAAAGGAAGAAAATAGAAAATAGAAAATCGGTACTCCCCAACGAACTAAGCAGCACTTAGCTTGGCTCTATTCGCCTCCATTCCTCGAAGAATTTGCATGAACCTTTCCGCCTCATTGTCTGAGATCTTGACACCGGATTGGCGAGCCCATTCCATGATCTTCTCAGAGTTAAAGAAATGAAGAATGTCAAGCTTTTCATAGAGGGAAGACTAATGTTGTCGATTGGTGCCTCCTTTACAAGCCCGGCTTGACTGCCACCATTGAGCATTGCACCTTCTCTGGGGCTAGATTTCTTCTTTCTAGCTGGGAGCAGCCTCTGTGGATGGCCTTTTTTTCTCTGCATCCGTCATCCACCATCCACTGGAGCCGAGTCAGCAATTAGCAGGCGGGAGGTGGGGAGAGAGGGAGGCGGGAAGAGGTCCTTTGTGAGGAAGGCGGAGAAGATGGGGTAGCTTCGATCGATTGAGGATGGTCTTTCATTGTCATTACTATCACTAAGAGAGAGAACACACCCATAAGAGCCGCAACATCGCCAAGGAGGGGAAAGGCAGCAGGTGGTGGGCTAACTCCTTACTAGCTCGGTGGACCCGGCCTTCAATTCTCCTAGGTGAAATTTCAGACGGCCCGCAGAGTTAAGGGTTCTGGACCAGTTCCATAGTTGGGCTTAACGGGTCATAAACCCGAGCCCTGGGCTAAGGAGCTAAAGACGAGCCCACCCAACAAGAGATTGGGTTGGACCAGCCCAATTTTGCTTGAAGGGGGAGTTCGAATTCAAAGCAGCCTGGGCATTAGCAGGGGTCATTAAGTCGATAAGAATCAGAGAGAAAAAAGCCGTACTTGAGTAGAAAAAGATCTTCTCAAGTCCCTCTATCGCGGCTAACTTTTAAAATAGGCAATAGAATTAGGTCCACCATGTTGGGGGCTCCGCTAGACTCGCCCTTTTCCCAATGAGTCACTCTAGAAGGTAACTTACCAAGCAACTCAGCCCTGTTCGTCTCTAGCATGAAGGAAGTGGAAATAAAGCAGACAATCCGTGGCGAGGAAGGAGACCATGACTTCCGCCCTTTCCCAACGACAAGGATAATAGCCTCAAAGGGTGATGCTGGGTCTTCTGTTCTGTGCCTTCGAGATACGGAAGCACCTCCATGGGCTTCCCTCTGAGCTAAGGCCAACAGGTCCCGAAGAAGAAGAACCAGAGTTTCTTGATTTTGCCCAGATTACATGTAGAGGTCATGGAACGGAGGGATGCCTTTGAGGAAGATAAAATCTTCATGATCTTGAATGTAGGAGAGATCTGAGGGAGGAGGGGATCCATAAGCGAAATCAACAACGTCCACCCTAAGAAGTAAACAAAGTCACCACACGACTTCAACTTCTTCTAGGATTTCTGAGATTTTTTTTGATGAAGATCAAGATGAAGAACTCCTAGTCCAACAAGTGAGGATGGAGAAACACGGTCGAAAAGTCCAAACCTAACAATAAGACGACGCACTGACTCCAGATTCCTAAGGAGCAATTGGAGATTTCTTAGGTGAAGTTGCACTTTGTTGACCAAGCGGTGGTCACGGTCTCCAGAATGAACAGACCAAGGGAAGATTGTGAAGGAGAAATGTCTAGTTCTAATCTCTCCTCTTTAAAAAGCATCCAAGGCCTCTTCCCTATTGAGAAATTGGACAATAAAGCGATTAGGGTCAAAGTTTTTTGGTTCCCAATCATAGCCAAAGAGAATAAGCCAAAGAGCCCTAGAAAGCCGGACGCTGGTGACTTTCTTGTTGCTGCAGGAATGAACATGGATGTTTCCCATACATTGGACCTCCATGAAAGCATTTCTGACCTCCAAATCCACAAGGAGAAAAACCAACAACCTTTCAGGCCTTCGTTTGCTGCCATTTTTCCCTGAAGCTATGGCTTGATGATTTTCTAAAGCAAACTATAGGGTTCTTGCACTCCCTCTTGAAGCGGCCCTTATCCCTATAATGGAAGCAAAGACTTTTCTTGAATGAAGAGCCTCCTTTGGTAGGTAAGAGTAAAGGTGATTTGGCCGGAGGGAGGAGTTACTGCAGGTAGGCCTAGCAGCATTAACTTGGGGAGCCACAAGTCCAAAGGACAAAGGCCTACCCCAGGTTTGGTTGGTTTTGAGGAGGGAGGATAAGTAATTAGGCTGGCCAGAGATGAGTATCGCAGCATTGGAGGGTTTGCTACCAAGAAGGCCAACAGAAGAAGGGGGCCCGAGGGGGGCTCTAACACTTCTAGGTCCTAGATTCAAGGAAGGGCCACCAAGTGCCCTACTCCCAAAGGGCATGGTGTTTGGCCTTGTTGCAACGGCAGGGGGGTGGAGTAAACCTTGAAGAGTCTGTCCCTTCCATGATTATGCAGATTGCGAGCATCTCCATTTTCTGGCTCTTTCGATTTCACTTGAAATCTTCCATCTGACTGAAGTTTCCTCCGGTCATCAAAGCTCGAGCGCCACCTCCCGTTGAACTTCCACGTGGAGAGCTATTGCCGACCCCTTCTTGCAGTCACCATGCCGGGCTCCTGGGATTGCTGAAGATTCTTGATGTTATCTACTACTTGATGGATAAAATGTCTTCTTTGCACAAATTTTGTCATGTAGATCTTCCACGGGCATCGACTTCCCACCTCTCTAGTTCTCTCACAATAGAAGCCCTCGCCGCAGGATTTTCTAAGAGAGACTAAACGAATGCGTTTGGATGCAAGCTGGTGCCCGCAAGAGGAAGTTCTTTTGCACCCTTAACTTGGGACGTTTTCAACACATTGGGGATGGAATTCAATCTTAGGCAGGAGAATGTAGCTATCAACTAAAGCAGGAGTAAGCTTTGGCAGTGCACGAGCAACACAGAAAAGAAGGGAGAGAAACGGTGGTCAAAACTGAATCAGTGGCATGATCTGGGAATGCATGAGAACAACACTACAGTACTCACGTAGCAAAGGTAGCTTGGTGCCTTGATGAGAGATTTTGGATGGTAAAATGTAGAAATAAGCCTTGTACCTGGAAATAAGGAATTGCAATTGATAGATAGAGGGGAAAACTTTAATGTTTGAGTAGTCAGAGAAGCCAAGCATGCAAACCCAAGGATAAGAGATCCCCATAGCTATTAGGGTGGCAAGGAACAATAGCTCTTTGTGCTTCCAGAGGGCGACATGGAAGCGGTTATGCACGGCTACATGAGCAAATTCCTAACACTGTTAGACTTTTATATTTGGCAGCGAAACCTTACAATGTTAAATCGAGACTAAAAGACTGCATCTCTTCTCAAATGATTGTCTGGTATACCTTTATTAGCCCCAACAAAAGGTTCTAGAGCAAAATTTGTGGGAGATTTCAGTAAAAAAGAGGAGCCATCTTCTCCAAGAGACCGAAACATTCAGCACAAACAACTAAAAATGCATCAAAACTACAAGAATATCCTATAAATAAAAGAAGGAATTTGATATTTCTCAATGCATGCAGAATTGAAAGCTATATGCAACCAATTTGTACAAAATCATGGATACAATTAGGAAATTACTTGGGAATATGAACAACCTAAGGAAATTTAAAGAAGGAAATAAAAATGCACTGGAGTCACCTGTTCGACGTCGTCCCGGTCGAAATCGTCGCGGGACTGGCTGCCGTAGATCCCGGCGCCCTCGGCGTCGACGCCCTTGTTCCCGAAGCGGAACCAGCACCTGGCCCTCGAGCCGGCGCAACCGGGCCCCACCTTGGCCCTCATCCTCGAGTCCCGGAGCCAACCGAGCCGCCTGGTGAGAGCCAGGAACGGAGATCTCAGCCCCGAAGAAGAAAAAGGAGGGATGGAGACATAGATAGCGCAAGGAATCGACGCCATGGCTGGCTCTGGCTCTCTCTCGCGCGCACTCTGGCGTTGATGGCAGGAAAAAGTCAGGATTTTTATTGGTTTCCTTTGTCCTTCGGGTGGGATTTTATCCGATCCAGCACCAAAAAGAATAGAGAGAGAGAAAGAGAGGATAGAAAGGCTTTTTTTTTGTGCTGGAATCTGGAATCTGGTGTGATATAGACGAAGGGATTGGCGGCATTTATTTCGGTTTGGATGAGGAAATATTACTCATTCAATGGATAAGGATCGGATTTCGTGGGGTTTAGTTGGTCGGCAGGTGGTGGAGGGAGAGGGGGGAAATCTCATCCACGAAATTGAGCTCAGTTACGGACCGATTCACTTAGCAAATTGGGTTGTCAAAGATTAACTCAGCAATGTTGCCTATATGTTTGCAATTTTTCGCTGGCTTTAGGTAATGCAGCTTGTACAGGGCCAGTGAATGGAGGACTGTAGTTTAAGTTTCTACTCTGTGTCGGAGGTGTATTTTTTGGGCAAAAGAAAGATTTACCTTTCTTTGCACAAATCCACCACTGGGTCATTTTGGGATGTGCAGATGGATGAATAACGTAGTTTGAAGTGTTTTGAAAACTATGCAATAGATGATCCCACGTATGAAGGAGGTGAATCCTTCTTTTGCACAAAAGATAGGCCCTTGATCCTTCTACTTCAGCATATTAATATGGGATGAAAGTGGTTCATTGGCAAGTTATTAGTAAGCTGCTTATAAGGTGATGACAAATATATCTCAAAATTCACTTTGAAAGATAGACAAGTTCAAAATAAAAAATTGAAAATTAATTTCCACTTCGTGATATGTAAAGAAAACATTTACACCTGGAGGTGATATTTTTTGAGTGAAAATGTGAGTTCCTCTTTTGTTTGGAAGTGCAACAGCACCATGTTTGACCATGCATGCTTTATACTATAGACTACAGGCCTGGTTGGCTTGGGTTTGGCTAGCATGTTTAGAGTTGGATTATAACAATTTGCAGTAAACCTACATGAAGCTATAATATTTTCGGTGATTCGTCTACTGTATTAAGTTAGATGATGGTTGTACATGTTTACGAGTAAGCAATTTCACAAAATTCATCACAACCATCCGGTCATTTCCAAGTCAACCAAATCAAGACTCTTTCTTCAGGTCAGATCCAATCTGGTCCAATTATCTGTAAGTTTTAATATCCATTAGAGAAGTGGGTTACGGAAATTTAAGGACAAACCTTTTCTGAAGTTGGTAATCAGTCAAATTGGCATAGGCATCTAAACCTTCTGTTAAGAGATGAACCACTCTATCATCCTTACAATTTAAGAGTGCTCAAATTCCGAATTCATCATTACTGTCCTTTTTTTTCCTGGATGCACCAACCTTAGTTATGTTAAATAAATGCATTAAGTTTCAAGGTTTGCTATTATTATAGACAAAGTTCTATCAAATCTCAGAATTGAAATCTGGTATAGATGGTAAACAGCACCAGTTGTATTCTTCCACAGACAAGGTACAGCAGAAAGAAACCATTGCCTTTCATCATAGATGGAAATCCCCTATTCTTGGACCCATCTCAGAGTGCTCCCAAATCAGTGAAAGAGATTAAACTAAGGTAGAAGCTATAAATATAATAGAATAGCACCACAGGACAATTATCCCAATATCTTCCTCCTAAAGGCCTCAAAAATCAAAGTGAAAACACTGGTCACAAAACAGAAATATACCAAGTTCATATATTATAGAGTGAAGATGCAAGAGTAAGATGACCCAATCATCATTTCATCCGATCTCTAATTTTTGCTGCAGAAGCATTTATAGGAAAAAAAGGTGAGACACAACTGCCCCACCTCATCAAATCATAAAAAGCAGTTCCACCAAACCAAAAGACCCTTCTAAGTTACTCCACACCATCTTCCACGTCATGCCATAAAAGCAAACACCAAGAACCACCATTGTACCTCAAGAATGGCAGCAAGACCTGCTCCAGTCGAGGCTGGCATTCGAGGGACAATTGGGTCTCTTGTCACACTGGAGATTGAGTACTTCAGAAGGCTTGATCTAGGCTATCAAGAAGTCTCTTACCAGAAACAAAAGAACCTAACAATGGATGCAGCTTCATCCAGTGACAGCACCAGGCACAAGTCGAGCTCCGACGGCACAACTCCAAGGAAAAAGAAGTACAAGAAGGTGAGCAGTGGAGGATTGCTGCCAAGCATCTGCTCTGCAGCAGAGATAGCTAACTCTAGCCAGACGGAAAGGATCAAAGGGATCAGATACAGAAAACTGAGGATGGACGATGACAAGCTGCCTCAGGACTAGGCAATGGATTCAGAGAGCTTGGAGAAGCCAAGCTTTTTGAGCCGGCTGCTCATGGGGTTGCTGCATTTTAGATCTACAATTTCCACAATGTAAGGTTGTCCTTTCTTTTCCATTTTGTCTATATTTGAATTTCTGTCTATAGGGATATCATCAGAGCCAAGCATTGGAAGTCGGTGTCCATTTTTCCGGGGGTTGTGTCGGGGCTTATGGCCATATCCAGGGGTTCTGTGATCTGTGTCACTGCTGCTTCTGCTGCTGCCAGGTTCATTAGGTGGATTTTTCCTCTGCAATGTTTTCTTAGGACTAGCACCACAGGGTACTGTAACTGGGCCTGTTTGATGTTTTCCTCGTGTAGAAGAGGATGCTTGTGATGATTGTTTCATGGACTCTAACTCTTGTGACATCAGGGATCCAATTGTACCAGTAGTTCCCAACTTAATTGAGTCTCCATTCCCATTGATGACTTCCGTTGTCCAAGGCATAATATTTTCTTCTGATAAGGAGTTCTAGGTGCTTTCCATAAGTGAACTCAATGGAAGGTCAGCAAGGTGGTATTGCTTGAATCAGATGGCTGCTCCGATAAATTGTTGCCCAGAGTCCTGGTTAGGTGTAGTAGAATGTACAGAAGCGAAATGTGAGTTGTGATTATTAATTCATCCAACTTAATATTTAATTTTTTACATTCAATCCCTAAGAAGAACAAGACTAGCATACCAGTAGATTTTGTAGAGAAACAGGATGGTGAAGAAATTTTCCCCCTCCTTATAATGGAATTAGTAGAGGGTCAGCAAGAAATTTATATATATAAAAAAAGATCAATGCATTACATATAACATTATTTGGGTTCTAGAAAGAAATGCAAGATCTTAAAGTCCAAAAAGGTGTTTATTCTGGGTTTCAGCAACTAATTAGTGCTTTTTAATTCACAGAAATGGTTCAACAAAAAAAAACAGCTTCTAAAACCAGTTATATAAGTTGCAAATAGATTCTTGTGCCCAAAATTGTATGTATATAGGAAACAAACACAGCAAGATGGAAGATGAAACAAAAAACAGGTCCTAAAAATTATCAAGCATAAGGTTCTGGTCCAGATGGACATAAACTTAAGCCTTAATGTGGGGGTTCATCAGATAATCCATCAGATGTCAGAACTTGTATAATTTACCATAACTTGTGTTCAGCCTGATATCAACTTTTATGACCTAGTGCTGAATCTCCAGCTGGTAGAATTACAAAGACAGAAAGGCTTGTCATGAACTCTGGAAGGCCAATCCAAGGAACGTGAAACGAGTCTGATCGTTATGCAATTGAAGTTCATGTTATAAAGGAAGCAACCCTCAATAATCCCCTAGATAAGGAAAGAATCTAGATGAAGCACTTTGAAGATAAGATTTGTTTTGAGGAATTATATTCATCTCTAGGGCAAAAATTGATAGATAAAAGACAGCATGATCCCAATTGAATTTCAAGCATGCATGCTCAAGCACATTCCAACCTTGGCAGAACAGTTACTTAGACTTGAAAACTCTAATCTCTGAGAACTTTAGCCTGTTGTGCATGCCAAGCGTCAATGTCCAACTCCAATCATTGCAGATGCGACGAAAAACTCCAGATCATTTTATGAAAAGGTGTGCACAGCCTGACCACTCCTTGTGCAAGTAATTTATTACACAAATTTATCCCCTGAGAGTAAGAGAAAAACCATCAATTACCTACAATCTGACAGGACAAGTGAGTTGAGTTTTCAATATCTTAGCAGGCCAAGTGCATTTAAAGTTGTTTTTTTCTGCAGAGTCTCAAACAAAATTATCACAAGGAGAAACATGAGGGCTCAGAGATCAGCCTTAAGGCTTCACAAATCCGTCATAACAACAATAACCTTTTTAATAAACCAAATAGAATATATCACTCATATTTGTGTAAATGAGGATCAAAAATTGCATGAGCAATATAAAAGCAAATTCTAAACAAAGTATACCGTTTCACAACCATGTTGCTTATAAGGTATCTCATTTACGAAACTTAATTCCATGTGGAAAACATAAAAAATCGTTCCTTAAAAGGCCTCAAACTTAGTGCTAATATAATGCTAATGTTTTTAGCCAACTTTTGCCAATATAATGACCAAATAAATGAAACTGAAAACATAAAATTTGTATGAATAAGAGTGATACAAAAGATGAGTACTCATGCCTTAAACTTACACACACATATACATATATATATATACACAAATAATATTATATATTTGTATAATATGCACCTCCGAAACTGTTAAAATCCAGAAATTGACCCAGTCCTAACTCTAAGTAGATTCCTGATTTGCATCAGCCCTTCCTCTTTGGGAAGAAAAAAGAATTGTCCCCAAGTTCCAGAGTTCGACGAGACTCTTTACACCCTAGACTCGATAAGAAAAGACTTACATCATTGAAATATCTAACATAAAAAATCTTAAACATATAGCAACTTGTCTTCTCATGTACTAGCTTGCAAGAAGCTGATCTCAATCTTAAGTGAGTTTCATTTTGAACTAAGACACATTTATTCACTTTATGATCCAACCTAATGCTTGCGTAACTTGATGAAATGGTTCAAAATGCATGGATGCTTATACCGAGCAATGAATTCTTTGTAAAGAATGTTAAGAAGGAACATTTGTGCCTGAACATAAACATTAAATTTATGCATGAGCTAACCCTCTTGCTACTCCTTACAAAGAAAGTTTCAAATCTTCGTGATGATCAATCACCTCGAGTGATGAAAATCATCAACTAATGGACCAAAAATGTTATCATCCAACACATTCATCATTGATGTTATAAACATGATATATGGAGATATTATCTTCTTTTTTTTTGAGATAAATCAAGGGTTGCAACCTCTAAATAAGAGAAAAAGAAGTGAAAGTAACCTCTGATACATTCTCGTAATGACCAAGCCTCTTCAAACTCAGTAGTTCCTTGCGAGGAATGAAAGAATGTCAAAAGAGCTTGCTGATCACAATGAAATAATGAATCTCGGCAGCACCATCAGCACTATCAGTTCTTCAGATTCTGAAATGCACCAAGATCAGTGTGATCTTTTAGTTCATGTCCTAGGATCTATTTTTGACTAGATGCATTAGAGCTAATTTTACTACTTTCTCTCTGAATTGTCCAAGCCAGACCATGTCCATGATTATATGGACAAATGTATGAGGCTCTGATACCAACTAATGCAAACAGAAGATATAGGGGCCAATGGGTCATCCTTTAGATTTTATGCAATCCACCCTGACGGATATAATTCTATTTAAAAGTAAAATTGATACTTCATTAATTCATAGGCATGACTTTCTCGATATAAAAAGCCTTGGTGCCTCACCAACAACTCTTAAACCAACTTACTACTATTAAAAATGAGTTATCAACTAAAGAATCTTAGTCAGAACACTTGATTCCCCCTGAAAACTATAAAATACATTTCTTACAAGGGCAGAAACTCCAGTCTGATCCTGTGTCATAACTCTAGACCAACAGTGGCCATCATAACAACCAAATCAACTGAAACTCAAACACAAAATATGCAGGGCCTGAATACAGCCTAACACAAGTAATCACATCCTTCAAACATACATGCATATTTGAAAGATATGCCATGGAAAGGAAGCTTATTGATTAGATCAAAAAGCTGATTGCGTCCTAATTCCTATGGGATTCCTGATTTGCATTGGAAAAACTCTCACAATATTAAGAACTTCCACATGAACAAAACTGTAACCGCATTGGAAAAACTCTCACCATATTAAGAACTTCCACATGAACAAAACTGTAACTGTCAGTCTTGTTCAAACTATTTAGGGTCAGGTTTCAGGATCCCCATTCACCAAGCTTTAATCTTTAGAGCCATGTCTGACACAATTTCAAGTTCTTCCATATATTTTCTCACAACCCCATCCATGTTGCCTTAGGTCTTCCCTTTCCTAAGATCTTCTAAGAAGTTTTATTAACTCAAAGCTCCCAACAATGAGTTACACTATTTTCCCCCATGGAAAAATCCCAAAAGATCATACTAAAACCTTTTCTAACACCACCTTCAAATCAGGTACATAAACCCTGAACGAATATAGTTACGATGATGTTGTCAACAGTCAGACAATCAGATAGATAAATAGATGTATTTAAAAACCTGATCAACACAAATAAACAATTCCGTGATCCCACATTCATATAGAAAAGCTCCAAAACATTACATTTTCAAAGACTGAGGCGACCCATTAGCTTGCATACTGAACGAGTCACAATCACAGTCTTCATAGAAAAACGTCACCGAAAAGAGCAAGATTCAAAGGTTCCAAACACAAGAATCAGTTAAAAGCCCCACAGATTTCCTTCAAAAACCCACGAAATCCCTCCTTTCTCACGATCCAAAGGTGGAAGACTGCCCAAAATCCGATCAAAACTTTTGCATCGCTGCTTCAAATAAGAGCAAACCAAAAACACCAGGAAAGGTAATAGAAACTCCTCTAGTCCACGAATATACTCCTAAATCCATTCAATACAAAACTTGCTTCGATTAAACGACAACATCCAAATTTCTCTTTCAAACCTCAAAGCGACAAGTAGAAACAACTCCAGAGCGATACAATGCGGAGGACAAAAAAAATCTAATATATATATAGAGAGAGAGAGAGACAAGAAATAAATTGACGGAGGTGAAAAGGCGTACCAGCCAGCGCTCGGTCTGTCACGCCATTGCCAGATCTCTTCTCTTCTTTTTTAAAGAGATGCTGAAAACAAGATCGAAAATTTCGGGGAAAATAAATTCTTGACTTAAAAATGTCGGTCCGAAAAGCGGATTCCTCGGAGAGGAAGGGTTTGTGTCGCCAACAAGTTGATCTCTCTTTGGAATTTATGCTACGCGTCCACCCTAATCTCTCGCCGTCCAGCATCGTTCCTCTGTCCCCCCGGATCTCTTTTCTTAACCTACATCTTGGACAAGGACTGGAATTATGATTAGAATTTTGAAACAATAAGATCATGGTTTACACTTTTTTTGAAGATATCATGGTTTGCAGTGCGATTCGGCCGTAACATTATTATTCCCGCTAAGAAAAGAATTTCAAGGGCCCCTTCGCGCTATAAAAGGTCCGTTTGGTTAGGACAAGTCACGGATAATTAGAGGATTTCCAAAAATTATTTATCTAAAAAATAAATATAAAAAAATAAATTTTACCATATTTGGTTGGTGAAAACGTTATTCTAAAAAATAACACCAAAAAAAAATTATGTTTGATTGGAGGTAACCTCATATAAAAATTTTACCAAATTTTCGACCATATTTCTAAATGAATAATTTAGGTAGTAATATATTTTTTCACAATCCATTTGTTGGCCAATTATGCATGTTAATATTGACTATGTCGAATATAAAAAACTATTTACATGAGTTAATAAATAGTTTTAAATTAATTATACATATATTAAAATATATTTTGTATGTTTTGATATATAAAGAATATATTAATTATTAATAAATCTTATGTTAGATTTATTGGTAATTAATAATTTTTTGTTTATTATTTAAGATCGG
>JAOXJJ010000069.1:15530633-15560751 GCA_025769935.1 Phoenix roebelenii | reverse complement strand
ACGGCCCGTTTAGTAACAGGCCGGGCCAGGCACGGCCCGTTTAGTCTGTGGCCCGGTGGGCCTGGGCCGGGCCGGGCTCGGCACGGCCCGATGCCCATTTCTAATAAGGAGACAAATTGTAACATGGCAGCGGCACAGAGAGACATGAATTTTGAAAATTCTACTAAAAGCATTCTCTCAGAAAATTCTACTTGAGTCTTATGATTTGAGGACATTAATGTAATTTTGTTGCACAATCAAGCACTAGATATTAGAAACTCACAAACTTCAAATTTCAAAATATATGTAAAATCATAAAGAACCATGATCTTGAAATACATCCAAATACTCACCGGTCTCAGGAGCTTCTGCTTCACTACATTAGTTTATCAGAACATTATCAGTCAGTCTCATCTGTCTAGAATCTTCTGCCCAGTTCATCCATGTCATCCTCATGTACAGGCCACTCTTGAATGCATAATATACAGCCTGCTGCACACCATTTCATCTTGCACATCATTTGCAGCATAAATTTGTATTGACCAGAGGGTCTCTGTGTTCATGCCTTTTAATATAATAGTAGCATGTCTGTAACCGTGTATACTGAATGTTGTTTGCAGTTGACTGATCTGGTCATAGAAAATGGAGCAGACGTCCTCAGCATCCCTGTTGAAGGGAAGACAGAGATCTTGTTGAGCCTTCGTGAAGCTTCTGCAGTGGAACCACCGGAGGATTGGGAAGGGGCTACCCCTGTCCAGATAATGATGCAGTTAGCTTCATGTTGGGGAATCAATTTACAACAGCTTATCAAGTAGTGTGTTGGATAATCTCTCATGGTTGTGTACTTTGTTTTCTTATAATTATTTGTTTGTCTTGGTTCTTTTGAAGCATTTAACATTATATGTAATGAAATATAGGAAGATGGAAGATCATGCATTTAAGCCACAAAAATCACTTTGGTTTTTTTTTTTATTTTTATTAAACGGTTTCTTTTTCTTACTATCAAAACAGTCATTGCATGTATGTATCGATTTGATGAATGTTTCATCCAGGTGAATACATTGAGGCTTGCCCAGTGTGGTTGATTGCGAGGGTTGCCCAGGCAAGCTATCGAGCAGGGCTGTGGCCTCTCCTGTTCTTGTTTGATCTCGATTGTTTGTATAATTGTAGAAGACCTCATGCAAAATTTTCTGAAGAAATAGAGCTCTAGTGGATGTACAAGCTTGCCAGCTAAATCAATAAGCCAAAAAGTTACCGTCCAATTATGTTGGTCTTCTGCATTGATTATGACTACCACGGTTGCACATTTACGGCACACGTTTAAATCTGTTCTTCCGACAACTTTAGTGGATTTTGCAAAAACAAAAAGAAGTCCGCTAGTTAATAGATTTTGCAGCAAAAGCCTAATAGTTTTTTCCCATGTATATCTGTATCCTTCAGACTGGTGGGAATACCAGCCCTTATGTCGGAGGCATGGTCTACCGTATGATAATAATTACCAGAACTGTCAGAAGTGAAGTGAAGGTCATATTTGAACTTTTATCACCAGATGGGTAGTTATAATATTATTTATTTATGAGTATTAACAAATGAATTATAACATGAATGAAAAAATCTTTCGATACATTAATGAATTTAGTTTATTTTTAATTATTTTATTTTATCTTACTTTTTACTGTTTATAGTTTACTAAGTATGACTTTAGTTACTTTTAGGGTTCATAGTAATTTGATCATAGCCTTGGGCTACATCCTATCCCTTTATTTTCTTCTCCAATGATATAATAATAAAGAAAGTTCTTAAAGGTTTTTAAATTCGTGCTACCATTATTATCCTCTTTACACTATTCTCTTTTTCCGACTAATCCAATGGCATGCCAGTAGATTTAACATAGCCTTGTTGCTAGCTTGTGATCCCAATCTAGAAAAAACAAATGGATAATGTTTAATTGGATGGAATTGGCATGTATTTGACATCTTTAATGGCTGAATAAGCTCAGTCGAAAATTAGGATTTTCCTTTGAGGACTAAGTGCAGGAGTGGAGTATAGATGGGGAACAATGGAGGTAAAAAATATTTACTTGAAGATATAGGGCTTTTGAGGAATACATATATTCCTCCAAATCAAGGCTATTGGTAGGAGAAAACTTTGGTGAGAAATGTAGCTATAGGAACGTAGAGTTCCATAAGAGGAGAGAGTGAGCGGTGACTGAGAAAAGGGGGGGGGGGGAGAGAGAGAAATTCAGATAGAGATTGAAGCTGATATTAAAACCACCAAATGTGTGATGGTTTCATCTCTTTATTTCTTGAGTTGCATGTGCCAAATCCTAATCTAGACTGCAGTTAATTTGCAGTCTTTATATGGGATATGTTAATAAGTAATGTGTCAAATTTCACAGGGCCTTAAATTGACTTAAATTTTTCTACTGGACCTTTTTTTTTTTTTGTCATATATGAAGTTGGCAGGTGGTGCCGATAAGCAGAATTATTTCATGAGTCTCGATAATCTTTAGCAACTTTCTCTCTAACACCGAATAGCATGGTTGTTATAATCTGATCCTGTCCAAGGTAATGAAGTTGTCCAAAAGTTTTTTTTGCATGGATAATGTGAAGGTGGCACTAAACACAATTTGCATAAAGAAATCAGCCAAATTCCACAATATTAGGCAAAACTTTGCGAAAGGGAAATGTTCTAGAATTCAAATTAGTGACCATGTATTCAACAATATCTCCATTCCCCCATGCATTTAAAACATCATTTGTTTGACGTCATGATAGTGAAGAAGTTATGCTAGCAGTGCCCTTTTAAAAAATGTCTCCCTAATCTTTAAACCTTGCACTTTGTTTCTTATTGAGGGATTCACCACCTTGCTTGTCAAGCAAAGCAACTGCGTATGTCGGACTGGGTTGGGCGATCCACTAGCTTGAAGGAATTTGCTGGTTATCCAACAAGAGTAGCAACTTCCATTAGCAACAATTCTGAACTTTATTTGGTTGCATGCTTTTGCTTCCCTTCTTTCTGAGAAGACTTTTGCTGCCATTTCTCATTATAAAATTCCAGGTTGCTTAGTGGTTTCCATCCCTCTCCTGCTGGAGTGAAGTCCTGGGTTTGAACCCTATCGAGATGTTCCCTATGGGTGGCAATTGGGTGGATCAATACTGGTGGGGTCAAATATTTGTAAATTCGAATTAGGCATATCTTTCAAATAGGTCAAAAATTCAGGTCCAAACCTGATCATTTTATTAAACAGTTAACCTGAAATAACCCACATAACCCATTTACTGCACACGTCAAATTAGATTAAATGGTTTAAATGTGTTAGGTGGCATTTTAATGAGTTAAATGGGTTTAAGTAGATGAAACAGGTTAAGTACATTGCAATGAATGGGTCTAAAAGGGTCAGACATGCCTTATTTGGGTTAAACAAATTTTAAATGGATCGGATTATGATCCAACCCAAATTATTAAACCAATCAAAATGGGTTGAATAAACCAAAGGTCCAAATTTGAACCCAGCCCATTTAATAAATGGGTCTAGGCAGGTTGACCCATTTATAGCCTAAACGTTTTTACGCTGTATCCAAATCTACTTAAAGCATACCAATTGTGGGTTGGATGGATTCTTTAGGTCATAAATTGCATCCCCTAGTGTTCCTATCTTATTTCTTACCCCAAAAAGTTTTTTAAAACAAAAAGAAAAAACTTGAGGATTAGCCGGTAATCCTCAACATTTATTTTTAACATTAGGTTTTTCAACAAATTAGCCACTGTTTTTGTCACAGTAGCTGGCAGTTGTTGCTGTTATTGATAAGGCTACATGCTATGCCACAGATATATAATTGAGCCATGATATTGGCATTGTGCAGTTTGATCCACTTTTATATTTTTTTTCTTCTGTTTCTTAATACTCTAATTGGGAGAATAAATTTGCCAGACGGAATGATTCTCCCATGGGGGGGGGGGGTGTACTACTCAACCTGTTTCTGGACCATTATATTATTAGTAAGCATAAGTACTTACATTATAGATCCTGTTTTTCCTTTCTATCAAGCTTCAACCCTTCCCTGCAATAGTTGTTGCTCACGAAAGAATGTATAAGTCCCTGATTTGTTTATGATAAACAAATTATTTTTGAATAAGCTTTATAAATGCATCTTTATGGAGAGTAAAACGAAAGTTGTCATGCAAATTCTTAATGTTCGAACTTGCATCATGGACCTCATTGAATTTTTAACAAGAACTAAAGCTCTCTTATTTTTTTGAAAAACTAAAATTGAATTAGTAGATTCCACAAGCCTAGCCAACGAAGTTTAATTGAAAAACAATGTATCTAAAGCACTTCAGGTATACCTTGGATGTGTTAAATTTTGCATTATAAGATCAAAAAATCAACTAGTTTTGGAAGTTGCTTTTGAAGCTCCTAGATCCACACTCTAGTTTCATGCATTGTAGCTATAATGTGATGAAGTTATAAAACCATGTATTTTGAGTTCCTATACTCTGCTTGGAGAACAGCTTTTCTCATCCTTTTTAGATTTTCTTTGTTATATAAGTACATTGTCATTCCCAGCAATATTTCTTTCTATATCTGAATCAGGAGGAGGTGATTTCTTAGGGATCGACCTTTCACAGTCTTCTGCAGTATTTGGATTAATCAGAAACTGGAGAGCAGTTACAACATCACCAATTAGTGGACGAGAACTTGCTTCCTTATGAAGACACAGAGCAGCAACTGCAAGAGATTGGTATAGAACCTTTATGGGAAATTTCCCCTGAAGCAATGGGTCAGCCATTTGTACAAACTTCCGCTTATCTCTCAAGAGTGGCTCTGCCTGCACAATTGCACCAAAAGATGATCTCATGTTTAGACTCGAGGTAGAGAAGTTAAACTGTTTAATTTAAGCCATTAGAAGTGTTGGGAAAAAAACGAGTCGTCCCGAAATACATGGGCGCATGACCATTACGTGCTTGAAGGCGCCCGACCTGAAGGCGTCCGACCCGGAGGCGCCCGACCTAGAGGCACACAACCTGGAGGCGTCCGACTTTAATACGCCCGACCAGGCGCCCGGCCAGACGCTCGACTCCGAGACGCCCGACCCAGGCACCTGACCTCAGCATCCTCGACCTCGGGCTTCCTCAGCATCCTCGACCTCGGAAGCCCGACCTCGCCCTGTCACATTACAGCGGTCCCATCATTCTGCAACTCGGCCGGGGACCATGCCCTGCCAACACTGTCAATAATTAATGCGCATGGCCTCCGCAGATCTCCGGTTTACTCAGCAATTAATGCGTATCGCCTCCGCAGATCTCCGGCTCACTCAATAATTAATGTGTATGGCCTCCGTAAATCTCCGGCTCACTCAACAATTAATGCGCATGCTATCTACGGATCTCAAGCCCTTCACAGCAAACAGCTGACCTGCTTGGCTACGTCCGATCAGCCACGATGACTCACTAGCTCTGGCCTGATCTCTTACGGCAATGCAATAACTCACACAATCGTGCATTAATTTGGACGACATGCTCAATCATGATGGTAACCCGTTCGCCCCGTCACATCACAGGCATACTTGTATCCCACTATAAAAGGAAAACCCCTCCTCCTTTGAGGGGGTTGGACTCTGAGACTCTAGAACATACTCTCTCTCTCCTTCCACACATTAGCCCCCTCTGACTTAAGTATCGGAGGGCCGGCGCCAGAAATCCCGGCCACCGACTTTTTGCAGGTCTTCCAGAGGACGCCGCCCGCCGACGGACCGCCACCCGCCATCTCACATTGGAGCTCCTCCTTCTCAGCCGAGCGGTCACCCCTGGGTCCAAATTCCAGCAACAGTTGGCGCTAGAGGAAGGGCCCGAGCGGTCACCCCTGGACACTCTATCCAGAGCTCGCCGCCAAGATCTCAGCCGGACCCAATCCTCCAAGTCCAGCCGGAACAGTTCAACATTCTCGTGCACAAGTTCAAACCTTGGCCACGGTGGTCCAAGGCCTGCAATGTTCGGGAGCCCTACTTATGCCGCTTCCACAGGCCCAGGTCCAACCGGTTCCAAGCGAACCGGAGCCCTAGGGCCGAAATCTCCATGGCTCCTCGAGAGCCAATGGTGAAGAACAATGCTGCTACCAAGGCTCAGCCCAGGCGTCCCCCCGGAGAGAACTGCCGGGGAGGGGCATAGGCAGAAGACTGCAGCACTCGGAAGCTGAGTCGGCCCTGGACCAACATGAGCCAGAGTAGACTATCATGGTGATCCCCCAGGGTGGGAAACTCGACAGGAAGATCGAGAAGCTCGAGCGCCAGATTGAGGCGCTCCACAACAAGAAGGCGAGGTGTGAGGGCGACTTTGAGTTTACCACTATGTCTCCCTTTTTTCGCCAGATCGAGGATAAGCCGGTCCCACCGAGGTTCAAAATGCCCCAAGTGGAGCCCTACAATGGGACCACCGATCCCCTCGACCACTTAGCCCTTATGGCATTGCAAGGATCCTCGGAGGCTATGCTCTACAAGGCCTTCTCAGCGACTCTTCGGAGAGCGGCTCGGCTCTGGTTCTCTGGGCTGAAGCCGAGCACAATATCTTCTTTTGAGTAGCTCGGCGGGTAGTTCGCCACCAACTTCGCTGCTAGCCAACATCAGCGGCAGACGTTGGACTCCCTCCTTGACATCAAGCAAAAGGAGGGAGAGTCTCTCAAAGACTACCTCGACCGTTTTACCGTTACAACCTGGAAGGTTTCCAAGCTCAATCAATCGATAGCCATGTCTGCACTTAAGACTAGGGCTCGATCCTATAGGTTCCTCTTCTCTATTGAGAAGAACTTCCCCGCCGACTTCACCGAGATGCTGATCCGAGCTCGGAAGTATGCGAAGGCCGAAGAGGCCATCGGCGGGGCACAACCGAGCAGGCCTCGAAGAAGCAGAAAAGACTCTACGAGGAGCGCGGCCGTTCCAAAAGCCCGTCTCCCCGCTGAAACAAGAACCTACCTCGGCTAAGGAGTTCACCCCGACAGCGGGGACAGCTTCAACCAAGGTCTCCACCTCGACCAAGGTCTCCGCCTTGACTAAGGTCCCCGTCTTGACCGAGATCTTTGTCGCGGCCACGAATGCCTTCGAGAAAGTATGAGAACTATGCTCCCCTCAACGCTCCCCGGACGGAAATCCTAATGGAGATAGAAGGTCAGGACTACTTCCAACCTCCACCCCCAATGCGGGATATTGGAGCTCGGCGCAACCCAAGGAAGTACTGCCGCTTTCACCAGGACCATGGCCACAACACGGAGGATTGCATCCAGCTCCGGGATGAGATCGAGGCGCTCATCCGCCGCAGAGTACTCAACCGGTTTGTGCGGAACCGGCGCAAGGAAAGGAGGCCAGTAGAAAATGTCGCACTGCCCGAAGGTCCAAATGACAATAGGCCTATTGCCGACACCATCAACACCATCGGCGGAGGAAGCTCGGTTGAAGAACCAATCGAGGGAAGGACCCCTCCGAAGCGTCCGCACACCTCCGAAGCCATCTCATTCTCAGACAAGGACTTGGAAGGAGTTGAGACTCCCCATGATGATGCTGTGGTCATTTCCATGATTGTAAATAAGTTCGATGTAAAGCACGTCTTAGTTGATAATGGAAGCTAGACAAATATTTTGTACTACCATGCGTACCCAAAAATGGAAAAGTCAACTTCGAAGAATGAATGCCCTGCTGGTCGGATTCACCAGGGATTCGGTCCTGGTTGATGGCGAGGTCAGCTTTCTTGTCACAGTCGGGCTCGCCCCCTGAGAAAGTACTGTAAGGATGGATTTTCTTGTGGTCTGTCTATCTTCGGCCTACAACGCCATTCTCGAACAATTGGGGCTAAATGCCCTCCGAGCTGTGGTCTCAACTTATCACTTGCTTATGCGGTTCCCCACCGACTAAGGAGTAGGCGAAGTTCGTGGGGACCAGTCAATAGCTAAGCGGTGCTATATGGCAACTCACAAAGCAAATCAACCGACTAAAGCACCAAGCCAAGATAAGCAAACGGCCAAGGCGCCAACCCAAGTGTTAGATCAGACAATGTCCATCGAAACCCTGAAGGTGCAGGACGACCCCTGCAAGGAACGGATAGAGCCTGGTGAGCTTCTTACCCAAGTTCCATTAAAAGAAAACTGCCAAAAGCTAATCGTGCAAGTCGGCTCCGGCCTGAGCTCCCTCGAAAGGAATCGCCTGATCGAGTTTCTTCGGTCCAACATGGACGTCTTCGCCTGGTCGTCTGCTGACATGTCGAGAATCGACCCTGAGGTCATAGTTCATCGACTTCAGGTGAAGCCGACCTGCAGACCCATGTGGCAGAAGAAACGGAGCTCCGTCCCAGAACGACAACGAGCAGCGGCCGAGGAAGTGGACAAACTTTTCGAGGC
Organism: Phoenix roebelenii; assembly: GCA_025769935.1. Taxonomy (NCBI): domain Eukaryota; kingdom Viridiplantae; phylum Streptophyta; class Magnoliopsida; order Arecales; family Arecaceae; genus Phoenix; species Phoenix roebelenii. The sequence goes on along the minus strand of JAOXJJ010000069.1, from coordinate 15,552,386 downwards.
TGGCTTCATTCGGGAGGTCTCCTATCCAGACTGGCTCTCCAATATGGTCCTCGTGAAGAAATCCAACGGGAAGTAGCGAATGTGCATGGACTACACCGACTTGAACAAAGCCTGCCCAAAGGACAGCTTTCCACTTTCCAGCATCGACCAGCTCGTCGACTCCACATTGGGACACCAGCTGCTGACCTTCATGGACGCCTTCTAGGGATATAATCAAATCCGAATGGCACCAGAAGACGAGGAGAAGACGACCTTCATCACCGACAAGGGCCTCTATTGCTATAAAGTGATGCCGTTCGGGTTGAAGAATGCTGAAGCAACATATCAAAGGCTGGTCAGCCAAATCTTTAAAAACCAAATAGGCCGAAACATGGAGGTCTATGTGGACGACATGTTAGTAAAGAGCCGAACAGCGGAGGACCATGTGGCTGACCTCAATGAAGTATTCTCCACTCTCAGAAAATATCAAATGAAGCTCAACCCTGCTAAATGCGCCTTCAGAGTTACCTCGGGCAAGTTTATTGGGTTCGTGGTAACCCAGCGTGGAATCGAAGTAAATTTCGAGAAGATCCGAGCGCTGCAGGAGATGGTGCCGCTGAAGACGGTCAAGGAGGTACAGCGGCTCACTGGACGGGTTACAGCTCTGGAAAGATTTATCTCCAGGTCGGCCGAGCGGTGCCTCCCATTCTTCAAAGTCCTCAAGTGACCAAAAGATTTCTTATAGTTGGAGGAATGCTAGCAAGTTTTTGAAGAGCTTAGTTGCCTCCTTGCTTCTCCACCACTACTCATCAAACCCCAGCAGGGTAAGCTCCTCTATTTGTACCTGGCCGTCTCCCTGGTTGCGATAAGCTCGGTCTTGGTCTGAGAAAAGAACAAACTCCAAAGACCAATGTACTACACCAGCCGGGTCCTGAGGGATGCTGAGACGAGATATTCCAAACTGGAGAAAATAATTTTTGCCCTGGTCATCTCGGCTCGGAGGCTCCGACCCTACTTCCAGGCCCACACTGTGGCCATACTGACCGATCAACTTGTGAAGCAAATTCTGCAACGCTCGGATCGCGCCAGAAGGATCGCGAAGTGGGCAGTCGAGCTCGGGGAGTTCGACCCTGAATATCATCCGAGGCCAACAATCAAAGCCCAGGCGCTCGCTGACTTCATTGTGGAGTGCACCTTCCCGGATGATTCTGAGCTCGACCCACACCAGCGGAGGAGACCCCAAGGCAACCATGGACTCTACATGTGGATGGCTCCTCGACCTTAGAGGGTAGCGGAGCAGGCCTCATTCTCACCAGCCCAGATGGGGTGGTCGCAGAGCAGGATTTACGCCTCAAGTTCTTCGCCTCGAACAATGTGGCAGAATACGAGGCGCTCATCGTCGGGCTCAAACTGGCAAAGGAGCTGAAGGTGGAGGACCTAAAGGTTTTCAGTGACTCCCAGCTGGTCGTGAGCCAAATTTTGAGAGACTTTGAAGCCAAAGAGCCAACGATACAGAAATATCTCCAAAAGGTGCAGGATTTCATATCTACCCTGGGCTCCTTCAACATCCAACATATCCCCAAAACAAAGAACCTAATGGCAGACCAACTATCGAAGTTGGCGACCTCCCGCATGAGCAAGCTTCCTAAGGCAACGATGCTTGAATATCTCCAAATGCTCAGCACGGAGGAGCCTGAGCCGACTCTCTGCATCGAAACCGGGCCGAGCTAGATGGACGAGCTCATCAGCTATCTATAAAATGAAATCCTCCCCAATGATGAGCTCGAGGCTTGCCGAATCAGGCGTCTAGCCTTTTGATACATATTATATGAAGGCAAGTTCTACCGAAACTTCTTTACCTCTCCTCTCCTCAGATGCCTCCGCCCGTCAGAGGCGGACTATGCTATGCGAGAGGTCCATGAAGAGATATGCAGGAACCATCTGGGAGGCCGAGCACTGGCCCATAAAATCTTGCGCCAAAGATACTACTGGCCCACACTCCAAAAGGACGCGACGGACTTCGTCCGAAGGTGCGATCGATGTCAGCAGTATGCCAACATCTAGCGCCGACCCTCGGCCCCGCTGACCTCGATCAGTGCCTCCTGGCCATTCGCCCAATGGAGGATTGACATCCTGGGGCCATTCCCTCTGGCTACCGAACAGAGAAAATTTTTGGTCGTCTCCATCGACTACTTCACCAAATGGGTCGAAGCCGAACCAGTGGCCCGGATCACCGAGCAGAAGATGCGGAACTTTGTTTGGAAGTCAATAATCTGTATATTTGGACTCTCCCGCATCCTTATATCTGACAACGGCCGTCAGTTCGACAACATCCATTTCAGAGAATTCTGCTCCAAACTCGGCATCGATCACCGCTTCACCTCGGTCGCCCATCCACAGACAAATGAAGAAACCGAGGTGACGAATCGCACCATCCTCTAGGGGCTCAAGGCCAGGCTCGACCGATCTAAAGGGCAATGGGTCGAATACCTCTACAATGTCCTCTGGGCCTACATAACCACATTTCGACTTCCTTTCGGCGAGACCCCCTTCAACCTGGCATACGGAACGGAAGCTGTTATCCCTCTGAAAGTTGGACTCCCCTCACCAAGAGTGGAACATAACGACGCAGCCTCCAACTCCTCCCAACTCAGGGGCAACCTGGATCTCATTGAGGAGACAAGGGAGACAACCCGAGTTCGCATGGTGAGATATCAACGAAAAACGGCACAGTACTACAACTCCAGAGTAAAAGCCAAGCTTTTCAAAGAGGAAGATCTCGTCATCAGGAGAGCTGAAGCTTCTCAGCCTATCGAGTAGGGGAAGCTAGCCCTAAACTAGGAAGGACCTTACCGGATCGCGTGGATCCAGCGGCCCGGAGCCTACAAATTGGAGTCTCTCAAAGGGACCCTCATCCCACGAAGTTGGAATTCCAAAAATCTTCGGATGTATTACCAGTAGAGCCCTAAGGGGGCCTCGACGATGGGGAACACAATTCTCATCCCCTTCTCATGTTAATTTATCTACAGTTCTTCTTTAATTATTCCGTGCTTCTCCTAACATTGGGACACTTGTGATCCTCAGAAAACCCGGCCAAGCTCGGATGCCTGACCAAGTTCGGATGCCCCAGCCAAGTCTGGAACACCTCGCCACGCTGACGTCGAGCTCGGTCTCGATCTTCCTCAAAGACTCCGACCAAGATCGGGATGCCCCGCTGAGTCGACAGTGAGCCCAAGCTCCCTCGACCTCGGAAAGCGTCACCAGGTCGACAGCGAGCCCAAGCTCCCTCGACCTCGTGCTCGATTCCTCGACTAAGGTCGAGGTGCCCTGCTGAGTCGACAGTGAGCCCAAGTTCCCTCGACCTCAAAAAGCATCATCAGGTCGACAGCGAGCCCAAGCTACCTCGATCTTGGAAAGCATCACCAGGTCGACACGAGCCCAAGCTCCCTCGACCTTGTGCTTGATTCCTCGACTAAGATCGAGATGCCCTGCTGAGTCGATAGTTAGCCCAAGCTCCCTCGACCTCGGGAAGCGTCACCAGGTCGACAGCGAGCCCAAGTTTCCTAGATCTTGTGCTGGATTCCTCGACTAAGGTCGAGATACCCCGCTGAGTCAACAGTGAGCCCAAGCTTCCTCGACCTCGGGAAGCATCACTAGATCGACAGCGAGCCCAAGCTCCCTCGACCTCGTGCACGATTCCTCGACTAAGGTCGAGATGCCCCGCTGAGTTGACAGTGAGCCCAAGCTCCCTCGACCTCGGAAAGTATCACCAGGTCGATAACGAGCCCAAGCTCCATCGACCTCATGCTCGATTTCTCGACTAAGGTCGAGATGCCCCGCTGAGTCGACAATGAGCTCAAGCTCCCTCGGCCTCGGGAAGACATACGGGGTTGTACCTACGCGGACCTTCGAGGCCTTCAACAACGGGGTAGTACCTACACGGACCCCCCAGCGCGTAGGCATGCCTAAAGCAGACAATACCTCGTAGGGGACACGACACTCTTCCCTGCTCGGCTAGTGCGGGCTACGCTATTGCACAAGGCTCTGACCAAAGTGCCATCTTTTTCTACAACAGATGACATCACCTGCAGAAGCGGACTATAGGCCAAAGAATGCCCCTAAAAGCCGACCACAGAGTGGAGTCGCTTACCTCGACATGAGGTGCCTGGCTCCGATGGTGTGAGAGGTACCTTCCACCCAGCATCTATATCATTACATCTACTTGTTTATATTACTAGGTGGTCGGCAAAATCCCGACCAAGCTTGGGACCCCCCCGACTGACGTCAGGATGCTCTCCTGAATCAACCATAAGTCGAGGTTCCCTCGACTCCCGTGCGTACTCTACTCACCATTAATCTCCAGGCCAATCCTCACTTGCTTCAGACCCCTCCGAACGAGGGCTCAGCCGAGTCCACACATCGATTTAAGCCGAGACGGCCCATAACGACGACCTCAAGCTCCACCCGATGATACTCTGGCTAAGCTCAAAAAGGCCGAGTCACTCACCGCGAGTTTCGGTTCTACTTGTTGATACTCCGACTAAGTTTGAGATCGAAAGGCATGAAAGCCCCAACAGTAGCCCGACCTCGGTCTACGATCTCTTCAGAATCCGACCTTAAAGTTTTGGCAAGCTTATTCTGGAAGCCGAGCCGAAGGACTTGGCCAAATTTTTCAGAAAGTAAATCTAAAAGCTTAGTGGGACTTCTTTGGAGCCCGAGCTCAAGGACATAATGAATTTTTCTAAAAGTCCAAACCCGGAGCTTTAACGCGATCCCTATTGGAGCTGAGCCTAACGACTTAGCGAATGCTACCGGAATCTAAGTCTGTAGAATTAGCCGAGCTTGAAGACTCAACCTAAGCAACTAGGGTAAAAGTTCACCTATTATACGAAAAAAGCGAGGCAAACACAAATTCAGAAAAAGAAAGTTCTTCATTAATGAAAGCTCGAAGGCTAAGTACAAAATCAAGATTTGGCCGTACAATAATTTCGAAGGCCGACCTTATTTACAAAAAGAAGAGCAAAAAGAAGAAAAAGACTAAGTCCTAAGGGTCGTCCACCTCGGGATTCTCGGCTGGAGCCTCCCCAAGTTCTCCCACCGGCCCGGCCGCAGTCATGAAGGTCTCGGTCGGGACATCGCCAGCGGCTTCAGGGGTGACGTCAGGCATTTCTTTGGGAGCTCCCTCGGCGGAAGCCTCCCGAGCGGCCTCCTCGGCTGCTTCAACCTCAGCCCCAGCCGGGCCTTCGGGCCCGCCCTCGTCCTCGTCGATCCCCCCTCCAGGCTGGAGTATGCTGAGATCGAACTCAAGGCAGAGCCGCTTCAGTTGCCTCCGGAAGTCTTCGAAGCCACAGATAAGTCCATCCATAGCCTCTTCTTCCAGCAACTCACGGAACTCTTCCGACTCCCGAAAGAGTTGCACCGCCTGTTGGGCTTGCTCCAAAGCCCTCTTCTTCCGGGCCTCGAGCTGCTTAACCTTTAGCTGAGCACCCCTCGCCTCATGCTGGTGGATGACGATCGCAGACCAAGCTTCGGCTAGACGAGCCTTGGCGCCACGCAACTCCAACCTGGCCAGAGCATGCGCGGCCCACTCCTCCTCGAGCTCCGCAGTCAACGCTCGGAGCTCGTCTTTGCTGGCCTCCACCCTTGCAAGGAGCTCCCTCCTTGAGAACTCGACCTTGTCAAGTCTCCTCTCGGCCTCCTCCTGCCCCTGCAGATATCTTCGGGTCCGATCTCGGTAGTCTGCCACCACGGAGATCAGTATGTCGATCTCATGAAGATGCTGCAAACAGAACAAGTGAAAGAGTAAGCCAAGGCCAAAAATCGAATACAGGAGCTAAGGCCGAAAACAAACTTACCCGAATGGTGGAGCAATGGGTTCCGTCCACAAGACTGTTGAAGTCCGCGGACTGGAACTTGGTCCGATCGGCCAGAAGCAGAGCGACCTAGAAGATTTGACGCGCTATTTGGGCGTCATAGAGGGCCGAGTCACCCTCAAAGACTGCCCACTCGGGGCAGTAGGCCCTCCTCTCCTACCGGGCCTCACCCCCTGAAGGACCCGGGAGATTGGGCCTCGCTGGCCTCGATGAGGATGACATCGGGACTCCTTGGCCGCTCCTCGGCTCAGGGACCGAGCGCCGCAACTGGACGAGCTGCCGACTGGGACGCTGCGAGATCGAAGCTGGACAAGCAGGGGGCATAGAAGTCCCCGCAGAGCTTGAGCCCCCGTGGTCGGTGCTCGGGACCTCTTTCCGAGCAGGCCTGGAGGACCCGACCTTGGGAGCACCCGCTTCGGCGGCCGTGCCCGCCGAAGATCTGGCTTTCTTCCTGGGCTTGGGTGGGACCCCACCGGCCTCGGCTGCCCTCTTTCTAAATCGAGCATAGAGAGTCGTGCTGCTGGTCACCATCTTTGGGACGTCTGAAAAGACAAAAAAGAAAAGCCCGGATGTTAGGGAAGAGGAGACGAGAGAAGAAGAGAAAAAGTAAAACAAACAAAACGAAAAACGACAATCACCCTTACCCTAGGGGCGCACCGAGCTCAAGCCGACATTAACCAAAGCATCCTTGCTCACGAGGTCATTCAAAAGAATATTTTCCTCGAGGCCACGAAGGGCGTCGAGGATCCCCTGCTCGTTCTCGAAAATTCTGGGGAGCTTGTTGGCAGTCTTGAGCCGGGCCTGCCCCCACCTGGGGTCGAACCCCCACGCTCGGAGGATAAAAAGAAAAACTTCTCCTTCCACCCATGAATGGATGTAGGAGCACCCCGGAAGAGTGACCAACTGCCTCGAAGGGCAAGGTAAAGCCACTCTCCGTCCCTTGGATTGGACTTCAGCAAGAAACACCGCTGGAAGACATTGACCAAAGTCGGTATCCCATGCAAAAGGCAAAGGGACAAAAAACCGACAATGATCCTCCACGCGTTCGAAACGAGCTGCGCTGGGACAACCTGATTGGTCGGCAGGAGCTCGTTCACAACCCGTGTAGGGGGAACCACAGGCCGGCCCAGAGTGTCTCTATGTACACTCCGATCCGACCTGGGGGAGGCCTGATCCTCCAACCCCGCGGGTTCAAGACGAAACCCGCGCTTAGGGAAAAACCACTCGGTGGTCATTTCCAACTCTTCCTTACTTAGAGTGGACCCGACTTTGTCCGGACCACGACCCATCCCAGAAAAAAGATGAAAGAGAAGGAAGAAGAAAAAAGCAAAAATCCTCCGAGCAAACGAGGGGGAGGCACCTACTGAAATTTTCGCCGGAAATGTCGATGATTCGAAGGAGAGAAACCGAGACGATCGCCTGAAAACGCCTCGGAGTGCCACCGAAAGAAATTGGAGAACAGAAGAACAGGGAGAGAAGGAGCAACAATAGCGACGGCCAAATAGAAGCCCTCAGGGTCAGGTTAAGGATTTATATAGACCTCTCCAACGATCCGGATCAGCGAGGCAGGATCCCGCCTCCCGCCCAGATCGTACCACGTGTCGGCCCCGAAGATCGAAGCGACATATTCGATCTGAACCGACGCTTTGAGTACAGAATCAAGGAGGCGTCCTGTCAGATCCGAGAGCCCCATCATGAGCCCACGATGCGGAGCAACCTCGAAAGATGAAAGGGCGCCGCCCTGCCTTCTCCCATTAAAGATGCCCCAAAGCGCGCAAAACAACGGAATAACTCAAAGCCACCTGGCCCCCGCTAATACAATAAGTGTAGCTACTTCCTTCGCCTGATCTCGCAAACAGCTCGAACTCGGAAGTTAGGGGGTAGTGTTGGAGAAAAAATGAGTCGTTCCGAAACACATGGGCACATGACCATCATGTGCTTGAAGGCGTTCGACCCGAAGGCGCCCGACCCGGAGGCGCCCAACCTGGAGGCGTCCGACTTCAGGACACCCGACCAGGCGCCCGACCTGAAGGCTCTCGACCTGGCACCCGACCAGATGCTCGACTCCGAGATGCCCGACCCGGGCACCCGACCTCAGCATCCTCGACCTTGGGCTTCCTCAGCATCCTCGACCTCGGAAGCCCGACCTCGCCCCGTCACATCACAGCAGTCACATCCTTCTGCAGCTTGGTCGGGGACCATGCCCTGCCACCACTGTCAACAATTAATGCGTATGGCCTCCGCAGATCTTCGGCTTACTCAACAATTAATGCGTATGGCCTCCGCAGATTTTCGGCTCACTCAACAATTAATGCGCATTGCCTCCGCAGATCTGCGGTTCACTCAACAATTAATGCGCATGCTATCTACGGATCTCAAGCCCTTCATGGCAAACAGCTGACCTGCTCGGCTACGTTCGATCAGCCATGACGACTCACTGGCTCCGGCCTGATCTCCTATGGCAATGCAATAACTCACACGATCGTACATTAATTTGGACGACATGCTCAATCATGACGGTAACCCATTCACCCCGTCACATCACAGGTATACCTGTATCCCACTATAAAAGGAAAACACCTCCTCCTTAGAGGGGGTTAGACTCTGAGACTCCAGAACATACTCTCTCTCCTTCCACACATTAGCCCCCTCTGACTTAAGCATTGGAGGACCGGCGCCGGAAACCCCGGCCACCTGTTTTTTGCAGGTCTTCCGGAGGATGCCGCCCGCCGACGGACCGCTACCCGCCATCTCACACCGGAGCTCCTCTTTCTCAGCCGATCGGTCACCCCCGGGTCCAAATTCCAGCAACAAGAAGAAATACAATCATTAACATACACACAAAAACATGCATGTATACATGCATACGTATATACTTGCACTTATACATACGTATATACTTACATATAAATATGTAGGATGTGTTCGAGCTACACTTGGTGCAAATCTTATAGAGTTATACCTTTTTTGAATTGGACGATGAGGATTCCACATTGATGACCAATTTATTGGATATATTCTATTATTTCTAAATTGCTTACATATAAAAAGTCATGTGATTTGGAGTTTTCTAGCTTATGCATCAAAAAGTCAATAAATTGTCAAAATTTTAACCACTTGATGCACAAGTTGAAGATTTTCAAATCAGATGATTGTAAATAGTTTAGAGATAGTATATCATATCCAATAACTCAAATTCTCGATATGGGACTCCATCATCCAACACACAGGATGTACATCTCTATAAGAGTTACACTAAGTGTAACTTAAATCGGACCCTATCATATATACGTACAAACATATACAAGCTTATGTACAAATACAGATACATGCACACATACATATATATACATGTATATTCACATTGTGATGTTGCAAACAACATGGAAGCATGCATCAAATTATAAAGAAAATCTCCGAACGTTGTCATGATTCACTCTAGTTTTTAAGACCTAATATTATCTAGCTTTCTTTTCTTCGAAGATAAAACATAGGGTTGTATAATACAGTAGTGGCGGAAAGGAGAGTGAATCTTTGAAGATGTAACATTACAAAGCTCTTTGAGAATCTAGTGCCTCAGTGATCATCAAACAGAGTTGAGCTAGGTTAGCTAATTAATCAGTGCTCAGTTGAGCCTCAATACAAACAGGCTTCACATCTCTTCATCTTGGTCATAAAATATCTTGTGAGCAGTTATCATAGAAAGGTCACACCTTATCTCTCATGATTGTAAGTGCTTAAGCCACACAAGCTTTAATTGGGCAATCGATTGAACTAAAACAAAGTACATTTTAACTTCTTATACCACCAAACTGTAGGTAATGTATATTTTGTAAGCCCCATAAGGTAAAGTCAGATTAGTAGACATACCCAATGAACAAGGTGTTGCTCATGTGTTGGTTTTGTAAAGTCTATGGCTCTCCTTCCAATAATAAGCTCCAAAAACACAACTCCGAAACTATATACATCCGACATTTTTGTTAGCGGGCCTGTTAATGCATACTCTGGAGCACAGTAGCCATAAGTCCCCATCACTCTTGTAGAAACATGGCTCTTATCTCCAACTGGACCAAGCTTGGCTAGGCCAAAATCAGGTAACTTTGGGTTGTAATCTTCATCAAGAAGTATATTTGATGCTTTTAAATCACGGTAAATCACAGGAGGGTTGGCTATATCATGCAAGTACTCAAGGCCTTTGGCTGCACCAACTGCGATTTTGATTCTTGTATACCAATCCAGTGGCTTCTTATTTGGTGATAGATCTGTAGGTAATTAAGTAAAACCAAAGGTTAATTGGAGAAACCTTGGCTCATTTTATCAAGAAAGGAATCAACAGTCTCATGAATTATACCTAAGAGATGATCCTCCAATGAACCCTGTGGCATGTATTCATATACTAGAATCTTTTGGTCACCATCAGAACAGTATCCAAGCAAGCTGACAAGATTCTGGTGGTGTAGGAGACTGAGCATTAGTACTTCAACAAGGAACTCTCTGTTTCCCTGAAATCCATTCCTATCGAGTTGTTTAACTGCTACAACCTGAGGAAGTTAAACTGAGAATTAGATCAGGCTCCTTTTATAGTCTATAGCAGAAGAAAGATTGCTAGAAATGGCGTTACTTCATTCGTGCCTTCAAGGCGTCCTTTATACACTCTTCCAAATCCACCTTCACCAAGTAGGTTCGAGGTGCTGAAGTTCTTGGTAGCTGCTGCCAATTCATGGAATTTGAATACCCGAGATGCAATATTTTCATTGCCAATCCGCAAAATCTCCTCAGCTGCAGACCTATGCTTGTCACTATCTGCAAACATAAAATTTTGGTTTCCTCAGAAATGGAAAAGTGGATCTGAACTAGAAGTAACATTGGTTTGGTTCGACAAAATGAACTATAGAAATTGATCCTAAAGCTGCAACAGAGTTTTCATTCAACCATTTATTTGAAACAAGGAATGAAGGAAATAATTATTTTTTTATGAAGGGAAAAGAAAGGAAAATAAATAAATAACCAATAGATAAAGCCACTTTGAAACACTATAAGTGGGATGAAGCAATATTAGAATGGAAATATGGTGCTCTCTTGATTTTGTTCATCTTCCTTGAAGAATTATTAAACAAGGGCTTTCTAATGTTTAGTTCAGGGTCAAGCTAGTGTCCTGCTAAACTTTTTGATTTCATATGCTGGCCTATTTGTTTGTTTGCCATGTCCTATATAGCTGTAGCTCATATATAATGGAAAAAAAAAAAAATTTAGTAGTTGACTCACCTATTGGTGAATACCCTCTTAGGTAGAATGGTTGTATAAGAAGGTATTGCCTTTAAAGGCCTAAATATAGCATTCATTCATCTATAAAATATTTAGTTAAAAGCTATTGAATAAGATTAAGTTATCAGGAAATTTTAAAACTTTTGCCTTCATTGACAGGAGAATTTTGTAATGATATGATTTTTTCTTTATTTTTGTCTGTGAGGGAAAAAATATGGCATATTTCGGTATGATATTCAATCATCAATATAAATCAATTATAAACTCATACTTGATGAACCATTTTTATCGATACATCTGAATTAGTCCAAGCTAACTCTATCCTAATGTATCACCAAAATATGACATTGAATGTGGAAGAAAAATTGAGATGGCAGCACATAACTTCTTAAAAATTCTATTAAGAACTGCAACAGGAAATAAACCTAATAAATGATGCAAATTTAAAAAATTATCCTTCAAACTATTAAAAAAACTCAATTTCAATATCAATGTCAACAAATTTTTAGCTTATATATTGAAACAGAAAAAATGAATTATCATTTCGACCATGATAATTATTGTCTTGATAAGATGAGAGCAGGGAAGAAAGTGCATACTGGATCTGAAGGACATGTTGCTAACAAGGGACTTAATTCCATTCCCTTTCTTCTTCCTTTCCTTCCTCATCCTCCATGGCCACTTTGTCTTCCTCTTCTTTGTTTGCTTTTTGTTCTCCTCCGGCGACTCGTTACAACAGACACAACTCATCATCTTCTTTCCTCTCCTCTTTGTGCAGCTTATTATCCCCATGATGGATATTGTGCTTCTGTGTATCAACCCAAGAGTGAATCAATCCACTCTCAAGCTGAAACCATAAGAATAAAGATTGAGGATTATGATTTTTTAAAAAAAAACAATTACAGAAGAAATCTGGGATTTTTGAAGAAAAAAGTGCTTTATGGTTTTTTTTTTTTTTTTTGCTGAAGGAAAAGGGGAAGAGGGGGAAGGGACAAGCCTACTCCCTCGTAGCAGCCCCCACTAGGCTCCCATCCCGCCAGGAGAATGTTCGATGCGGGTAAAAATGACCGTGTGTTGGGCATCCCAGCCGGTTTTACTCATACTCTCCCCACCTGTAGGCCGGTTTGGTTACCCGACCCGACCCGACCCTCCATGTGAGTACGTCACACTTGGCACCACCCAGGCTACCAGCCGACCAGTAGCGCTTCCAGACCCCGTGTCCAAGCTAGGGGCATCCGGTCTTCAAATTTAATCGACGCCCATGCGTTTCGAACCTGGAACCACTTGGTTGGAAGCAAACGCCCCATTCCAACTGGGCTACCACCTTGATGGAGTGCTTTATGGTTATTTAGTTTTTGATTTTTGCCTGTTTCCAATGGACAGAAATGGCCGGGTTTGTTTGGCCTGATGGTTGGACAGAGAGCGTGGGCTAAATTTGGATTCTTTTTTTCTTAGTTTTAACTTTGAATTCATTTGTTTCTTATTTATTTAATCAGTTATTTAATTTTGCTTGAGACTTGGGCTGGCCTGGGATTTCGGTTGGGAAGAAAGTGATAAGAATGCAGGTGGAGGGATGAAAGACTTATTAACGGTCTTTTGTGCTTCAGAGTATGGTCAGGAGTTGGCCCTCACTTATTGAGCCCAAAAATCCTAACCTTCTGGTGCAGTCCATGGAAGAGACCGGGCTTGATGGACAACCATAAGTCATTGGAGGTGGGCAACGAAGATAAGGCCAATCATATTATTTCCTATGAAGAGAACCATGACGAATTAGAGATCTCAAGATTCAACTGTATAATATATTGAAATGGAAGAACGATTTGGTGCACTTTAGTGCACATCAAAAGTTCTATGGGCCTAGCTATTAGAAGTTCTCTGGGCCCTGAATTGTGGTACTACCCAAAACCGTAGGATTTGGGGGATACTAAACCGAACCGATGGGGAAATAAAATGATTCACCCTGTAAGCTTGATACTTGGTGAATGGGCCAAACTATTAAATAACCTATCATGCCCCAAATTCGGAATATAACACAGCTATGCTACTATAAGGTACCGCCCACGATAATACGAAGCCAACAATCATAATCTGCATGCAAATCCATCATAATTCATAAATAAAATATAATAAAAAGGTCCAATTCCATCATTCTTTAAGTAATTAGTTAAATACCAGTTCAGAGCATCTAAATTCAAATTTAAATACCAAAATATAAAACAATCAAAATCCATAAGTCGCCAACTACAAGTTCATAAGCAATTAATAAATTAAAATCCTACTACTAAAACCTCCGAACTTGCTAGCATGAACCTTCCAAGTCTATATCAACTCTTACTCCTAGTAACGTTACTCGTTTGAAAAAGTTGGAAAGAAGAAATATGAGCTACACTGCTTAATAAGTAAAACTTGCACTTCCTTACCGGAGTATAAGCTTTTATTTAAACAATACATCATTAAAGAAAGTAATAATTACTTCAAAATAAAGTATTTTATAGTACATGATAAAGCAAGTTATAAAACAAATTATGCAAAAGTACAAATTATCCATATTTCATAAACATAGTTTCAAGTTTATATTACAAACAAAATCATAAATCATTCTTTTCTATTTAGTCGTATCATAGTTTAAAGCATTGTTCATAGATATTTGTGCTAAGATTACTTTATATTCGTAATAGGGCCATATTTCGTAATTGATAAAGTATCGTATTTTATATGCCAACTTTATACTTGTTAGCAGAGTTGTGTTTCATATGGTGCTAGCTCTAGGGTATCAATTGACCCCTAATTCTATAGGGTGTTATAGCTATTTGAGAATTGAGGGCTCTTAAAAGCATTTATACCTTTTTCTTAACCCATACACATAACAAAGTAGAAAACACTAAATGGTATGACAAACTTCGTGTTTCACAAAACAAACTATATTCACTAAAAATAAACCATTTTTCATAACAAAGTATCATTTTTGTAATATATATGTTGATATTTTCTCTTAAAAAAATGATATCATCAATGACAAACCATATGCATAGAAAATATATAATAATTTGAAAACTAATAAGGAGTCTAAGATATACTTTCCTCTTCCATTTTGAACCTTCAAAATTCATTAAGCAAATCAGCTAGATCTTTTTAAAGATATTAAACATACAATTAATTCCTATTTTGATAACTTTAATAGTATTAACATGACAAAAAAAAGGGTGAAGGTTGGTCAGGTGATGTTTGGCAGCTCTAGGTGGGTCTAAGCGGTTCAATCGATGAATCATAAAGAACGAGCTTAATCCAAGTCAAAATTATTTGATAAGGTTCATCAATAGTGGATTTCTATAACACTCAACCAGAGCTAAGATGATCAGTCCGACAAATTGCCTAGGCACCAGGACGGTTTAGGACCTTTTTGTAAGGGTCAACTTGAGTCCATAGCAAGAAGAGGCAAAATCCTGTACTAGAATCTTTGGGTTTGCTTAGAGAGAAACAGGAAAAACAGAAAGAAAGTAGAGAGAGAAAGAGAAGGCTTCGTCTCTCCAAGAAAAAAGAAAGGGGCGGTGACGATCGTTGGATATTGGATAGCTAGCAGTAGTGACCAATTGGCAACAAATCAAAGGAAAAAGGGCTGGAAAAATAGGTGACAAGGAGATTTTTTTTTTTTTTTATGGTTGTTGGCCATCCATTGGTGGTCATGGCTTCGTCAGGGGGAGTCATAAAGAGGTTAAGGAACTCAATTAAGGGGCCACGACACTGGTGGATGGGGGATCCTCTACTATGAGTCAACTAATGTTGCAAGGACACTGGTGGGGCCCATGGGTCAAGAATAGGAGAGAGAAAGAGGGTGATTACATAGGGAACTTTTGTTCTTCTTTCTTTTTTTTTCCTTTACAGGGGAAGAATGATGGAGGAGAAGGGCTGGTGATTGGGCTGTGGCGCTGATGGGTCTTGGGCAAAGGTATGGCAGAAGCAGCAATGCACGGCCGGCGATAGTGACCGATGGAAAAGAGGTGTGGAAATCAACCAAAAATAGGACTAAGCAGGAGGCCCTTTGTTCAGTCATTTTTAGGTCCAAGCTGGCTTGGTCTCCAATGATAGCCACAAGCCAACGTGGAGGACCAGTCGAGGGCTTCGGCGACGAGCGTCGCTGGCAGACATTGCCGAAAAGAGGAAGAGAAGATGGCCAAAAAGAGGGGATGGAATAATGGCTTCCTTCTTGGTTGTTTTTTGGCAAAAAATCGAAGTTGGCAGTGGTGATTTAAGGTCCAAGGAAGAATGACATGGTAAAGAGAAGAGAGGTGGGGGCTTATCTTGGCTCCAGCAAGTGCCTTAATTTCTAGCAAACACAATAATAGGGGGCAACAGCAAGAGAGGGATGGAGGTGGCATTCGCTGATGAGGGTAGACCATAGGCGTTGGAGTTAAGCTGTGGTGTGGGGGCTCTTAAATATAGGTGGAGGCTAGGGTTTTCTAATTTCCAGTCCCTTTAAAGAACTCCAACTCCCAGTAGGAGTCATCGAGGAAGAAGACTCCCATCACTTTAGAAAAAAAAAAAAAAAAAAAAGAAGACTCCCATCAGGGGTCCTCTTCCAGCTAGACACGTGCAAGGCACGTGCCCCAAAAAAATTCTTTTGTTTGTTTTTTTTTTTTCATGTGTGTGTGGGCTTGGGGCTGCTTTAGAGATGGGATGGTCAAGCAGACCAGACAATTCACCCTTCGCCCGCCCCCACCCTCCTCACTATCCCTCCACCCCCCTCCAAGCCCCCCACATGTCTTTCGAAGCCCTCGAAAGTCCACCACAACTGTCAAATTGGGCATGTTTGTTAGCCTTAGGCCTTCCTACAAGCCTGTATTTAGTGTCCAAGCCTGCCCGATTTCAAGGGTGGGCTGTGAGGCCCAACATGTAGATTTGGTTGTAGCTCAGCTGTTGTTACTGAAAAATCAGGAAGGAGTAAGCAAAATATACAATGCTAGTTCTTAGCAATATGTGAAAAACAACCATGAACTCCGCTGAGCGTGAAGGGCACCATATATAAGATTAAAAGAAATCAAAATCATATATCCAAATTCGAGGAAAACAGAAGGGAGCTATATTCAAAATCTGGAACTTCCACTTGGCTTGTCCCTCCTGATCTTTGTCATTTGTGTACTTGGAACTTCAGGTGTCACACTAATATCTTATGTTCAAATCCCCTTGGATAATTTGGAATGCTCCAAACTCTTAAAACTGCTTGAAAATTCCTTCTTCATCTTCGTCTCAATTGTCCATTTAGTCATTTACTTGTCTTGTTTCTTCAAGTTCCTTTCTATCTTGTAGATATTGTTGATGCTACTTCCCTGCTCAGAAGATTATCCAAATGGTTGACATCATGTTGACAACTGCTTGCAGAAAGAGATCTGACAAGAAATATGTCCTGTTATGATATTAGCTATGATTCTAAGATCTTGCCCTTGCTAGTTGTGAACTACAAAGTAGAAACACCGTAGATGTCATTTTTTGTTGGTTGTCATGGTTGTCATACGGTACATTATTATATTGTGCTGCTATTTCCATTTGAAGTTTGGAGGTTTGCTCTTTTTTTTCTTCTCTCTCTCTCTTTTTTTTTTTTTTTTTTTGCATGTACATGTATATGCTGGTTGGGAAGGGGAAGAGAGAGACTGAGTGCATGAAGTGACAAATGACAACTAGTGAATCCAACACAGACATGCATTATGCGCCACTCATATATAAATGCTTATGCTGAGCTTTTCAAATTTCACGATACTTATTCAATGGTTTAAAACGGTCAAACAGCTACAACAAAGTAGTCATTTTTAAGAAGAGAAAAAAATATATATGACATTGAAGATACAGAAGGATTTTTTTCAGAATCATCATTTCTATCATGAACTTGTTATACATCGTGGGACACTAATGTCATGCTCAAATCCCCATGGAGATGGGGTTCAAAACCCTGCACACCTTTGATGTCCACTTGGATTTCTAATGACCTATTCATGCTGTGTAGGATGATAATGAATGAGTCGTATCTTCCTGCTTTCGTTGGGTTGGTCATCTCAAGATCAAGTGATTGGGTCAGACTACCTCACTCTGTAAATCAATGCCAGCAGAATTATCATAATATCATCCCCGTTTCTGACAGAGTTTTCGTCTTCTTGTTGTTATAGTTGGATGGGTTACTGCAAGAAAGATAGATTCAGTGATTGGATCATTTCTTCATCCCCTTGCTCACAAGGTCAAATTGTCTTGCATTGAACTAGTGATTTATTTAATTTCATCTTCAATTGTTAGTATTTCAGCATAAATCATGTAATTAATGTGAAAATGTTCAAACATTTCGTATCTTTTCAATACAGGTTTTAATTGGATGTGTCTCGCTAGCTATGATGGATAAGAAACCTCCTACGTTGTAAGTGCTTTGAACAACCTTGTCGCCGAGACACGAGTAGTACCATTTTAAGGAATACCTATCATAGTTGAGCATACATCTTGATCTTTTCTTGTCATGTGGCATTTATTTCAATATTCATATGCCCTTTCGGATGGGCTAGGGCAACTATTTAAACTGATCTAACATGATTTACTGAAATTTGATGCTAGAAATGTTTGTGTTTTTGAATATCATACATAGGTGAAAGGCAAAAAGCACCCCCAGGTCATATGCATGTATATTTTTTTTTCTCTTTTCCTTCAATCACTAAAGGTTGTGAACCTGGTGTTTAGTTCACTTGCACACTTGAGTGGTTTGTTTTAAATGAAATGTTCCCCTAAAGTAGCACATGCAAATTTTTCCTCTTGGCTGGCTGTGTTTTTTCCATAGCCATCTTGGTGACTCTCTCTTAAAATTATTCTCTTTATGTGAGGATCCGTACAAGTGTATGTTTAGTCCCATATTGATTATTCGCTGAGTAAATCTTGGATACTTATATAGGATCAATGAACCCAAATAATACCTTCCGGCTAACCATTTTTAGATGAGATCCTAAATTGTTACAAATGGTATCAGAGTGGATCTGACCTATAACTTATGTGGACTAAGGCACACTGCAGCACAGATCCATTATGGTTGACTATGGGCCGATCATGGTGCTTATAATTAAATTTGAATGGATTTGAACCCTTAGCCTGATGAGAATATAAGGGCTTAAACATGGGGAGCATATGAGGATCCGCGCAGATGTGTGTTTAGTCATGCATCAATTATTCACTTGATAGATCTTGGGTACTTATATAAGATCAAAAAAAATTAATATTGGGGACTTGGTGCCTAACAAGGATCCGATAAAGTAATAAAATGTTTATTCAGAAAGGGCTTTAAACCATAAGAATGACTTTGAACAATAATATGGGAGCTGTTCTCTATAGTCAACTAATATTGGACTGGAAAAATCAGGTGAATATATGCTGATATGGATATGTATGGATCAAAGTATTTGTGCACTGTAACTCTAGCTGACACCTGCTAGTGTATTACTTTAGTATAATACTTAGCATATTGCTAAATTTATTTAACAGGGAATTATGTAGATGGCTACAAAGCAAGTTCTGTAACAAATTATTTGTCTGCCACCAAACAACAGCAGCTCCTTCAGTAGCGAATGGAGCAAAACACACCAGTAAGGGATCAGCTTCTAACATGGAGAAATGGTGCATATGCTCAAGCAACAAGCCTTCATGGTTCCACAAGTCATTTTCTTGTCGGTGTATTGAGGCTGATGGAAGTGCTGATCATGTTTATCGTTCCAAGCCAATTGCATCTAAAGGTTTTGATGTTTGGAATAGTTGATAAATAAGTTCATCACCTTTTTGTAAGAAATAGAATAGTTAATATTTTTTGCTTAAGGCTTCTTTGGCTAGTTGTGTCCAGAATTTAAGTTAAATAGAGACTATCTTCGATGTAGCACAGGGTGCAACTAAAATAGGTACTAGATCTACTGAACTATGCCAAACTTTGTAGGAGCCATCAGATTCGTGGGCAAAGACTTCAACATATAAGTATTTGATTTTATTTTCCTCACTCATAGGATTTAGAGGTTTTCACTGGTTCCTACAAATTTTCATTGGAGATAGTACCAAATTTTAGTTATACACTCAATAAAGTCGGAAAACAAAACGTCCCGGAGCTCGCGAGGCAGCTCCCCGTCCCTTGCCCATAGGGTACTACTGGCATGGTTAGCCACATACGTGGCCACTCAATCCGCAGCCCCGTTGGCTTCTCTAAACACATGCTTCGCCTGGACCACCCCTCCGTCCCTCATCATCATCCATATATCGCAGACCAAGGGATGGTTGGTAGCACCGACACTCCGACCCCCCTGGATCCAACTAATGACCGTAGCCGAGTCACCCTCCAAAATGACTGATCTAGCTGAGAGCATATGCTGAGCGTGTCGAAGACCCACCCAGGCAGCTCTCAGCTCCGCTCCAAGAACCGTGCAGTCAAATAACTGACAGCCTCCTGCCGCCACAACCCTAGAGCTCGGGTCCCGAATAACAAAACCCGCCCCACCCTTTGTGCCACCATCCAGCACCGACCCATCAAAATTGATCTTGAGGAAGCTTGGGGGTGGGGGCTCCGAGGTGAAAAACACCATGCGAGAAGCTGCCGAGGTAGAAAGGAAACTCCAGATATTCCGAGCTATCAAAAGTTCATCTAAGGAGGAAGCACGACTAATCTATGTCGCCTGCGCCCGGGCGCTCTCCGCCACGATCCTTGGCGACATGCTCTGCTCACCAAAGGTTCGAGCATTCCTTGTCAGCCATGTATGGTATGCTGTACAGGTTGCTCTAACCGCCTTTAGGCGTGTCAACGGGTTGCCCGACCACCCACGGATGGTTCGTAAGAACTGGTCCCCCCGAGACCAATCCTCCTGCAGCAGCCCCGCCACATGCCATGCCGCCCTCGCCCATATGCACTGAAACAGTGCATGGTCTACCGATTCATCAACTCCGCATGCCCCGCACTCGGGGGGTGTCCTCAAACCTCATTCGCTTAGTACTGGTCTTGTCGGAAGCCGATCCCAGGTGACTTTCCATAAGAACAGTGCGACCCTCGGATGGAGGTCTAGGCGCCAGACCCAGGAACACTTTGGTCCCGACTCATGCTTTGGCCGAAGCACTCGGGAGAGCTCCCCCACCCTCACTCCGGTCCTACACGATGTGCTCCACACCTGGGTATCCGGACCCGCATACCCCGGGATCAGAAGGGACCGAACCCTCTCAGCCAAGTGTGCCCCAAAAATGTGACCCACCCTAGCCTCATCCCAAGCAGCCCTCCCCGGGACAAAGAGGTCGCAGACCCGCAGTCCCTCTACTGCCTCAATATCAACCATAATCAGCCAGAGTCTCAAGGGTAGGGCACCCACCCATGGTCACCAACCACATCAATACTCTGCCCATCGCCTATCAACCATCTAGTATTCTCCTCGATCGTGGAAAGATATCTTGCAATCTCTCGCCACATGAATGAACAGCGACGCCCACTACGAATCGCCCCTGCAGTGCCGGTTCGGCCATATCTGGCAGCCATGGTCGGACTCCAGAAGCCCTGTGGCTCCAGCATGAATCGAGCCGCGTGTCGGGCAATCAGCGCCTCACGCCGCTCCACAAGAGACAAAATCCCGAGGCCACCCTCCCTCACTGGTAGGAAGACACTCTTCCATGCCACTAAATGCATCTTGTGACCCCCTCCATACGACCCCCATAGGAAGCTCCGAAATAGCCGCTCAATCCTCATCAGCACTATTTTCGGAACCACTGTGTTGGCCATGAAGTGAACCGGCATGGAAGCTAGCACTGATCTAATCAACGTCAATCTACCCATCATAGAGAGCGAAGATGCCCTCCATCCCTCCAGTCTACTCTGAATCCGCTGCACCAGACCAGAACACTCCGCTGCCCATAACCTCATGCCCGTGATGGGTACTCCCAGATAGCTCCAAGTTCCATCCTGATCTGGCATCCCCAGTAACCTCCGAATCTTCTGTCTAACCCTATGCTCGGTGCTAGGGCTGAAGGAAATTGTTGACTTCTGAAGGTTTACCTTCTATTCCGACATTGCACAGTACTCCGCTAATACTCTCCTGAGGACTCGTGCATTCGCTACCCGCGCCCTAGCTAGGAGTAGATAATCGTCTGCGAATAGTAAATGTGATATAGACCGAGACCCTGGGGCGGGAACAAACGTCTCCAGCTCCCGGTCAGCACAAACACCCCGCAGAGCCCGAGACAGGACATCTGAACAGATAATGAACAAATATGGGGATAAAGGACATCCCTGTCTAAGCCCCATAGTAGACCTAAAGAAGGGGGAAGGCGTGTCGTTGATCAGGATGGAAAATCTCGACCCCCGGACGCACCCCAGCACCCACTCAATCCAGGTCTGATGAAACCCAAAGCATTCCAAAGCGCGTCGCAAGAAACTCCACCGAATTCTGTCGTAAGCCCATTCCATGTCTAGCTTGACAGACATCATGCTTCGTCGTTTAGAGGCCCGTCGAAGATCCCACATCATTTCTTGGGCCAACATGACGTTATCAGAGATACTCCTACCCCCCACGAAAGCACCTTGCTCCTGGCAGATGAGGCCTGGCAGCAGATGCTTCATCCTGCCCACCATTATCCTTGCCACCACCTTATAAAGGGTTGT
>JAOXJJ010000069.1:15504471-15530533 GCA_025769935.1 Phoenix roebelenii | reverse complement strand
GAGGTCGGCCACAGGCTCATCCACCCCCTGGGCCATCGGGTCCATCACTACCTCGGGATACATCCCCCCACGCTGACGGTCATCCTCACTCGCTCCGGAGACAGCCCGCAAAATAGCCACTCGGACCCTCTGTACCACCGTCGGATGATCCACCATCGGTCTACTAGTGGTCCCTGCGACAGCAATCCGGTCATCGCTGCTGTCCCCCCGGGGTACCCCCTCTTGGGAGGCCTGAGGCAACTGCTCTGCCTCGGGGTGGCTGACCAACACCCGGTCCCCAGCCCCCTGGGCCCCTCCGCCAAGGTCACGCTCGCCCGGGCTAGACTCCTGCGGGGGGGCTAATGTGACTCCAGTACCTGCCGGGGGGGTTTCTGGTCGGGGTCTCTCTCCTAACTGGGGCGGAGAACCAAACCAGAACACTATAGATGATCCCCGTGCTGGGTCCTCAGTGCTGTCCACCAGCCCAGGCGCACTCAATGCTCCTAGTGACCCGAAAACCTCTCGTCCTAATGTCTCTAGATCCATCACGTGATGTCTACTCGCCGGGTCCGTCCCCTCGCATGACGTGAGGCCAAACCGGAAAGGACCAAGCCCCGAAGGAGCGAGCCCGGGGTCTCCCGACTCACAAACAGGCTCGCTCGAAGCCTGTTGCCCATGGGGCCCAACAGGCGCACGCGGCCCGCCCGGCGCGCGGCCCGGTCGGTGCGCGCGTTCCTTTGGGCGCGCGTCTCGCTGGGGGCGCGCGGTCCATCGGGCGCCACTGGCACCCAAACGACGCGCGCGCGCGAACGTGCCGTGCACATCACGTGCAGCGCACGTGCGCGCGCATATCCAGACCCAAACGGGCCGTTGGCGGCTCGCGGCCCAGCATCCCTGGGTCGCTTGCCCAACAGGCCCTTGGCCCCACCCACAAACCCCGGTGGGCCGGGCTGCACAGCCGGATTGGCCCAAATCGCCGCCGGCCCAACCTCAATCGGCCCGTCATCCGAGTCGACCCGACCGACTCTGGGTTTAAAGGCCGAGTCGACCCGGTTGCTGCTGAGGTGGGAGTCTGGTACTCCGTCACCCACCCCCTCCACCGGCGTGCGTTTCGGCGGCGAATGGCAGCGGGCGACCTTGGTTGGTTTCTGCCAACCATCGAGGTCCGGAGGAGATGTGACCGGAGGCTAGCCCAGTCCCCTGGAGACAGCGGCCGAGGCGAGGGCAACTTGGCCTTCGGCTCGGCCGTCTTCCCCGGTCGCGGCGGTGGCTGCGGCGGCCCTCGCGGGAGCCGAGGTCAGTTCGCCACTAACCAAGGGCCATAGATCGGCCCTTGATCGACCTCCCCGGCTCCCAACTCCGATCCTGCCTGAGAAGCCCCCAAATCCACCCCCATCTCCACCGTCCGCTCTGGCTCCGACTGGCGGCAGGCCGTCGCCGAGTGGCCAATCCTGCCACAGCCGGTGCAGTAGTCGGCGATATTCTCGAAGACGAAGGGCTGCCACCGCACCCTCGTCTTCCCCCTTATCAGAACCACCGGGAGAAGGGGCTTGGTGGCATCGATCGCCACCTTCCCCGCGTGAAACCCATGGCTCGCCGTTGTTCGGTCACCCCGTCAACGGCGAGCGGCCGCCCCACGTGGGTTGCTATCTCTAGTATTGTCGCAGCCGACCAGTATTCCGGCGGGAGCCGGGGTAGCCGGAGCATACCACGACCGTTTTCACGGGGACCTCCCCCGGCGCAAACTCCGGCACCCACGGCTACATAGCGAGAAGCTGCCCCGCCACCACCCATAGGCCTCCATTGAGTGCCCGGTCCCGGTTGGCCGTCGACCCAAACCTCAGAGCTAGGTGGTCGTCGAATAGCGGCACCACCTCCACCTTTCCTACAAGTTTCCCACGGGTGGCCACATCCTTGGCTACCCCCTCGGCCGATACCCAGCAGCCGAGGCTACGGGCCACCACCGCGAGGCCTTCCCACTCCCTGCGAGCGGCCTCGATGGGCGCCTCCGACAACTCCAAGACTGTCGGGAAGCGGCGATTCAACCGAGCCACATCCACGTCCGAGGGCCAGTGAGTCACCCAAGGCCCCAGCCTCGCCGGAGTCCTGGATGTCTCCCCCCATTCCGCAGGAATCTTACATTTACCTTTGCCCTTACCTTTACCCACCACCGCTTCCGCGTACGTCGAGCTCCCCGCCGTCTTTATCCCCGAAGGTCCCGCCTGCTGATCCATCGGCTTGGCTCCGGCGAGGCTCTGTCCCCGGACCTGCACACAGAGAGGTTAGAAGAAAAGAACCGACCTCTCGGCCCTCCCCTATGCCGGGAGAGATTACTGTCACCACCCCTCCTCAGATCACAGTTGATTCCCGATTTCCCGTGCCCCCACGGAGCTGTCCGCCGTTGACGGAGAAGAACCTCGCCGAGGGCCGCCGACGAGCAACTAGCCGTTAGGCCTCAGAGCTTTCTCTCTCCTCGGAGCTTCTCTCTCCTCAGAGCTTTTCCGTTCACTGTATTTCCTTCAGCCTTATTTCAAATATGATTTGTTCCTAGTTTAATGTCTGAATTAGGATGAGGGGTCATATTCTATATATACTTCTAATACATTATATGAGAGTGGCTTTTTGACATATTGATAGAATTTTTTAGAGAGTAATGAAGGGTTCTTCAATTCAGTTTGCTTCAATTTGTATATTGATCTTCAAAGTCTAACTGGAGAGATCAAGTCACTATTTGCCCTTCTAACTGCGTCGGTCTTGAATGAACAAATTTTTTTCTTGTGACTGTAATCTTTGCAATTGTTTGGATTTTTCTTCCATGTTCTGACTTCTAAAATCTTGTTAAATATTTTGTCATTCCAGGTGATAACATTGTTTGTCGTAGCAATAACGATAGAGGTCATGTGGCTAGATTCTATTAATTATTGGTTGAAATATACTAAAATTCCTCTTATCCAGCTATGACCAAGCCAGCACAGAGGTTAGATCACTGAAGGGACCTATCATGTATTACCTAGTCTGAATCAATCTCAACCTTTAAGATTTGTGATACAATCACTATAATAAGAGTAATTGAGGTGCAATGAGCAGGCCTTTTTTTAAAAAATGTCTTTCTATGGCACTTGCTCTGAAGGATACAGGAAAGGGAAGGGCAAATATATCACCATTCAATATGTGTCAATTCAACTAGCTTGCCTATGGTGGTATTTGTTTTATGTTCATGAATAATTCCTGAATATAATGACGATTGCCTGGAGTGTTTAGCATTTGCTTGCCCTTGGGGTTGATGAATCTGTAAGGATTGGAGGGTATCTTTTAATAAATAATCATAAAAAAAGGGTTGATGCTGTGTTTGCATCTCTTTTTTCCTTTTACTTTTTTAGATAAAGTGATATACTTAACCATGATTCTATGGAAATGCCATGGTATCTAATGCTTGTGCATAAGATTGGTATGGAGAAATGCAGATTGAGCTGAATGTTATGATTGGAGTTATGGACGATAGCATTAGAGGATAATAGCTTGAGATTTATGTTACAAACTACAGTTTCATTTTGTGTTGGCTACATCCTATAGTTCTGTTATTTCTTATATATTATACAAGACCCTCAAGAGAAGCAAGGTGAGGAGGGAAAATAGCTGAGTCCATGACTCAATCTAACAGGAACCAATCAAACATACCGAGCTTTACAAAACTGGTCTTTGTTCTTTGAATTTATTTTCTGAAATTATTTCTTCTCCCAGATCCAAAACGTTCGTATTATTTTTTAAAGTTACATGCCATATACTAAGCTCATATTAGATGCAAATAGCCTCGAAAATTAGACAAATGTGGAGAATTGAGGAAACAATCTCCTTTTTCACACAATAGCCAACTAAGACAACAAGGTTGCACTTAGAATGGCTTTTCGTCCCTGTTTCACATGTCACACTGTTCTTAGAGATCATGCTTAGCAAAGCACCATAAGCATGAGCAAAATTACAATATATGAGTTAATATTTCCACAACTTCCCCAACCAAAGAATGATGTTTTATGGGATTTCCTATAACCACCTCTTTATAATAAATGTCAGTTCTTTTTGTACTTGAAAATATTTTTGTCAGCACATTTAAGAAATTTTCATTTGGTGTTCCTTATGTAGTAATTTTGGTGTAAGATGCCAGTCTTCTCCTAGTAGACCTGTTGATTTATCTACCTTCATACAAGATACATATATTATTTGTACTCAGCCTTGCCTTTCAATTAAGATGAGACAGAGAAATTATACATTCATAATTTTTATTATTCGAAATGGTAATTGAATTTTTCTTAAAAGAATGTTTCATGAAAATGTACTCAAGTCAGCATCTTCAGAGACCAAGAATTTATGCACCCTAAAACAAGGCAGGGAGGGGGGATACAGTAGTTAATAATCATCGTAATTAAGCTTTAATATTATCCCCGGCAGAAAATTATTGGGCCCAATTTGCTTTAAAATAAGAGAAACATTGTGTATATCTAGTCTCATTACTTTCTCAGTGAACCAGGAAACCTCTTGATCACCTCCACCAAAGTCATATATATGAATCTTAGCCTGATCAAAGCATTGACTATAGCTTTATATTCTTAAAAATCACTTAATTTGAAAACCTAAGCATGTATTAAGAGTTTCCAGCAATGAAGTACACATATTATCGCAACGAATTTTTTGCTAAATTATTATTATGAGACTTCTAAAAGAATATTACTGAATATTAGTGAATATTCATGATATCCGGTAAACAAGAGTACAGAATATTACTGAAACAAAATTGTTGCTCAAAAGAATGGAGTACGGTTCCAAAAGAATTCATGTTGAAGTAGTTTTAGTCTGCAAACTTTTGTTCAAAAAAATGGAGCATTGTGTCCCATTGTAACAGGGGTTTATGAAGCAAATCTGTATTCAAAGGCTTACAAGAAGGATCAAGCATATTTTCACGGCCACGACACCTCTAAGAAGTCCAAGGAAAATGCTAAGCAAGAGTCCTACCATGAAACACAGAAGAGTACTTGCTTTATCGGATAATTCAATAGCTATGGTAACTAAAAGTTCTTGCGACATAGATCACTTCACAGGTTATTGGAAGATGAATTTAATGGTTCTAAAACTTCATTTACAAAGTAGAGAAATGACTATAATAACTGTAATGTGACTTTAAGTATACAACCAATTTAAATGTATGCAGCAAGAAACAGTCACCGAGGATTGTAAAAGGGGGAAAAAGAACAATACAGAGCTGAGTGTATAAACAATGGAAATATAGGAACAGTATGGACCAATAAAATTGCCATAAGCTAATGGGAACTTTCATGGGTGCATGAAGAAATGAATATTTCTGCAGGATCTGAAGGTACATATGGCAGTTTCTGCTACTCTCGTCAATACAGCTCGTTCCACAATTGGCAATCACGCTTACTATGAAAGGTAATAAACAATGTGCTTGTCATCTTAGATTAGAATAATAACTAATCTGGGGGAAACCATCAGAAAGAAACTAATTAGATACAAAAACATTGTCCCTGGCACTGAAATTTCCTTCAGTGGATGAGACCATAACACTAAAAAGAAACTACCCTTGATGGACAGTGGATACGCTTTGTCTTTCAATTTTCTTTTCATTTTTTGTTTCTTTAGTACTCCCATTTATCTGAACTGCAATTGCACATAGAAATCTGCAAGTAGTGGTTAAGCTTTATATCATATATCCTAGCTCGGATAAAGGACAATCAATGCTGCATGATCATTATGGACCTTTGATATAATCATCTGCAAAAATATATAACCAAGAAAAACAATTGAGCAAGCAGATCCTTATGCATATCAATACTAATATAACTTGTGAGTGCTTTATACCCACAAGATACTAATCATATTACACCTGTAGGTCCAAAACAGGCCTACCACATCCATGAATGAAGTACGTCTTTCATAGTTTGTAAGACAACATTGTAGGACAACTGATTTAAGTATCATATAAGAAGAAGCATTCACCAGATGATAACTACAAAACCAGGAAGACATATGTGCAAGACTGGTTCAGCTGACAGCATATCCTTCATATTTTACTACTCACGAGTTCACCATTCACTAATGATGGAAATATGGACAATTTGGAGAAAACATCATAAATCCAGCTTATAACAAGAAACAACCAAGTCTACGTCAATTTATCCACAGGTAGGATATAAAAACCATTCACTAATGACAATAAGAAGATGCATAACTCTTCAGAATTGGAAGGTATATGTCACAAGTCCAATTGAACACCTAAATATCAAGCCTTATACCTTGTCTGTGCAATCTACTTCATGTATTAAACTAGGGCACATCGCACAATGTGCCAAATCAAGTTCATTGAGATGATGAAAGGAAGGCTCCTCAAGTTAGACAAGGATCAAAGATACCACCTAACAATATAAGCCACATAACAGCAACGGAAAAAGAAAAACAAAACCCAGCCCAAACTTCCAACCATGTTTAAATACTTAAAGTTTCCTGAACAGATTCTCAACCCCCTGAATTTTGCTGGGGCACACTCTAAACTAGTCCTCCGTCAGCCCCTGACACTTCTGTTAATTTGCATTGCAGTTGCTTCTTCCTGTTGAAAATTCTGGCATTCCTTTCTATACAGATCGCCCAGCATACATCCACCATCACCATGTCCCATGATTTCCTCCAAAGTCACTTGATCAAGGTATGGTACATCAAAGTTTGGGATCATTTTATTACCTGCCCCAAGTTTGTCTCAACCCGTTAATCTAAATTAACTTTTTAATAGATTTCTATGCAAATAAAATTATCCTCTTGTCCGTTCATCTTCTCGAAAGTCAAGATAGTAAACCATAGTCAATGAATGGTGTCATTCCTTACATGCAATGGTCATACGAAGGTTTCAAGATTATTAATCTCTTACACATTGATGCAGCAATCTTTCACATCAACTGGTCTAACTTCGTCCTCCATGACTACCTGAACTCTGCATAAGAATAAAAAAAACTTGCTTGTTAAGATGAAGAAACTTCTTAAGAGTTAAAATATTAAAACTGTCTCATAAAAAATGTCCTAAACAGTAGCCAACTAATTACAATTTGTTTATACTTCTTGGAAATCTGCATGTTCCCTACTGCTGTTGGTGTACATGAAATCATTTTCTTGAGCACAAAGCTAATCAGAAGAGATAAAAGGAAAATCAACTCAACATTCAAAAGTTGGACATTTCTTTTCGGTAAAATAAGTTGGAGATAGAAAAAAAGAGATGACATTTCACTAAACCAACACATCCAACACTAAGAATATACCTCTAGTTGCATAGACAAGAATTATATGTTGAATCTCTTGTTTGTATTAAGGACATATTAATGCAAAATCCAAAATGCTTATAATAAACCCATTGATGTAATTGGAATGTCTTATACTTCTTTCTATCTATGCACCATTTTAATGCTAATACATGACATTTTTCCAATACTGCTCAAGGTGGGGAAAGGAAGAATTGATCTGCTGTCATAAGGTTGTCGCTATTCTTTGCTAATAAGATACCTTTTATATTGTTTATACGCAAGGTATGCAGAATCGACCGAACCGACGTACCAATAAAAACTAGTACCGGTTCGATACTGGTTGGAACCAGTACCGAACCGGTTCAGAAAAAAAAAAAGGAAAAAACGTGCGGATGCGTGTGCGTCCGCGTAATGCTACAGAGTGGCATTTAATGCCACTTTGCTGCATTAAAACCCATGCGGGGCAGCGCGTGGGCTCGCTGCCCCATGCGGGCTCGCCGCGCGAGAAACCGCATGCGCGGTTCTCCGCACGTGGACCGCAATTTCCACTGCGTGGACCGCGCACGGGCACGAGTCGGAGGATGCATTTCCCCACTCGTGCCCTCACCCCTGCGCGCGGGTGCACTCCCTGCGGCCTCTCTCTCTTTTTTCTTTTTTTTTCTTCTCCTCTTCTTCTTCCCTCTCTCCTCTCTTCTTCCCTCTCTCCTCCTCTCTTTCCCCCCTTCTCCTACGAGCAAGGGACGTCTTCTTCCCCGCGAGGTGCTCGAGAGAAAGAAAGAGGCCCGGTAGTGAAGAGAGGTCTTCTTTCCCTCTCTCCTCTCTTCTCCTCTCTTCCCCCTTCTTCCCTACGAGTACCGGTGCGAACCGGTGCGGTTCGCACCTGTACTGGGCTTGTACCGGTGCGAACCGCACCAGTTCACACCGGTACGGGCAAGAAACCAAATTCGACCGTTGTACCGTACCGGTGGAGGCTTGTACTGGTACGGTATAGGCTGAACGGTCGGTTCCGACCGGTTCAGCAGACTATGTTTATTTGTAAAGCTGCATACCAGGATAAATAGGCTTAGTGACACTATAAAGGGCATAGATTGCAATAAAGGGCATAGATTGCAACATTATGATATAAGTGTCCAGTTTTTATTTATTGAAGCCAAAGTTTCCAATCTCGGTAGCAGATCCCGTATCGGTACCACACTAGCACAATGTAGGTACGGTACGATACAGAGTTTTTTGGCATACCAAGTGTTGGTACGCCATCCGTACCGAGTACCGGTATCAAACCGGTATGGTACGGTATGCCCTATATCGTCCAATTCAGGCTGATACAATGTATCTTGATTGAAGCTATATTTTGTTATCTATGGCTACTAAATATTATGGTTACAATGGAAAGAGGTGGTTTGAATTTGATATGGAAAATGTGCACATTTGATAGTTCTTGGAGTTACATTGACCACTGCCAAGCTGACTCTAGCAAATTGCTGCAGCTTCAGGAGCCATGTTTTGCAAGGGATTACAAATACATGGGACCTAGGAAAATTTTATTGTAAGCCTATTTTTTTGCATAGATGCAGTAGTTTGAAACAGAGATAAGAAAAGTTGAGCGATGAAGTTACAAACAATGTTACCGATTCTTTCACCTAGCCTTAAGTTCCAATACTTGACACTTTATTGTTATGACACTGGGACATGCACCAGCATCCACACCCACACCCAACACACATATCTAAGTCCATCCATTATATGTCAAAGAATGAGAAGAATGTGCATTCTTATGGGTGTACTCTCAAGTGGTGTTCTTTTTTGACGAGCCTTCTCCAAAAATACTATATTCAATATTCTATCTAGATAGGTGCCTTTTTTCCTTGAAAAGGTGACTGTCGCATCATCTAAGAAGAGGAAAAGTATTATAGAAGTAGGACGAAGAGGAAAAGGATTCTCATGGTAGCAACAAAGCAACTGGAGAATGAGGGAAAGATAATAAGAGTCAACTTGGATTCATGGATTCAACCAGTGTGTCCTTTCTACCGTTGGTTGTCATGGGGTTTGCCACTGATCAAACTTTCCATCCACAGATCAAACTTGCACGAATTGGCTCAGCTTTTCCACAAGATTATAAGAAGATTGGCCACTTACTACTTTTCAACTATTTACTGAACTTTCCAATTTAAGTTGATTTTTCTCCTATATGCATTTTGACGAGGAATAAATGGACAAAACCAGATCTTCGTTTGCTGCTTGGTAAGCATCTATCAAAATCATATATTTTTGAGATCCTAGACTGAATTGCTTTCAGCAATTCAAATCCCTATACTGGTCCCTTTCTCTCATCACTAATTGAGCATATCATTGCCATCCTTTTCCCACCATTTTCCAGTACAACCTCTTCAATATTGACCTTTCAATTATCAATAATTAAGAGTTATGTTAATGGAATCTTTTATCCACACTTCTACTTATAGTACAACCTCTCTGTGTGTTTGTCTTCGCCTATAGTTTCATGTTAGAATTTTAAATTTTTTGTTGAATAGGCTTCAAAAGCGAATTAGCGTCATTTGAAAGGTTTTGGCTAAATCCGCAATCTGAATAACAAGTACTATACTAGTCAGGTACCAGCATGGTATGGTACAAACTGAACTATACCAATATGGTACCAATCAAGTACCAGTATATTACAAACTGAACCGTACCGACATTAGGTACGCAAATACAAATCGGTTCGACACCAATTCAGTATTTTTTTCCTTTTATTATTTTTTTATTTTTTATTTTTAAGGTTATTTTAAAATTTATGAATCTTTAAATAATCATGTTAAGGATGTTTTCATGTTATTTTATTTTATATTGGCCCGAGCATGGTATGCTGTACCGGTCGGTACCGAACGTACCGTATCCGTACCGATGGGTACCGGTATCGGTACGCCAATGTCGGTATGCCTGACGTACCGCATACCGTACCGTACCGACACTTGGTACGCCTATACTAGTGCGGCACCGGTACGGAGTTTGGTACCGGTACGGCAAACCTTAGGCCCGAGAGACCATAATATTGTTTAATAGATGCAGTTGTAATAATTAAATCTAGATAACTCGATACGCAAATGCATGTAATTGTATGCTCTAGTTTTTGTCATCTACATCATTTTTTGAACACCTACCTTTTTCTCAAATCTACTTTCGATTTTTATCATCCTTTCCTTACTTTTAACTCTATTGCTTTTGCCTTCATTTATGGATTTAGATAGCCATAGTATCCCAATATATAGGCAGACGCGACCCCCAAAAGTCTAGCTATTGTCTAGTTACTGTCCCTAATTGCAATTGAATAATTGTAGCATGTTTCTTTATTATTAGGTCCTATTTCTTTATAATTGTACCAAATGCCTGATTTAGAGATCATGTCCAAAATATGCACTCCGAGTTACAAATAGCCTAAAAATTAATTTTATTTTGAATTAATGTAAATCTCTAGCAAGCGCACTATAAAATTTTGACATGATTTCTTCTAATGTTGCCAATTTTCAGCCTATTTAGGCATGAAAATGAAAAACGAGAAGAGTGAAGAGATGGGGATTATACCTAATTGGCTTGGATTTATGCATAAAAATCAGCATATCTTCCCTCTTCCCTAATTTTTTCTTGCAAAAACCATTTTCTTTTTGTAGAAAAAAGAGGAGATGGTCACGGGATGCCTTCTCAATTATAGGGTTGCTAAGGGCCCGAACCATCCTAAACTGCTCTAGACTGAGCGAAACCAAGTGGTTCCACTCAGTTCAAGCTGGTTTGGGCCCCTTACCTGCCTTTGCGACCTGATACACCACCAATTCCAGTCGATTCACCCCGAATCGAGCAGTTCGGGTTGGTTTGGCATACCTCTTTTAACTTTTGACCAAAATCAATCCAAATTCACTCTATTTTCAACAAATGTTACTACCTTCAACTAAATTGACTAGGAGTTTCAGTGGTGTCTTCCAAAATTGACTAAAACTCACTAAAGCGAAGCTTAAAATAAAAACTCACATAACTAGTGTCATTCTAGTGTTATTTGTTTATTTCTTTAAATATATGTACGTAATTAGCTTTATATTTAAGTCATATCTTTATTTCTTTGAGTTAAAAAAGGAACTTACTTTTGGGTTATAAAACCAAAGCCTCGCGAAACATTTTCCTAATATGAAACTTGGGCTTTTTCCTTTCGAGTTAGAAACATTTGTTTCCAAGAATCTTGTGAAAAAGGCAACTTTTTCCAATGTTTGAATGATATTTGATACAAGAAGTGAAGAAGATGAGTTTGTGGAGTAGATCAAGACCTAGAAAAGACGAGTTGCATGATCTGAACTTGGATTTGAGATCAAATCTCATAGAGACAAAAAGTTCATATGTTAAAAATGTCATCAAACATAGACTATAGTTTGCACACTGAAAGGAGGCTATTGATGAATTTTTTTTTTTTTTGAAAATCATCCAATTGTCCTGGCTTAAACAATCAAAAGAACCATACACCAAAAGATATCTAAGAACCAACACAATCTAAATTAGCATTTGGAATATTTTTTAGACTTTTTTATTTATTATTTATTTTTATTTCTCGGATTTTAGTTACCGAAACCACCAGAACTAGTGAAACAAATAAAACTACTAAAATCAAAACTTATGTGGCCCAATCAGGGGGGCAAGGTACACAGAACTATCGGAAGGGAGCCTAGGTATTGCTTTTTCTTAACAAGTGGATGTGATAGTTATTGCAAGACTATTTTGAACCTTGGAAGACCCAAATCTCAAGAATATACTACAAAAGAAGGCTATTAGATAGAAACTAGCCGCATATATTTGACCCTTTCGCAAAGTGGTCCAACAACGTAAAGAGGATATTCTAGCCTCCCAAACTTCTTTTTGTTTGTGACGAGGATATTCTAGCCTTAAAAACTTTTAAGATCAACAGTTCTATTTCTTATCACCCATGATTTTGATGGCGACATTGACAATGATCTAGCAGCATAATTCACCCATTTATTGAGCATCCTCCATGACCTAGTTCCATCAAGGTATTTCAGTGTTGGAATTATTTTGAATAGTTCTTTGTGAAATCTTACCACTTCTTCCTCAACACCTTCATAATTAAGAGAGAAACTACCAAAGCCCATTGTTAACCTAAATACAAATGTAAATGAAATTGTTCTTATGGCTAGCAATCAAAAATAGGATACTTATATAATTCTAGAAGAAATGCTTTACAAGAGGAATTGGTCGTGAATTAGCTCATGCTTCTTTTGGAGTCATTTGCTAGAAACTAGCCCCATCTCTTTTTCAGTTCCCCAACTCTCATGAGATTTAAAGCTCCTTCAAGCGCCTACTACAAATACAAGGCTGGGCAAGCTCCCACTGCTCCTTATAGGCATTTGGAGAATAAAGTAAATCAAGGCATTCGACAAAGGTGGCAATTCTTGATCATCACCCTCCTTTGATGCACCTGCCTTTTGGATTTAATGCACAAAAACTTTGAAATAAAATCTCCCTCGGCCAGACAATTGCAGAGAAGATCTCAAATTAACTCGCCAAAGGTAGTAAAGTAATTTAGTGATATGCGGTGGCCAAGCATTTTAGTAGTTTTAGCAGTAACAAGTATGAGACGAAAAAAAATAAAGATTCAAAGGTCGATGTTCATACAAAAGTAATACAAGTAACTGATTTTTGTGCATCATATTTGCATGATACAAATAACCCAGAGCACTTATTATAGTATCAGCATTGAAGTGATCGGACTCTGGCCATGTCGATGCACTGGAAGTTTAGATAATGGAAATTGCATGCCAAGTTCTTATCCAATATATATCATATACTCATCGCAGAAGGTTAGGATATGTGTTGGATACTTGTTTTGACATATTCTACCTTTTAAAATTAAATAAGGGCTCCAGATACTTCTGCAACATGCCCAAGATGTGTAGCATATCCAAGATGGGGAGGAGGTGCTTCCTTTCTTTCAATCAATGTTGAACTTTTCATGATGGATGGTCAATTTTAGAGTACGTGATGCTGAAGTTACCACATAAAGTGTGGATTGTGATCTACAAACTTAAATGTTCATTAAATGATGGAGTTTTTGGATGTTATATGTTTTTATACAAATGAATTTTATTGTTCGATTTATGGTTGCTTTCTCATAATATGTGCATAATATATATATATATATATATATATATACATATATATTGCTGCATACTAGGTTGTCATGTCCTTTTTTCAAAACTTGTTCTATCCACATATCCATATCATGATGTTGCCGCTTTTTGTTTTAGTGTCCATGCTTTGTAGTTCTTGCATGAAGCAGTTTGGGGCACCCATCTCAACTCTTTAACAAGCACTTGCATAAGGACACTATAAAGATTGCCGGATAATTAGCACTACATTTGTACACCTTTTCGTATTGTTCTCATCAAGGGCCAGTGTAGTAATGCCGGTCGGTGTACCGATGGCGGCCCGGACCGGTACGTACCGGTCCCGTATCGATCCGTACCGGTTCCATACCGGTACGGCAGTCGTACCGACTGATTTTTCAATGAAAAACTTCTGATACCGGATCCCATGCTGATCCGGTACCGATCCCTACCCGGACTAGTTCGTACCGGCCCATACAGGCTGGTACAGCATACCCTGTTTCTCATATTTGGCTAATCAATTACATGCATTCAATTATTTTGAAATTGGTTAAAAGGCGAACACTCATTTGTAAATATCCCCTTTCGAGATATAATATTTATCCATGAGTGAGGCTTCTTAAGGACAACCCGTTGAAGTGTCAGATGACATGAAACATTCACCATATAAGAAGGAGCCTTCCCATGCCTATGCAGGGTGAACATGCATAACACTTGCACGCTAACATGGAAGTGCACCACTGTCCTCGCTGGTCCATGAATGATTCAAGAGGCGCATGGCTAATCACACTTGGGAAAACCATTGCATAATCCTGTGCGAGCACATGGCTGCATGTGCTCATGGACTTTTCATGTGAGGACTTGGAACTCGAGAGAGGGACAAACATCATCGACAGCAAGTATTAAATCGGTCATGTAATTTTTAGTTTCATTTTTAGTGGAAGTAGGAAGCAGTTAAGACCAAATATTCTAAATACATTATTTAGAAGCAATTCTGTTTCATTAGTTCATTCAAAGACAATGTATGACCAAATTAAAGACAAACAACTTGAGTTTATTAAAATCAGAAAGTATTACATAAACAAAATGGAAAAACTAGAGAATTTAAAGCCATATAGAAAATCTCATGATTAACAACATGCTACTTAAAATGTTATTCACTATAAAGGCCTCTCATTTTTGCCCGTCTTAAGTTGGACTTATAAATGATAAAAGAGGAAGCATCGGAAAGTAAATCAGTAAGCAGATAAGGATGGACATAAAAGATATGCAACTTACAGCATAACCTCTTTTATTGGAAATATTTTCTAGACATACCAAATTATCTTGTTAGTCTGCAAGATTGTCACTCTGAAAACAAACACCTACAAGAGTGAGCAGCTGCCATGCTTTTTGGGCAGATGATTGCCTCAAATTAAGTTAGACGGACCTTA
The DNA here is from genome assembly GCA_025769935.1 of Phoenix roebelenii. Classification (NCBI taxonomy): domain Eukaryota; kingdom Viridiplantae; phylum Streptophyta; class Magnoliopsida; order Arecales; family Arecaceae; genus Phoenix; species Phoenix roebelenii. Next base: position 15,515,665 of record JAOXJJ010000069.1, on the reverse strand, counting down.
TAGCTAGGGCACTAGAGAAGACACTTTGTTGCTTATGTAATACTCTTATTAATTATACTCCTATTATCTTTGATGGCTTGATCAGATCTTTTTGTTACCATAATATTTGTTTCCTTCAGCAACATTTACTATGAGGCTCTTGGATCTGATTTTTGCAACAGAAAGTTTAGGAATTGGCAGCATTTATCTTGGTTCTTTTTGCCTTTTATACTAATATTTACTCCATATGGAAACTTCAAAAGTTTTCTCCATTATATTTCAAAATAAGTGATTTATGTTAGTGAAAATGATTTGAGATGTAACAAATATCCTTAGTTCTTCTTTTTTATCAAAGCCCATACTTCAATTTTTTTTCAAAAAAAAAATATATATATATATTCTTCTTGTAATTTTTTCTGCATTTCATAGTTCTTAAGAGTTAAATAATTGCTAATTTCATCTTCAAAGTTCTGAGGATAAAGGTTTGTAAAGTTCATGCAAGTAAACCATATTTTGGACTTTGACAACCATATTGCTCAAAAATTTCTTTTTACTTGATTCATCATTCTCTAGCAGTACTTAGTTTTTTATCATTTTTCTCCATCACTTTATCCTGAAATGGTGCAAAAAAATTAAGATGATACAGACGGATAGAACTAAGATCTGAGGGGGGATCCAAGAAGCAGTGCAGCTTAAAATAACATTAAAAATAGCTATAAATCGGAATTCTTGGCAAATGAGAATTTGTAGAGGCTAACCAAATAGTTGAGATAGGACTTGATGATTCTGGTTATAATTGGTTTTCTTCAAAGAACAATGAGTCTTGCTTCCAGATTAACAACATAATGAGCACAGTGAATTGCATTAAGTTTTTTTAATGTTTTAATGGTGTTAGAGTTCCTAAGCACTGGATTTTCTTGGATCAGAATGTTGTAGTATCTGTTCAAGTTAATGATTGACCGCAAGACACTTTTTGGTAAAAAGATTGGACAAAATTAATTCATTAATAATAATGAATAAACAAACAGCATTTCCCCAAGAAGGAGTAGAAAGAAAGAAGGGAAGACACAATCTTAAGAATAGAAAAAGTAGTCATCTATATTAGCATATAAAAGCCATCTATGAGGTATAGCTCAGTGACCTTCAGAACCATCAGACTAATTAAAAGCTAACTAGCAGACCTACATAGAATTCAAAGTTACATACTGTACATATACTAAATACTGAATAGACATAAACTAAAAGAAAGAGCAATTTTAATTTGGAACACACCTCAGACTGGGATTCTAGATCCATAAGTTTTGCTTGCATGGTAGCAATCTCTTCCTTAAGCATTTTGATCTTCATTTCTTCTTCTAATTCTTTAGCTTTTCGCTCTTGTTCCAATTTGAATCTTGCTTGTAGTAGAAATGGAACAGAAGCTTCAGGTTCCTTTATCTGAACATCTTCCAGCAGTCCCCTATACATCATTTCCAATGGATCAGGTGGACAAGCTTCTCCCAGTTCTGTTTTGTTCTCTATTTTGTTTTCTCTGGTTTCCGCTGCAATCTGGTTGCTTTGCTCTGCATGTTCTTTAGATAGCTTCATACTTATTTCTGTTCTCTCAACATCTCCCACAGCCGTCTTGTCCACAGTTGCCTCACCCTCCTTGTCCAGTGGTTCGGATGCCAAATCTTCTTCAGTCTGTGCTATCTGTTCTTCATTATGCCCCAGAGCCTCCAAATTTTCTTTGTTCTCTTCTTTGCCCTCTCCAGATAGCTTCTGGTTTTGAATTTTATTAGCAGCTGATGAAGTCTTGTCAGATTTTACATGCTTTTCCTCACCATCACAGCGACGATTTTCAAAATCAGGCCAATCTGAGAGCGGGGTATCATAGAAATCTTGCAACTTTCGCTTCTTATGAATAGTCAGAGAGACATCTTTCTTCTCCTTCTTATTCTTCTTCACTGCTGCTGCATTCCGCGGAGCTTTTTCGCCAATCACCAAGGAAATATGTGGACCTACAACACTTTTAACCACATCAATACAACAAGACAGCATGTACTTCTTCCACCAAACTGAATACTGGAGCGTGACATCCGACTCGAAGAGCTGAGGAGGAACATAGAACACGACATTCTCTGCATCAATTTCATATGTTTTCCATGCAGCCTCCCATGTTGAATAAGAACGGGGGACATAAGCAGGCAAGTCCTGATCCAATCCAAACTGCATCGCCACCCGATGTGGAAGATACTGTTTGACACAATCTACTCCTACTAGCGCAGAAGCTCTCAAGCACTGAGCGAATGATCTCAAGTCCTCATCTTTATCTGCACAACCATGAATCCATTCACCATTCTCTCTATAAAAGGAGGGTTTCCTCCAATTATCCAGATTACTAACGTACGGTCGCCACTGAAACTCGCTAGGCGACTCAAAAACCCAGCGAATGAATGAGAATTCCATTTTCTTACTTATATCATGCCATCTTTTGGTCCTTGGCTCGCCATAATCCACAGAATTTTTCATTTCGGGCCTCAGAGCAACGAACCGCTCCCATACCCACATTTGCAATAGATCAAAAGGTGCCCAGACAAATAAAGATGGTACCTCTTCCCTGCACTTGCTGATGAGACAATTCTTCACTGCCTGCAGGTCCCGGTAGAGGCTCGCGAGGAGCGCCGGAGCAAGGGCTATCCTCGCCCCTCGTGCCAACCGAACGGCAATTGGTATCATCTGCAGAGACACAGTTTTCTCTGGATGAGCAGGGAAGACAAACCTCGACAGCCACAGCGACAAGAAGGCCACGTGCTCGAACTCGTCGCCCTCGCCCTCGACAAAGTGCCTCATCCACGCACTCTGCTCAGGTTTCTTGCAAGAATACTTATAAAATTTCTTGTGCTCGACCGCCAGCCTCAGCTCCATCTCTGCAAGCTCGCCGTCCAACGATCCCCTCACCGGCTCGCCGACCACCGGGAAGCCACCGAGAACCATGACATCTTCTAACGTGATAGTGGCCTCCCCCCAGGGGAAGAGAAAGGAGCTGGTCTCCTCGCACCAGTACGCGGAGATCCCCAAAACCAGAGCGGCGTTCCTCCGGATTTTGTAAACAGAGGCCTTGATCGCCTCAGAAATCCCAGCTTTCTTCCAGGAATCGCCATAAATGGGCTCCAGCTTGTGGACCCACTCCTCCCACTTCCTCAGGTGGGACCGCCATCCTTTGAAGAGGATCTCTGGGGCCTCGGGAGCGGCAAAGGAGGCGGCTTTATGCCGCGAAGGCACAAAGGGAGCGCGGCCAGAGCCCCCGCTGGGATTGATGAACCAACCCATTCTTCTGACGGGATTTCTCTGCTCCGTTACTCCCACCATGTCTTCCTCTCTTTCTTCCACCAGAACCTCCTTGCTTTCCTCTCCCTCCATTTTTGCTCCCCTTTGGTCTGAATGGCTCATCCAAAGGGAGCACAAGATAAGAGAGAGAGAGAGAGAGAGAGAGAGAGAGAGAGAAGGAGATACAGAGAAGAGAGAAGAGGAGAGGAGAAAGCAGAGGTCTAATGGGTGAATAAGGGGAAAGAAGAGAAACCAGGAGAAGGAAGAGTAGATGGGTTCAGTGAAAGGAAGAGGGCATGGGAAAGTGGCGAGGGGGGGTGAAGAAGGGTTTAGAGAAGGAAAGAATTCAAAAGGTTGCCTTTTTGTCTTACCGTATCGGGCCGTTGAGGTGGTTGCTAAATCTGCCACCTGTCATCCTATATGCACATAACCTCGCGCTAGGTGGCAGAGGGGTGTGATGTTCCGCATGACCAAAGTCGTTCCTGCGTAGAAGACATTGGAGGCTAGCACTTGAATCCGGGTGGAAAGCAGAGTTGGCACTTTGCGAGGGGGGCGAGAGCCAGCTGATTCATTCATTACGTGGGGCCCGGATGGTCAGGAAACCGAGACCCAAGACGTTACTAAATTTATTGGTCCGGTGTCACCAAGTATATCCTGAAATAAATCCATTCAGATGAACTCAGGGAAACTTAGTACCATGTCCCTCGTTGGACTGAACTCTAACAATTAGATCCATTACTTACGTTGAAACAGTATAATATCACATTGATATCCAAAATCTCATAAATATACGCTGAATTAAATAGCTAGATCCATCAAGGATAGCTAGAAAAGTTTTCAACGCTATCCTTTTTCAGGCTTCTATTTAACATTTAGATCCAATTGACTAAATTTGAAACTAAGGTAGCAACATTGAAAGGACACTCACAAACAGTGCATAAGACTCCACTCCGAAGCACATTATTTAATCTATTTCCAAGGTACATTTCAGTCGCAAACTTCTAATCTAGCGTTATATAGAGAAAACTAGACTTGGACAGACAAAAAAGGTATTTGTAACGTATGTCCGAAGCTCTAATCCACTATCATATAAAGGGAACTCCTAGAATTGGAAAAACAAAAAGACTTTAAAAATAAAACTAATAACTACAGGACCCACAGTGTAAATATATGTGGTCTCATAAAAAAACACATTTTTCTTACAATCAAAAGTTAAAAAAAAAAAAAGGATGCTGCTATGTTTATCCAATAATCTTCTCACATCGGATGTAAATATTGTTTTTTAGCGCCAAACATGACAAGCCATGGTTTATTAGGGCCAAGATGCCAACTTTGCCATTCAAAAGACAACAAAACATGAATTGAACAAATTTTGTAGAGATATTGGAAGAGATGAAGCATTTTCTTAAAAATAATCCTAACGTTCTAAATACCTATGGTCCCATACCTATTTTGGAAGAGTTGAAGCATTTTTCGGGTTCACCTAATAGTTTAGTCTAGTAGCATATAACTGATGAGATATACGGATATGATTCTTTTCTCTATTTTCAAATTATTCTAGAAGTGTAATATAATAATATAATAAATTATATTTAAGATATTATGTAGGTTTGTTCAAACTATTATGGTATAATAATGATATTGTAACAACTACTACTTGAAATCATGGAGTAATTTACGTATATGCATGCTAGAGTATAAATTATACTAAATTTCAAGGTCATAAATGCGTCAATCAGCTTGAGTTTAAATTAAAACTTAATTTTGAACATGTAATTATATATAATATTAAATATATTTTTATAATAAAGTAAAATATTATAGTAAATAAATTACAAATGCTGGATATATTATTTTAATTATTATATATATTATTTCCTAATTGTTATAATATTTATATAACAAATTAAAATACCATTTTTGTAGCCTATAATCGTTTGTTTACTTTTGTCCCGTTGATTTAATTAATACATAGTTTTCACCTCATTAATGGTAAAATGCAATGCGGAAAGGATTTAAATCATGTCATTAATGTTAGTGTCAGTGTGGCCGAAGATTAAAAATTATTATTTTAAAACCAACATTTAATTAATATATTATTCTAATTAATATGTTGATTTGATTAATATATGGATTTCAACTTTTTAATGATAATGTGGAATGCGGACTTAAGTTCTATCATTAATATTAGTTTCCATCTTAGCACAAGCAGGGACTTCATTTCGGTGTGTGTGTGTGTGTGTGTAGAGAGAGAGAGAGAGAGAGAGAAAGAGAGAGAGAGAGAGAGCATAAAATGTGTGTGGGTGTTACCGATTCAGGAGAATTTTATTAAACAATCTCACAAGATCAGCCTCACTCCCCAACTCTCTCTCTAGCTCATCCCGCTTGATCTCAATAGATCCAACATCATTTTCTCTAACACACCCTAAATGTAAGACTGCATGTATCCAATTTAAGCTAGCCGTCGTCCTGTGCAAGAACCAAATCAAAATTAATATCATATACACACATATATACACATACATACATACATACATACATACATATATATATAATACATATATCGACATATATATACATTTATATACATATATATACATATATATACATATATATACATGTATATATAGATGTTAGACTCCATACTAATACTAATAGTGGTCATCATTAGGAAGTTAAATGTAAAATTATCCCTGTCAAAATTGAACTACAAGTCTCGAGTGTAGTTAAAACTAGGACTACAGATGGGTCGGACTAGGTCATGAGTCATCCCAACCCCACCTGGTTTTTTATTCGGGTCCTAATGTTGGACCTAAACACAACCTCAATAGAAGTTCAAGTCGGGTTGGATCGAGTTCACGGCTACAATTTTTGATCCAATGGGTCATTCGGGTCGGGTTAGGTCCATGTATAATCCGATCCTAACCCAAAAATTCGTGTTCGATTATGAGTCCCAGTTAGGTCTAGTTCGAATCCGTGTTGGGTCATGCTATAATTCATAATAAAGAAATATAATTTACTTTTTCAAAGTTGAACTTTTTATCGGAAATTGTTCTTCACCAAGCTTAGTCTACCACAGACAATTCAAAGAAGCTTATAAAAATTCAAAGAGAACTGCTGCATAAAAATCTTGAATTTGCTAAAGAAAAATTAAATAAAGCAATCACACACACGGAAACAAAGAACCAGTAAGAAAAGAGCAAAAAAGAAAATCAAGTCAGAAGTTTCGAGTGGCAACAAAGTTCATTTACTCAAGCATTAATACATTCTGGTTAACATTGTTACAAGTTCCGTAGATTGTCAGGTTCGATTTGTCTAATATTTATGCACATGAAACTCGAGAGTCAAGGCTAATATCATAAGGATCAGAAGCAAGGTTTGAGATGGATGGCCAGATAAATGAAGAGACATTGAAACCCATCTACTCACTGGCTGGACGCAGGCTCTGGATCGGACCATGAGTGTTCTGTGTGAATCCTTATGTGATGGATCTCGAGTAATAGAGTCTGCATAGAGGACACCTTCAATTCGCAACATCACGGTAATGCTAAGCTTTCTAGAACCATCGAGTAGCTTTCCAAAACAGCCTGTCCAACATCCTGCCGAAATTTCAATAGATGGTTAAGAGCTTGCTTTTATTGTTTTTCAGTCGAGGGAAAGACATGTTATTTTAGGATAATGAGGAAAGAGAGAGTTCACTCTGTTGTACTTGATTTTGCTTATGTCAAGGGTTGATTGAGGAATGCCATGCAATCTTTGCTCGATAAGGTGTAAGATAGTTTATGCTCTCTCTTCAAACTGCTCAACCCCAAGATGACTTGCCATCCTTGTTATGCATCTTTCTCTTCCAAATTACAATGGATGTTTCAATCCAGTTGTTTAAGGTCAAGGACTTTGTGCTCCGTCGACAAGTTCATTGATGCTGGAAACTCTTCAGGGTCAAACACTTCAATAGCAATGCTCCGGTCTATTGCATATTTGACCTCCCATTCTTTCATAAGAGAAAAAAAAAAAAGCCCAACTCAGAAAATAGATATCATTAATAGATATTTAGAGTAGGCATGCTTCTTTTTCTTCTAATAGTAATGAGGATCAGGAAAACTAAATAATACTATCTCATAGGCAAGTTCGGGTCGGATAGTAGGGTTGGAAATTCAAAATTACCTAAATTTCAAACAGTTTGGATTGGATCGCATTGGGTCATAATTCAAAAAATCTAGATCTGGCTCAAAAAATAGAACTGGTCCAATTTTAGAACCCGACCCAAATTTTGTAGATTTTTTTAAATGGGTCGGGCCGGATCGGATAACCGACCAACCCAACCCATTTCCATTCTTACATATAAACCTCTTACAATATAAGAAATTAGTGAAAAGTTTCCTCTGTTATCATAACGTCCCAACAAACCCACGACAGCAACGGTGACCTCTCTCTCCCTCTCTCCCAGGGTCCGATCCGCCCCCCCTCGCTCCCTCATCCTTCGCTTCTCTCTATGTCATCCCAAATCTCCTCATCGTGGCGTTGAAACCCTATTCCACTCAACTGGTTTCGATCTGCTCCTCGTTTTCCTGAGGAAATCTTTGAAAAATTTTCGAGAATTTTTTACTGACCGGTACCCTGACCCTGATTTGTTGGAATGCGAGGGATCTCGTGTTTTGTTTTCTTAGTTATTATTTAGTTGCTGCTGAATTACATCCCCAAACTGACTTGTTTATCTCCCTCAAAAATCAGAATCAGCTAACTAATACTCTAAAACTTCATTTTTCCCCCCCTCTTGTTTCTTATTTTCAATTAATGTAACATGAATGCTCATTGTGACCCCACTACCATATATATGGAGAACAATTAAGATTCTCACTGATGTCTAGTGCCTGTTCTCATTTGCAGTTCCAGTGGAAGTGAAATCATTGCTATATGGACATCCAATGCCACTATAGGGTCCAATGGCTGATGATTTCGGACTTTTTTAACTGAGCATGTTATGCTGTTGCTTCGTCTCGTGACCAGATTAGCATGGAGTTATATGTCTTGCATTATGGGCTGCACTATAGTCTCCTAACATTATCATTAGGTAAGATTCTTGTGATTGCAATAAACTCGATCTTTGAGCGTGCCTTGAAAGAAATGTATGCTATCTTTCCACTGACTATAATGTACAATTTTGGTCATGCAATTTTATGTTTATTGTTGTTTTGGCCATTGTTTTAACCAAAGTTCGCTATCTCGGTATCAGATCCGTATTGGTACCACATTAGTACAGTATTAGTATGGTACCATATAAATTATTTTTTGAATTTTTTTTTGTATACCTATACTTGATACGCCATTGGTACCGGATACCGGTATCGATCCAATACGATACGGTAGATTCCGTACCATCCGGTTTGGGCAGTACGGTATACCATAGTTTTAACCATAAATTATTTTAATATTTTTCTTTTTGCATACTACATTTAATGTTAGGTGAGCAATGTGGGAAGTGGTGATCGGAGAATATTTTTCGGTCTGTCATGCACTCAAGCTTACCTCGCCAGCTCTTATTTTGATCACCCCAATGGCCTGCTTGAGATAGATTTTCATGATTTTTTATCTCATGAATTTGGTTCAAGTGACTCTTCCAGAGGGTTGTTTAATGATATTAACATGCTTGGACTTTCAGACCTGCACGGACATTTAAGCAGTGAAGCTTCTCATCAACATGTCGTTTCCACCTTGAGATTTGTTGACCAATCTGATGCCATGAAATTGTTTCATGCTTACTCTTGTGAGGCAGTGAGAATTGAAAGACTTCCACCGAAGAGATAGAAAGCTTATCATAATATAACAGCACAGCCAATTGATTTCTGCTCCTTTTTAAGTGTTTTTTTTTTTTTTTTGCTGAAATATAAAGGAGGTAGGGGGGAGGGACAAGCCCACCCCGCGTAGCAACCCCCACTGAGCCCCCATCCCGCCAGGAGAGTGTTCGATGCAGGTAGATACACCGTGTGTTGGGCACCTCGGCTATTTTACTCATACCCTCTCTACCCGTGAGCCCGTCCGGTTGCCCGGTCCAACCCTCCGTGTGAGTACGTCACATCTAGCACCACCGAGGCTACCAGCCGACCAGTAGCACTTCCAGACCCCGCATCCAGGCTAGGGATATCCGGTCCCCACATTTAATCGACGCCCGCGCGTTTCGAACCTGAAACCGCTTGGTTGGAAGCAAGCACCCCGTTCCAACTGGGCTACCGCCTCAGTGGCTCCTTTTTAAGTGTTGATGATCTGTTTCTTCCCTGCGCCTGCAGGATTAATTCTTGATGCTGCTGTTTTTAGAGACACGGAACTGGAATGACCTTCTGCTCTTTCTAACAGTTCTATCGTTGAAATTCACATGGATTTTGGGAAAGACATTTTGTTGGGGAACTATGAAACTGTTATTCAATTACTGCTGCATGCTAGATATCTGGTGGGTTCAAGGAAAAGCCAGAAAAGTTATCGCACATTACTTTGAAGTATTTCATGTTGTGTAAGATTTTATATTTTACAGTTTGGTGGTGTGATGATGAAATTAATATTTATAAAGTAAAATCCAAAAAAATTATAGATAAAGTGTATAGAAGATTCATACTATTCAAAATTAAATTATTCAAAGTTTGTTGTATTCCACAACTGGAAAGCTCTCAGTGTCAAGTGTGTCAAGCTTTTTCCTCAACATTTTTTAGTACAACTTATTTGTAAAGTTGGACATTTCTCATATTTTTGAGGTTGTGTGGCAACTTCATTAAATGCATATAGTTTTAGAAAATTGTATTTATTCTGTATAGAAGGTGTTGGGGTAATACAAATCGCCCCGAAGCACGTGAGCACGTTGAGGAACACGCGATCAAAGGCGTCCGACCTCCGAGTTCTCGACTCGGCGCCTAACTAGGTGTCCGGCCTCGGATACGTCCGACCTTGGATGCGTCCGACCTCGGATACATCCGACCTTAGATATGTCCGACCTCCAAGCTCTTGACCTCAGAGCTCACCATTTCGGAAGTCCGACCTCTCCGTTCACCTACCGCGGTCACATCCTTTCGTAGCCCGATCGGAGACCATACCCTGCCATCACCTCCAGCATTTAATGCGCGTCTCCGACTTACTCAAATATCATCACGCATGGCTCCTGAAGACCTCCAGTTTACTCCACAATTAATGCGCGACTCCGGCTTACTCAACAATTAATGCGCGTGGCACCTGCTATCTACGGATCTCCAATCCTCCACGACAAATCAGCTCGGCTGTGTCCAGTCAGCCATGACAATTTTCTGACTCCGACCTCGCTCCCATGACAGCATTAATTCGCCTGATCGTGTGCCAATTCGTGCGGAATGCTTCATTGTACGACGACCTCGTCCCTTCACCTCACAGGTAACCTAGCGCCCCTCTATAAAAGGAGAACAATTCCATTGTAGAGGGGGCTGGAAGGTAAAAACTCTCGACATATACTGTTTCTCCTCATCCGCACTTGCCCCCTCTGACTTAGGCATCGGAGGGCCGGCGCCGGAAAACCCGGCCACCGGCTTCTTGCAGGTCCTCCTGGAGGACGCCGCACGCCGACGGATCGCCGCCCGCCAGCGCCTCGCCGGAGCTCCGCCTTCTCGGCCGATCGGTCGTTCCCGGGTCCAGTTTCCAGCAACAGAAGGCATGCTTGTTAATGTTCTGATGGCGTCTTGCATTGGATTTTCAATACTAGTCTGAGAATTGTTTCAAGTTCAATTGTCAAGATATTGCAGAAAAGGCCACTGTGGAAGCTTTGGGATGTAAGGACCTAAGGTGCCGTAGATGGGCATCGGGCCGTGCCGGGCCCAGCCCGGCCCAGGCCCACCGGGCCCCAGATTAAACGGGTCGTGCCTGGCCCGGCCCTGTTACTAAACGGGCCATGCCA
>JAOXJJ010000069.1:15434354-15460507 GCA_025769935.1 Phoenix roebelenii | reverse complement strand
TTTTTTTTTGGGGGGGGGGGGGGGGTTATTACAGTTTTCCACTGCCAAAACATACTGCTACCTGTCTACCACTATGTTGAATCCAACCCCCTCCCCCCCCTCCTGGCACCTTTTGAACTTTCAACTTGGACCCTAATTTAATGGCATTGTAGTTGCACCAAGACTTCAGTTAAGGATGGCACATACTCCATGCTCATATCACAGAATAGAATGATGATGATCTTGAGGTTAATGTATAACTAGACAGAAATATCTAAATTAAGGAAGGTAAGGGTGATTTGATCATGTCAGATACCAGCCATCATGAGTTCTGACAAGATGACAGGATACCTGAACTAATCTATTAGGAAGTAATAAGAGACGGTTTTTGGAAGTCTCTACCTAATTATGAATCTGCATCATGATTCAGTTGGCTTAGTCAAGTGCTGCAGCACTGCTGTTTTTCTTTTGTTAATCAGTGAAGAATGAATTCAGAGAAATAATTTTGTGATATATGGTTGCCTGTGTTAGGATATAAATGTGAAAAATTATTAATTGCATGGACTGAGACTGTTCTCTTATATACAATGGCTTGATAGTTATGCTGGCTTAGCCATGGCCAGGAACTGATGTAGTTACTCTTTTGTTGATCTGCAAGTAATATTTCCTTCAAATACAATAAATTTTATGGTTTCCATTAGGACATTCTAATGCATCAATTTTTTTTGTTTATTCATTTTTTAATTGGTGTCTTTTCATGATAGGAATTCTTTCATGGATTTTATTCTATGAAAGCTAGGATGATTAATTGGTTTCTCTTCATGATAGGAATTCTTTCATGTATTTTATTCTATGAAAGCTAGGATGATTAATTGGTTTCTCTTCATGATAGGAATTCTTTCATGTATTTTATTTGTGGTGCAAAATCTTGGATAATTGATTGCAATAATTAATTATTTTCTTGTACCAGGTATTCACTTTAGCACTATTAGACCTTCCTGGGTTATTATTTTTCTCTACATACACGCTGCTTGTTCTATTCTGGGCAGAGATATATCACCAGGCAAGTTTGATGGGTAGTTCTTGCTTGTATGCATGAATATGTGTTTCCTCTTATAATGTCTAACCTGCCATTTTATATCACTCTTGCTTTTCTTTTGATTGCTAGGCCAGGAGTCTTCCGACAGACAAGCTAAGGACTGTTTACATCTCTATCAATAGTGTGATTTATATTATTCAGGTGTGTGTTTTGTCAAATAAATGTCCTCTCCATGCATGAAATTTTTCAAAGTGAGTACTGCTAGTCTTCTATTAAGGGATTTGTATATCTGTGATCTAATACAATATGGTAGACTGTAATATACAGTATTACAAGATGAACACGAGGTGATACATATCTTTGGATGATTGATCTGCGTATATCCATAATCATTTTAAGAGCTAGAATACAATTGTAGAGCTTCTAGGAGAAAAACATATGAAGGCTGTAGATGATTTATTTCAGATCCTCTCAAAGGCTCCAAACTCTGAATAAGATGCATCAAAATAACTTCCCAGTTCATTAGGAGCTCGCTAACTTTCAGTAGAATATGGACCATGCTTTCAAATGCTGGCTCATGCCATGACAATATTGGTAGCCAGCAACGGTCAGCATGGCAGCTATTAATTTTCTAGTTAAAAAGAGCTTTCTAAATCCCTTTTTGTTTCAGCTTGTGTAGGGAATGGGATGTGTGCCAGTATTGCAGAGCATCGTACATGCCGTTTGGGCTACTGGTTGGTGTGCCCTGCGCCACTGGCACTTAAATCCTTAGTGTGTATAATCCTAATAAAATACTAAAGTCTCAATTAATGACTCAAGACAATGAAATTTTACATAATTCTTTTTTTACGATTTTCTTTGCAGCACTTCCATTGTAGTATTGGTCTTATATGATATTGGACCAAAGTCAGTGAAGTAATTTATACATGTGTTGACTTTGTGCTGTAAGGGAAGTCAGCAACATCTGTTAAGGTGAAATCAAAGAGGGAGACTGACCAAGTAATTGATGGGACTGCAGGCTGGTGCTGCTTCTTAGAGTTGTTTTACGTGTAACACAATAAGCATTCTTTTATAGAAAAGTTAACCTCTGGTTGTGAGGAAGATATCAATTCGCAATTATTCTTCGGAATATGAAATCATTTCCTAAATTATAAATTAAATCAAATCAGAATTCTATTGCAAATTAGTAGATTTATCTATTTTGTTTGCTTCAATGTTATCATTTGTTCATTTTCTTGATTTTCATTAAAAAATACAGTTTAAGGAAATAACTCTACACTTTGGCTTTCCATAACATTAAATAATCTTTCTATTTTCAAGAAAAAAATATAGAGGGGCATATAAAAATTTCCTATGCAACTTGTATGAGCAAGTCTAGAGCTTTTAAAGCCAGTTTTCATTTGTCATCACTACAAATAATTTATTTTCACACCATGCAATCTGTAGTGCTTTATAACCCATGTGGACTGTATCACAAAATGTATGTTGTATGTGGCAAGATTTTTGACAGCAACTCTCAAGGAATACTAATAAGGACGATTAAAATATTTTTTTGGTGAGAAAGTTTATAAAACAAACTTTATTGCAGAAAAATAGTTAAGAATCCTTATGTTACATTAAGATAGTAACAGAAATTTGAACAGAAGCATAAAAAATGCAGAGATAATTTTGTGAGTGGATCTGCAAAAAATTATCCGTGAAGATCTTAACTGGGAATAGCTGGTAAGAGGTATATAATAAAGAAGTAAATTTCTGTCAAGAGGGTGGATAGTAAAAAAGGTAGGCAAGTGTAGTGGTCTTCCATGTGTCACAAAAAGGTTATTAGACAGATGGTGCTGTAAAGGTATTGAAGAACTTCCATCGACACAACACTAGTTATAATGGTGGCAGTATGGCCCGCTGTTTTTTTCTGAACTGCAGGAAATATTTACAGTCATTTGTGCTCCCTGTGCAGTTTTATCTTCAGTTCTGACACACCAAGTATAAATTACTCATGCATACTCATACGCCTGCCTGTGCTCCCTGTGCTGCTTCTATTGAACCAGCATTATGCCAGTTTCTTATTTTAATAAGTTTTTCACTGAAAAAAAAAATTACATTTAGGTAGCCCACTGTTCAAATGAATTGGCATGTTGTTTGGCATGAAACTACCATATGCTTGTTGGGTTCCACTAGTATCCCATATCAACTTTTCATTTCCGACAGAAGCTTCATTTGCAACTGCTCTTCTTATGCTAGGTTGATGGGAAGGGGATTACATAATTATGTAGGTAAACTATGACATAATCATGCTATGTGAGCCAAAAGTTTGGCTCCTAGAAATGTTTAAACATTCACCAAAAATGTCTTACTTTGTTGGGAACTAATATGGTACTTGCTTTGGTTACATGTTAGTATGATACTACTTAAGTTGATAATCTATAATGCATTTGTTGAAACAGAACAATTTTTAATCATTAAGTGGTTCTTTTAGCTCTTATATGCAACCTAAGGCCTAATGGTAGCTACTTCCTGGCAAATAAGTGCTTTTTGCTGACCACTTTAGCAGATTGATAATTCTCTACTGGTCACAAGTAATTTGTTGCTCTAAGTCATGTAGTGCCTTTTTGCACTTTAATGGAAATCACTTTCTGTCAGGTTGGTATATGGACATACCTCTGGATAAATGACAATAGTGTTGTGGAGTTAATTGGAAAGATCTTCATAGTAGGTATATTATGATTTCTCTCTCAATCTGACTTGGTTGAATATTAACCGGCTTGATATGCTTGTGTTTATGGTTATATCTTTTGCAATTTCAGTGGTATCATTCTTAGCTGCACTTGGATTCTTGGTATATGGAGGAAGGTAAACTTGTTTGTGTCAGTTTCTTGTTTTGCCTAGATATTTTTTGTCTTCTGCAGTCTTTTTTCATGATCATATCTGAATCTGTTCATAGGCTATTTTTCATGCTGAGGCGTTTCCCCATTGAATCAAAAGGGAGAAGAAAGAAGCTTCATGAGGTAGGATCTTCTCTTATAAGTTAATGAGGGAAGTTAGTTAAAGACTTTATAGAGATATCTAAATGCTGGATAAAAGGATGAACCAGATATTGATCATGTTTCTTCACGTGGTATCTATATCTATATTTCTATCTGTTCATCCATCTCTTTAGACGCACACATACATGTGCACCTACATATATACACACAGAAAGAGGGAGAGAATACTACCAGCGGGATTGGAGCCCAAATCTTTTCAGTGCAAATAAATCGACTATCTGAATTGAAAATCCACAGTGCCCAGTTCTGAGCCTTTTTTTTAAAATTGTCTAGAAAACCAAAAAAAAAAATCAGATGTTTTGGTGGCTGCACCCTATGCATCAAACAAATACAAGATGAGTATATTAATTTGATTGATTTTTTAGAAGAAGCCAACCCTGTTAAACTTATGTTCATACATCTTTTATGATGTGTAGTATTCCCTGTCATAAATTTTATTCTAGCCCTACTGATACCATCTATTTCATGTCATTCAATGCATAGACATGAGACTTGCAAGACATGTTGTAGGTCATGATCATTGTTGTGGGTCCTCTATTTACTTAGCCCATCAGGGCTTGAAGGTTCCAAGTCATCTCTCTCTGTCTCTCCCTCTCTCTTTCTCTCTCTGAATATATAAACACATATGGGCTCTAATTTTTCTAGGCATGAGCAACTTAGTTGCATCTTGTGCCAGCACTCATAGTGGACCATACAAATTGATGATTCTCACCTTTTATTTAGTTATATGAATCCTAAAAGACATTTAGATCAAAATTCAATTGCCTGGGCTAGTTCTCAATGATAGATGAATGAAACTTTTTATTCTATTGTTGGAAAATAAATCATTTAATCATCATATATAATAATTCTCAGAGAAACTGTCTTCGGATTTTTCATGTTTTAGTTCATTGTGAAGGATATGGTTTATCAACTTGCATGCAAACATACACACTCTTAAATAGTTGCAAAAATGATATAAACAAATAAAAGGAAACAAGTATATAAAATACTTGTAGCCATAATTTGCAAATGTAGCCACTTGACTAAGCAATTACTCTTTTTTTTCTCATTTTTGCAGAGGTAAATGGATTCTTTTATTTTTATATATCATCTATAATGTATATATTGTCAATCTCTCTCTTATACTGATAAATTTTATGTGTACAAAAAATACCAGGGTCTCATAAGAATTTCTGCTAGGTTGCATGGTGCAGAGTGCATTTAATTTTTATTTAGGCAATTTACGAACATTGCATTCCTTTTGAAAAAATAATGCCTGCTCATTCCTTGTTTCCCTAGTAGAATCTTGTATAAGTTTTGATAGTAATGTTGAGTGTCTCCATGCGTAGACCTTTTCTGTAGGAGTGCATGATTTTATGAGTGTGCTGGCCGATGCGGAAGCAGGGGTTGGAATGAAAATTTCCATGTTATTGCGCCTCTGAACATGGTATTAAAATTATATTTTAGAGCATATTGTGTGTGTATGTGTGGATAAACAAATGACTTAGAATCTAATAGAACTCTTATAGAACTCAACATGTTCAGAAAATTCTTCATAGATATAATTCGACAGCCTCATAGCAGTGCCATAACCATCCAAACAATTTGTTTTTGGTTCTTGTTTATGAATGAAAGTTATTGATTTAAAACACTCCATAGACACATTTAAAAAAAATAAATCATGGATTTAGAAAAGGATATAACTTTTCGACACCATAAATTGCATGATGGCTATGAGACATTGATCTTCATCTAGTATCAATATCATGGTATGTCGTACTGGCCCGAACCGGATGGGGTACTAGTATGCCAAAAAAACTCCGTATTGTACTGTACTAACACTATACTAGTGCGACACCAGTACGGGTCTGGTACCGAGATTGCGAATTTTGATTGATATTATTCCAAAAGAAACATAATGAAGCCATGATTAATCCCTTTTCATTTCACACTGTTTTTCTGCTTACCATTAATTTTCAAGAACATACTGGTTTCCCTTAATATTAAAATGATTTGACTTCCTATTAGCAATAATGATGCTCAATTATTAAATATTATGTCTTCATCATTCTTTTATTATTATTTTGACCGGATTGTAGACTATAATTCAGTAATTAGTCAAGCTCAAATGTGTTACTTATTGGAATTCAGATAGTTAGATTAAGTGAATTGACGCAACATCTAAATATTTATCCTTGTAGAGCTTTAGAATACAGATCTTTCCCTCTGACCTCCCTTTCCTTTTTGTTCTTTCAGATCCTTTTTCTTCTTTGAATCAGTTGTCATAAGCATCAATAAATAATAATTTCTTTGTTCTGTGTTCTAGAAAGTATTTTAGGTAACTACTGAGTATTTTGATTATAATTTCATATTTGGGAGTGCACTGCAGGTCGGATCTGTTACAGCAATATGCTTCACCTGCTTCCTAATAAGATGCTTTGTGGTAAGTATTCAAGTATTAAATGCACTTTGCTGTTTCAAAGTTATAGTGATGTTTAGTATAAATTATAAAAAGTCACCTTCCATAGAATGAGAACAACATGTTGCGTGCCTATTTTGATAGCATAATATTGCATGTTGATGTATATTCTCTTATGGAAAAGATTTTATTTTTTTACAAAATTAAAAATAATAATTCATAGAAAGAATACACTATTGTGGTTTAGTCATGCTTTTGGTACTCGAGAGCTCTTGTTTTTATGGTCTTCTTTTCACATGCTCTTGGAAGGGGGAATAGAAGGAAAAGGATATGCATTTATATCGTTCAGTTTGAGCCTACTAGTTTGAATGAAATCATTAGTCACATGGTATGCTTTATCTCAAAATACTTATAATTATATATTTTTTTATTTTTTATGATAGATAATCCTAAAATGATGTTCCCCTCAAATGTGTCTTAGAACTCCTACAAGTGGTCATGTTTATTAGAGTGCATTTATCTGAGTATCATCATATAATAACATTACTCAAAAAGAATATTATCATGAGTATCAAGCGTGACATGTTTCCATAACAAAATACGTTCAAAACCAAAACTGACTAGATCAAAACATGTATGATGGATCAACAACATGCATTATTATTTTGATGTCCAATTGGTTTACACCAAGAATAGGTTTCAAGGCATGGTCTGCTGTGCCAGTATCGGGCATTGGACCGGCTGCCCGGCAACACGGGTCGGTATGGGCCCGTGTCGTGCTGTACCGGGCCTATACTGACACAGTATAGAAGGCGGGGGAGAGGGCGAATGGGAGAGAGAAAAAGAGAGAAAGGAGGAGAGGGAGGCCGGCGAAGGCTGACGCTCTGGTAGGAGGCGGAGGCTACGGCTGGGTCCCCTGTTTCGTTTGATTTCACTTAAAATTGCGAAATTTTTTAGTGGCCGGACCCCTGTTTAGAACGAAACATGGGACCCGGCCACGACCTCCGCCTTCTACCCGGGCGCCGGTCGTCGCCAGCCCTCCGCAAGCCTCCATGACCCTCCGTCGGCCTTCCCCCTTCTCCCTCTCTCTCCCTCCCCCTCTCGCTCTTTCTCTCTCTTTCCTTCTTCTCTCCCTTCGGTAATAAATTTCGTTTTCGTTGCCGAAACTGACCCCGGGATGGCTCGGTACGACTGGAACTTCCCGGTTCGAGACGGTTCCACCGATCCTGTTTCAAGAAGTTAATAATGTGATTAAATTGAAAGAAATCTACTGGAATATTATTTGATAGAATAAAATATGAAGATGAGGCTGTAGTTGCAATGACCGACCAAGAAATGCTCTAAAACCACCATGTTTTTGTATGCTGCCTTTGTTTTACAAAAGGATGGTAAGTTGGATGAGTGCCAATTTATTGGCAATAAAATGGGGTAGATTGCCATGGTCAAATACAGAAGGATGACATTGGTAGATGTATATTCCATGATTGTGGCATGCTTATGACATTTTGTAAAGTTTCTGTAGTGTGTTCATTACCCATTTTCTAGTTTTAGTTTTGGCCCTTGTGCAATCACTTGAAATAGAGCATATAATAAATAGTAAGTCGAGCTGTGGCAAATGTAGTGAGGATCAAGTTAAATGGGTATTGAAATAGAAATCTTGGTAAAGACTAGCTGGTGGCAAAATTATTTTCAAATCTCAGATAGTTTGATCATGTATGATGAGACTGAGTGCTAGATCCCGAGGGTGCTTGCATAATGCTTCAAGGATCTAGATCTTTGATGATGGAAAGACTGAGAAACATAGATGGGAGTGCCAAACATGGTTTTCTTTCTTGATAAGAATTATATCTTGAACATTACTGAGGGAGTCTAGGTATCCAAAAGAATCTGCCATGTGATACTTTGGGCATGTTTGGTTGGGGTGAGGTTGGCAGCCCAAAGATTGCTTCCGGTGGAAGCATGGACTTTAAGTTGCTTGGTTCACCAAAGTGGTCTTGAAGTCCACTTCCCACAGAAGTCCCTCTTTGCCACATCACAACTAAAAGGTGACTTCAGCAACTTTGGAAGGGGAGTGTCTGAAGTCACCCAAAGTGGACAGACTTCAACTTCTGCCACATCTATCAAAGCAAACATGCCATTCAAGAAATCAGACACAGGATCATGTTTGTGCTATATAGATGTTTGCAGATGTGTATGAATGTACTAAACTATTAGTTAGATTAGTTGCTCCATGATTTGATGAAAGCGGCATCATCTTTTTTTAAAAGTTATGTTATACCTAACAGCTTTTGTAAAGTTTTGACATGGAGTGGGGATGGCATCATGATTTGCTATGTTGAAGTGTGTCATGGAGTATCCATTAACCAAGTTTCTACACCTCAAGGAAACCAAAACTTGAATTGTTTAAGGAAAATAGTTTTTGAACTTGACAGGAACAAATGACAAAGATTATAGTTTTGTCAACTAGGATGATTAGTGGAGAAGGAAAGAAAGAGAAGCTTGGTAGTGGTAAAGATGGTGGGCAAAATTATCTGCAAATCCCTGAGATAGTTTGGGCATGCATGATGAGACTTATAGCCAAACTTAGTGAGTGTTTGCTTTTTTCTTAAAGGATCTAAATTCTGGACAGAGGCTGAATAGACGAAACAAATGGACTTATTTTTCCAGGATAATGGTATTTTAGGTTCCACGGATCCATTTGTTGTGATAGGGTGAGATATATTATTTTTGTTAAGAAGGATTACTTACACAACCTATTAATTAACAATTTTGTGCCCAACATTTTCATAGAAATTGACAATTTAGGGCATGTTTGGCATGTTTGCCAGTTTATGATTTTTATTTTTATTTTTTCAAAACTACATAAACAAGGCAAAAACCATGTTTGGTGCTTAGATTTGTTTTTTGATGTTTTTAAAAACTATGAGCCAAGTTTTTAAGATAGTGAAAACCAGATTCCTGGTTTTCACATTTTATGAAAAGGGAAACCATCCATCATTTCTACTTTTAGCCCCCTAATTGAGACATGGCTTCCTCCCAAGGACCTGATCTTATCTTTCTTCTTTGCTCACAACCCCATCTACCTCTGATCACCTCTGCCACTAGCCTGATCTGCCTCTGCCATAGTCTTCCTCCTCTGCAACCTCTCCTTATCTTGTTCTTCTCCTCATCCTCTTGTCCTCCACCAACGAGCTCGCCATTTTCTTTTTCTTGTCTTCCATCTCTTCCTCTTGTCCTCCTGCCTTTCTTCCCTCCCAACTAGCTCGATTTGGAAGGATTTGGTCCAGCTCTACTTCCTCCTATCCTTTTATTCTCCTCATTTCCTTTTTTCTCCTTCCCTTCCTCCCTGCACAGCTCACCACCAGCATCATCGTTGGAACCACTGTCGCTTCGTGCACCTCCTCTTCTCTCCCTTCTCTTCCTCCCGTCGCACCCGATCACCAACACCATCACTAGAACCACCACTATTGCATGTAGCGCTTCTCCTCCTCTTCCTCCCTGCAAAACCATCATCACTACCTAAACCTCCCTTTTCTCCTCCCCTTCTCCTCGTTATGTTACTCCCTTCATCGCTCACCACCCACATTATTGCCATCACCACCAAGGCTTTAAATCCTATATGATGGGGACATCTTGGTTTTCCTATAGAACGAGATGTCTCACATCTCATCCTATCTTGGTGACCATCCCGATCGAGCATCCTGGTACTTGCTTCGGACATCCTTTTATATATATATATAAACCTGACGTGACCATCACATGATGGAATCCCGTGAGCGTAAACAAAGATGGATGGCAGGATCATACTAAACTACTCAACTTACTTCAAAGACCACTTTAAAACTATTAAACCCGAGGGGTACTAAGTGAAATTGACTATAAGTTGAGGAGGTGTCTAAATACTTTTCCTTATAATTAATAGTTATGCATGTAACTTTCAGACTTAGGTTAACTTTGTATCTCTGATGGGTATTTGTAGCAGCTATCCAAGATCTTGTCTAAATAGGAAGGAACAATCCTACATTCCTTGTCATAATTTGGTATTATACAACTAAGCATATGTAGGTCATTGCAATAAAATTTTCTGTGAGCTACTTGTTGACCACTCTTGCTTCCATTCACTGCATTAATCATTTACTTATTCTATCGTATATCAATTTCCTATTTGTAGGTTGGGTTATCCGCGTTTGATCCTGATGCATCTCTTGAGGTTTTGGATCACCCAATTTTGGACCTCATCTATTACACGGTAAGTTTATATAGTCTTTTAGCTGACAGAACTGCTTACATCTGATGTCGTAACACATTAAAATTTGTATTGAACAGCTGGCTGAGATCCTTCCTTCAGCACTTGTTCTATACATCCTCCGCAAACTTCCTCGTAAACGAGTGTCAGCACAATACCACCCTATCCAGTAATGTCATTGAACATCTGCAACAAGGATGTTAGATCTATCGAACTGTTCGTGGCATGGTTGGAACTGGTGGGAGCTTAGATGAAAGACTAGATTTGGTCTTAGGGCTTTCTGCCATGACTTTCTTTTGTGACTTCCGATGTGTTGTTTTATGCTGTAGGTACTAACAAGCCCTCATAGTAACGTTAGTTAGGAAATATGGTGTTGGAAATAGCAAACCATTTTAGAATAGAATGGTTTGATTTGTTTTAATAGATGAGATATATATCTAATCATGGATTAGTACTTGTCAGGAAGTATAGTGCTGAAAATGATTGTTCAATTTTAGTTTAGTTAGTTCCAGTGATACGAGTAATTTTATGTGCTACATAGAAAGGTTGGCTTATTTGGTAACGTCGTCATTTTCTTGTTTTCATTGGCTCAAAAATACCACATGGAGGAGTGCTGAGAGCCTCTCCCTCACGTTAGATGGAGAGAGGAGGGGCACATATCTATCGCTACCATTTGTTTATGTTCTCTTTTCTCTAGAATTATAAGATTTTTTTACTCATATGAATATTAAACTCTTATAGCAGTTATTAAAAAAAAACGGTGTCATTAAAGATAATTTTCAGTCACGTTTCTTCTTCTATGTTTTTAAAAGTAAAATAGAATTTTATACAGTGGACCCAAAGTCCCGTTGCTAGATCAACCATGCTCTCTTAATTTAACTTGCACAAGTACTGAAATACCATCTTTAGTGTATCTACCAACCTAGAAAAGATTTTTCTAGGCAAATAATTAAGGTTGTCGAGGCAAATTGCTTTGTACCGTGACATTTTTTTTTCTTTTTAAGGTTTCTTTTTCCTTTGTGTTGGGTGGTGGGGGTTTGTTTAAGCTTGAATCTATCTCCGTGGCATTTGCTTTAATTTTTAAAAGGCCATTTAAAAGGTTCAAAAACTGCACCCAGCGTATTGTTTTGTTTTACTTTTTTTTTCTTAGACAGCTACAACAGGCGAACAGTGCTTGAGCAAATGCATTTTTTTAGATCAGGTTTAGGATTTATTTGTTTACTTCATCATGTTTTTGGATAGAATCAAGTCAAAAACAATTCATAAACAAACCATAAAATTTTATGCATAAGTTGATTACATTGTTATATTTTAGCCATCATTTACGAAAACAATAATTAAACATGTAGGCTATGTTGGCACCACATTTGGCACAAGATTAATTGGCAATCACATATAATACATACTAATAATTAACTACTTAAAAGTTATAATTCAAAACCAAATTAGTTTCTTAAACTCAGGGAGTGCTGTGACAGTAAAAGTTTTAATAGTTTTCGATCGAATCATGTCACTTGATGATTCGTAACCAATCATATAAGGTGTCTTTTTCCTTAATCCAAGACTTGGAGCGTGTTAATGTTGAGCTAATTCTAGATTGAGAAAGGGTAAATCCATCCACTTGTAAGGCCCTACCGAGGAGTCTAGCTTGAACGAACTCAAACTTAATGCGAGTACTTTTCATAATTTTCAGGTCGATCCATAAACCAGCAAACTCATGCACGGTCAGATGTTGGCTAGACAGAGGGAAAAATGTGACCATGACTTTGTCTGAAGCTATTTGCAGGAAGATGAGGTAGGATTTGGAGAAACTAACTCTAGTGATAAAATGAAAGATTAAAGCTTGAAAATTTCCACCATATTTTCTTATTTTAAAGCAGGATTTCCTTTTCCGAAAACACATTTTAATGTTTTCTCATTATAACACTAATAATCAGTTTAGATTGCAATAACGATAAAATTACTATATTTAAACAGTTAACATGTCTTTTGTTCTAATGAAAATGGATGGAAATAGTACCCTACTTATTGACGAAAATCTAAGAGATTAGAACGTCACATAAGAGTAAAAGGGAATGCAAAACCCGGCACTAGCCAAAGGGACCACTGCCGGAATTATAGATCAAGAATAGATGTCTCCCCGCATAAGATGGCATGACATTGTGGGCCCTTCGAACGGTGTACAACTAGAATATTTCAGACTTCTTGTGCAACGAACCAGTTTGATTTTCTCAGCTTTATAATAGCTTTTGTTTGCGAGCATTAGATTAATCATAAAAGAAATTCCCCACTATCTTTCCAAACAAAACGCACATGCGCACACAAGGATCGCCATAAATAGTGGGACTAAAGAAAAGAAAATATTAAGTAGTTAGGTCCCCCTACACGGGCAACTCCAAAAGGTAAAAGAAAATACTTGCTATCGTTCCGTTCCATATAACGTAGTTAGCTCCGACGCTCGATAGCTGCTATCAAAAAAATGGATAACTATCAAATAATATGGTCTCATATACTATACATGGCATGTCGCAATTGATAATTGTCCATCTCTTGATAACGGCCATCGAGTGCCATAAAATTATCTATGATGCAAACCACGCAGCATAAAAGGATCCTACGATCCTCCCCTAAAGCAAGACCGGCCAAAAGGCCAGCATACCACTTTTTCTTTTTCCATGATAGAAAACAAATGCATCTTGCCTGCAAAATGACCTTGAGTTCCTCTTGACAATTCCCCATCTTCTTTTTATCCAAAAAAAAAAAAAAAAAATCAACCTTTGAGGACTCAATTTATTACCAATCATAAGTTGTTCATAGATTATTCTTCTGCTCGAGCTGGATTGGAAGCCCTCGAGAAGGTGATGGCATTGGATCCCTGCTAAAAACATCATCCTTGCAGCACAATTTCCATTTGAATCTCGTGACCAGGTAGTGCATTGTGACGAGTGTCTCTATTCTTGCAAACTCACTGCCGGCCCGCTTCCAAATGCCACAAAGCAGTAAGGTGGAATTGATGATTGGTTCTCAAATCGTGTTGGATCAAATTTACATGGTTCTTGGAAAATCCTAGTGTCCATATGCGTTATGCTTGATGCCCAGAACACCTAAAGCATTAAAGGGACAAACTTCAAGTTCGATAAGAATGGCTAAAAATCTTCTATTCAAAAGTAACAATTAGTAACAAAATTATTCAAGTTCTCTCTCCCTACCTGCCACCCTTTTGGTATGAGGTACCCATCAAACTCGACATCTTTGAGAGCTCTTCGAAAGTTCCCAAACAGCGGAGGGACCATCCTAAGTATCTCCAGTGCAACTCGCCACGTATACTTCATCTTGTAAAGATCATCCCATGTTAGAGCCTCCCCCGGGGCCTTGCTCTTGGCTATCTCTTCCTGCTCTGCAGTCCACAACATAAGAATTCCAAGTGAGAGAAGAACACATATAAAAAAGATCAATAACTCGATTCCTTCGAGTATATACCACAGTCGCCACTAATTAACGAACCTTTTGTGGGCTTCCTTGCATTGAGGGGAGGGTAAAGAATGTGACAACATGGAGAACAATTCTTAAAAAAGAGAAAGAGGCAATCATTTAAAGAACTCATATGAAATCATGGATAACAAGCAAGAAGATTTGTTACCATGAACGACGGCGTCACAGGTGACTTGATCCTTGGCGAGGTGGCGGATCATAAAGGTCATGAGGATGGACGAGGTGTCATGACCGGCGACCATGACGAGCATCGCGTTGTCCACGATTTCTTCATCAGTTAATCCATCGGGGCCATCTTCACCACCCAAGGTGAGCAGACGGGTGATGAGGTCTTCTTCGCCGGAGGAGTCCTGGCCTTGGGCCGCCATAGACCTTCTCTCTCGGGTGATTCCGGCGAGCACCTTTCGAGCCCGCTGGCTCGCTCTCAGGCTCCTGCTGAAGTGGGTGAAGGGCAGGTTCAGGGGCACCGCCCACATTCCCGCCAGCATGTCCGCAAAATCCTTCGCCAGGCCTTCTCGCATGGGACCCCTCTCCAATCCGAACATAAGGGAGCATATGATGTCGAACGTGAGACACTTCATTAAAGGCATCACCTGCAAATAGTTCCAAGGATATCAATACCGTGTTTGTATCTGTGCTCTACCAGAAGTAATTGGTCCCATGGCCTCGTAAACTAGTTAGTGAGCATTTGTGGCCTCTCTTTTGTTTGGAGAAGCTAGCTTGAGAGTCAGAATGCTTCAGGACAAGGCGGTAGGAAACAGATTCAGGCTTCCTTCCACCTTGAAATCGCTTGCTGAGGCTTACATTTTTGAATCGAAGCATATCCTTTACAATAGTTTTTAAGGCAAAGAAGAGAGGTATAAGATCAGAAGTATAAAACTTGGCAAAATAGAAGCGTAAGATTCTTATTTTGCTCACTAGTGTCCTTTTAAGATTAAAGACATAAAACTTACCTTATGATTTCATTGATCATTAAATGATTGTCATGCCCTCCAGAAAATTCTAGACTCGTTTCTTCTATTCCCCGTTTCTCTTCTCTATGAAATTTTGAGATTCTAGTCTATACTAGATATTTTAAGCTTCTTAACTCTTTGGGGAGAGCAATTGATGATTTAGAAGAGTTCATGAGGAATATTCCTATTGCCATTATGTTATCTATAATTAGTTGAATTAAATATTTGATGCTTATATTTTTCAAATCGCTTTGAAGCTCGCGTCTCATGTTTTCATGCTGGCCGCCTCACCTCTACTGTTAGCCGTCTAAATCACTGTTTCTTGTTAAGATAGTTAAGCCATAAGGCTCTAGATTATGACAAAATGTTGGTACCAGTTAATATAGAAGGATAATAGCAAAATATTGGTTATGCATGTATACGAATTGCAAACGTTATGGCTCTAAAATTGTCCCAACTAGCAACCCTCACACCTATCAACAATTCATGCATCATGACCGAATTATTACCTTGAATTATAACGATGTTAACACATCAAAATTGCTTTTCTTTTTCAGATTCTTTTTGCAAGGTTTTTTTTTTTTTTTTGAGACTCTGAGTGGTATTATTTTTCGTTATAAGTTATAACAGGCAAGATAACAACCATACCATGACGGTCTGCCGGGCGATCCAATTCATCTTGAGATGATGCCTGACCTCCCAGTCAATTTTGCCCACGTAGTTCTTCAACACATCTGGCTTCAGGAACTGCATTATTGCTGCTCTCACACGCTTGTGATCCTCTCCAGCCAATTCAATTATGGACTTCTTGCCTAGTATCCTGGTAATAGAACTTGGCTGCTGGGGAACCAATGCTTCATTCATGAATACGAACTTGTTTGCTGCCGGACCGGTCAGAAAGATCGTCGGCATCCCGAAGAGTGATAGCTTCGAGATTGGCCCATACTTTTTTATTCTTTCCTCGAGCCATTGCTCGCCGGTGTTGGCCCGCATGGCTCGGAGAAGGCCGAGGCTCTGGCCAATGATGGGAAGGCCTAGAGAACCAGGAGGGAGTCTTTTTGATGAGCTTCTTTCTTTGGTTAGAAGAAGATGGATGATAGGCAGCAAGGCAAGGAAGAGAACTAGCAAGGCTACAATAGACATTGGAAGAGTGGAGATGGAGATGTTAAGAATGTGGCCAGGCTTTAAAGAGTTAAAGGTTGAATCATTCAGTGGTGTCATTTTATTCATGTCCTTGCTTGTCCTCAAGATTCTATTTTGTAGTTTTGCAGGTTGATGGCTTTGGCAAGTCTGAGTGGTTGCACTAGTTTTTATTAAACACGGACAAAAGAAAGGAGAGGCAATGATGGAGAGGAGGATAATAAGCAAGTAGTAGATTGTCCCATCATATATTTGCTGGAAAATGACATGGTATCCAATCTATATGAAAGCTAAGATGCCTCCACAGCTAGGACAAAATTAAAGTTGGGTGAGTTTTAGTATTCCAGGTTTTCCTTCCCATTGACTAGGGAGACCCTCCTTACTAATAATCAAAGGCTTCAAGGAAAGCTGCTTGGTGATAATGAAATGAGAGACCCTAAAAATTAAAGGATGGATGAGACCAAATGATCAACAGATATCTTTTCTCAAGAATAAAAGAAAAAAAAAGAAAGGATCAACCGAGTTGGCTCACCCTACCTAAGAATTTAGTAGAACTAAGAGTAGATGCTTCCTGAGAATTTGGAATCCAAAGCATTGTAAACTAAGATATTAGCTTGGCAAATATGGTTGGAATTTGCGAGCATGTCATTCCAAAACTTCTCAAAAATGAGAAGATGCACAAACAACCTTCACCATCATGACATCCCACCTTGCTAGAAACCCAGCAACCTCTTCTGCTGGATCTTGCGGCCAAGCAGATACCAAACCTAAATATGGAATAAACCTAGTAGTCTTAATTGTGATCATTGATAGCGTGGGTAAACCATGGAAAAAATGAAGGAAAGAGTGACTAACCAAGTAGCAATGAAGCAGCATCGCAACAGTACACCAGGTGTGTTCTACAGGAATGAGACATTGTAAGGGTGGTGATTAGTATGAGTTGCAGAGGGCCAACGGTTACAATAAGATGCACTCCCTCTATTAATCGTGTCATGCAGGAGACATCTAATTAAACTATAAAACTTTAGGATGGCGCAGCAACTCAGTAACCGGCTGTTGCACCGGTGGCAATACCTAACTGACGTTCGTGATATTATTGGAAACTATTTTCCAGATTATGTTAAAATTGCTGATAATTGCATACAATAAAATTCAAAGTAAATTAAAAAAAATAGAAATAAGTAATACAAGAAACTGAAAAAAAAATGAAGAGGCGTGCCTAGAACAGGGCATGTTATAATACAACCCTCAATTCTATAGCTCCATATGGCGGGCCTCTATAGGCCTGGTCTACAGCTGAGCTGGTAGACTAGAGCTAGGGTATAATTTCTCATTGCGATGCCTCAGGAACAAGGATAAAATCTAGGTTGGTCATACAAAGTTGCAAACCAGTCCGTGAGCTCGAGGAAACCAGATTTGCCTTCCAACTGGCAAGAGAGACACCCTTAAATTTATCCAGAAAGATTGAGAAGCCCCGAGGGGCATCGGCTATGTATAATCAATGAAATAATGAAGTCATGATCAAGGATTCCATCAACAAAGCTAGTTTCACCAAATAGAGCCTGAACTCTGAATGGGTTATCCAGCAGATAATGAGTTGCCAATTCTGATTGCTCAGTAACAATAAGACGTGGATGAACAAGGGAAAGAGAAAGTCGTACATGGTTCCTAGGAATTTGGTATCAAACATTCTAAACTAAGATATGTATTAGCTCAGTGGATATGTTCAGAACTCGCAAGCCTGCCATCCATAACTTGCAAAGAAATGATACAATGCATGCAGCACCAACACTGTCATGACTTCTCATAAAATGAATCCAGTTCTCTTAGTAACATTAGATCACCTAAGAGTAGTTATCTCTGGTAGAGTTAGCAAGCCATGGTAAAATTGAGCTAGAAGATTTGAGTGGCCACATGGTACTCAAGAAGAATCACACCGCCATATGTACTCTCGCAAGGATGAGATGCATGGCGGGGTGGAGAATGTGAGGTGCAAAGGGTGAAGACTTAGATTTCAGGTAGCTAGCTCTGTTAAACCCATAGGACGCACCAAATTAAATTAAAATAATGCAAGCAGACTTGGGATGGTCTAACAATTCAGAAGCCATTTACTGCACCACCAATGATGCTGAGCTATGGACAATCATGAAAAATCCTGTTCATGAATGTAAGAATCAGCAGGAACTGCCTGTTAAAGGAATAACTGAAAGTCAGCATTAAAGCTGAACTATTAAAAAAACATTAACATGTGAAATATCACAAATATACAATCCATTTATGATGACTTCCAATATCCGGAAGACGTTATGAACATGTTCATTGCCTCTCCAATCCCTCCTCCCTTCCCCAATCTCCTTCCCCCAGCTGAGTTGAAGGAATCATAATGAATATCCCACAATTGCATAAAATACTGAAAGATCACCATCTGGAAGATGGATTTTCTAAATTGCTGCAGCCCAAAGCTTAAAGGTTCACTGAATAGATAGAAATGGATGCCAAGTTCAAATGTAAAGAAATAAAAAAGAAATGAAAGCCAGCTTTGGTTTCAGAAATCATTGCCTGCTTAAGATCATCCATACTCAACTGAGAGATAAAAAATGTGATTCAGGGTAAAAATGGGCATAGAAAGAAAGGCAGACCAAAAGCTGGCAATTTGACAGTGCATTTATGCAGTTCTCATCAGCATGAGAAAAAAACACTAAAAGAAGCCAAGCAGTAGTGAATCCAAAGATCAACGAAAGCAACCTTTGCAATAAGGATGACATTCCACAAGCAGAGGCATCAGTTGTAGAGATCAAGAGACAGTGAAGGATTGCCTTCGACGGTACCAAGACCACATCTTTGCAAAATAAAGAACTGAAATGGCAAAGTTATCTCATACTGTTTTCTTTTAGTCGTGATGAAAAACAGGATCTACCTTAAGAGGATGTTCATTTTAATGTAATCATCAAAATGACAATATAAACAATCTAACGGGACTACCTATGCATTAGTGAACTTTCATTTTCTTTCAAGACAAACACCAAGCACATGCTTTTTAAAGTATGCATGCCGTTAAGATATGACTATCCTTCAGCAAGGAATACAACTGAGAAAACTTACAAACCAAGAACCTGATTCACGTTACATGTTACTTTCCCTAAAGCACGTTGTTGGTTTGAAATTTCAACTGACAAGTTTACTCTGCCTTGGATGGGATATGGTTGCCACCAGTTGCAATCTTGTAAAGGTAGAATCCAGACATCAGTGCACTGCAAGGGAACACAATGTTCAGGATGTGACATATAAATGCGACAAATTGTGTTATTAACACAACATGAAACATAAAGCATGATCACATGATGCTAAGAGAAAAAAAAAGGAGAACAAATAACCCTTCAAAAAAACTATATTTTTCATGCTTATCCAAAAGTTTATGAAGCAAAAGATACACCTGTCAGGAGAAGGCCAACAGTAAATTAAAGTGTGGAGACGAACAAGTAGGCTTGCTCCGTGAAAACTGGTTGCCGTTTCTTAGCTCACAGGAAAAGAATTTCAAACAAAATTCTGCTTAATTTTGACTTCTTCATTAGTGTCAGGTACATGAATCAATATCTGTAGTACTGTAGTTTGATGTCAAGTTTAATTTAGTTTGATGCCAGGAAAGGGTAAGCTTGCCCAAAGTTAAGTAGGGATACATTAATTTATGTTCCAGTTTCACAGTAGCATATCAGGATAGTTTTAAATTTGCAGAATCATTAGTTTCTTAGAACAAGATTTTATAGGTTGAATCAGTGAATGTCAACTATTAACTATAAAGTTTCAACAGATCCTGCAGTATTTGTTTTATTGGTTTCCCGTTAACCAAGAAAAAAGAAAGAAAGAACCAACGTACGAAGGAAGGAAAACTAAAAAGAGAAAGGAAAAAGATTCTAGTTTACTCCACATCAAACTTTTGCAGCTCCTTATATGGATTCAACAAGACCATTAATTCTAGTTAGTAACTTCTAAGTTACCATCTCAACACTGAGACAGTGAGGGGGCTGACACGAAGCACAAATCGTTTTCTTGAGAAAACACCGAACTTAAATCTTAAGTTGCTAGGAAAGTCCTAAGATGTTTCACCATTTGATGTTTATAGGAGCATGTCTGTGTAAAAAGACATTATTTTTTATTTGACCATATTCTCCATATATATTTTTAATTACAGAAGACTCCTACATTATTAAGTTAACCAAAATGCACCTCCAAAACTTCTATTTGACACCAACCTTTACAATGACAATACCATCAACAGCCATACATTCTCTGCCTAGTTTTACTATTAAGTATGAAATATTCAATAATCAATTTTCAAAGAGAAACCCCGTGCATACGTAGCTTGAGAATCTAAATCTCAGTAATTCCCAATGGATTTTTTTTTTTATGTCAATGTATGTTTCCCATATATCGATGTCTTACATAAGTGTTATAAAAGAGGATATAATCCGTTAGCCAATATGTGCACGTGTGCATATGTATATAATTATTCAAATAAGTGGTAGCAGAGCCCGACCAGTGGATAGCACCTATGAGACACCTGATTATGGAACAGTTTAGCGAAAACCAATAATTGAGGATAGAAACTAACATGCAAAATATGATGGATATCAATAACAAATTGACTAGATATTCAACTGGGCAAACCTGAGAGCGGCAACTACCCCAGCTGGCATTATCTTGAATGTTTCAAGGTATCTTTGCCCCATAACATATGCTAATATAAGGGCACAAACTGTGTTGCAGACAGTAGCAAGAAGATAATGTCAAACAATGGAAAGGAGAAAATAGTAAGTAGATGGGGAAAAAAAGAAAAATAAGTAATAAAGTTCTTTTTCTTGATTTAGTACCACCAACAAATTAGATGAGTCAGTCGATATTAGTCCAAGAAGGCAATTATCAAAAATTAACAGAAAAAAATTTATAACAACCAGAGCATTTAAAACAAGATTAAAAAGGAAAAGCAAAAATATAACTTCTTGTTGTTTTTTCCAATCAAATCCTCTCATTGACATTAAAAGAATGCTTCTGATATCTGAAGGAAATGCTTTTGTCAGTTCAGAGTGAAAAGTAAGACAGCTATGTTGCTGCTTTTCAAGGTTGTTCAATGAACTCTTAAACTAAGCAAGATTATCTAATTCCTAGTTCAGATGCTACTGAGAATAACAAAAACAAAATATTTGAATACTTTGTAATATAAAAGTTACATAGAGCTATCACCGCACCTTGAGAGAGAGAGAGAGATGGCAGTAATGTGCCACCACCATTGTTGGAATACTGAACCTCCCCCATAGCAAATCTTTAGAAGAGGGGTGCCCACCATCGGATTTAAGTCATGTTCGCTGTGTTATTTTTATTTTTTATTTTTTTGAGCAATACCAAGGATTTGACCCCAAACCTCCTGAAGGGCAAGCCTGTATGGGAAAGGTGCCAACCAACTCTGCTAACAGTTGTTAGCCAAGTCCTGTTCACATGACATCATCTCTTTTGGAAGTTGGAGGGATGATGCTGAATAAATGTAAACGGGATCTCCAGCCACTAGTTTCAAGTTCGGTGTATCCCAAGTCTTTTGACAAAGTGGTATTCATTTTCAGTAGTTTGAATGAAGAAGAAACACAGAATACAACGACAATCATTACATGTTTCAAGTCTTTTCAAATTACAGAAGCCTTTGACCCTACTACGGTTACAAAGATGGATCCTAAGGAAGCTACAATCTTTGTCAAATTTTGAGCCACATATACTGGAGACTTGCTCTAACTGAAGCTTAAAATGAAGACCTTGGCTCTATTAGCAAGACATTTGTTCCAAAATTCCAATTGCAAAATCAACTCAACATGGATACCATATGCAGTGAGCACCAATGTGCATCACAATTTTCAGATTTTCAGAGCAATTATCTACTGTTGGCTGGAAGAGAGATCCTAAAGCAAAAGTGGCAACATAATAAGTATCTATGCTACTGCAAACTTAGGAAGCCAACAAACAATTCTCAAATAGAGTTTGTAGATTCACAATCAAAGTCAAAAGTGATGCAATATTGTAACTATCAATATATAGAATCATTTCCATTGACAATGTGCCTATGAAAAATGGGGGAAAAGCATTATCTTTTTAAAACTGTCCTCTTTATATTAATGTGATCACTTCATGATACAACAAGACCCCTTCTCAGACAGCAGAGATAACTTAATCATGAGTGACAAATAAGAATCCAGTTTGCGGACCTAAGTATATTTTGTTAATAATCACCATGGACTTTGGATATTCACCAAAAAAACACCAATTCAGATATTCTCTCTCGTCGAATTTTCTCATGTTCACCCTCAAAACTACCTCTACCAAGCTAGAAATATTTTTTAGCATGTCCCAACTTCCCAAATTCAACCCTATGTACCATCAGAGAAGTGTGCACCACCCATAGTCCAAGGCTTCAGATATGTATACTAGGGATTAATCAGAATCCAGGATCAGCAATTGCTCAAGTTAACACATAGAAATTGATTCAGGTACAGTGATAATGTGAGTTTTCTGGCTATTATAAAGCCTTCGATGCTGGAAATCTCCATTTCGTCGTGACTGTGATCATGCATCCGCACAAAGTTTTGGGATTTTCGACCTTGTCCTCACTTTCACCCTTTTATGCCACTCAAGATAAACACGAAGCAGCCTTCACTTAAGTGATACAAGACCCTCTTAGTTTTTTTTATATCGCCCTTCTTAAAAAATGCCCTCTAGAGATCTATCCAAAAGTCAATTGTATCTAGATAAAACTTCAATTAGTATTCCATAAATTATCATTTATAAGTCTGCACCATTGCAACCAGCACTAACACTTCCCACTAAACTACCTTTTAGATTGCAATTTCACACCTTGTGTCTCCTATCCTTCCCTTGCTTGCCAGAGAACAGAAATTGCATTATTAAATCAAGAAAGGGTTAAAATCTTCACTCTTAATGACCAAATGAATTCCCACCTCCAATCATCCGTATGACATAAAATCACCTCCTTAGTGGTTATCATTTATCAAAGGAGATAAAAATGAACTGGGAAGTAGCTAGTAAACTGGAGAAGTAGTTAAAATGTCAGTGCTTTACTTATAATAAACAACTTAATCCAGAAACTGACCTCCCACCTGAATTGCAAAACACATCACCTAGCCAACATCTCTCATAAATATGCTAAACTTTCCTTTCTGAATGAAAAAAAAAAAAACTTGATAAGATAGTATTAAGATAGCTCAATTAGACAAGCAGACGAGAACTTTCAAGTCATATGAATCTATCTAAACTTCACATGATAGCTTCTATTTCCTCCTTGAGCATATGACTCCTTAGAAACATCATCTATTCTTTATTACGAAAAGCTGCTATATTAGAGAAAAGGTGTTATAAAAAGGAAAACAGTGAGTCCTAATCTCGTAGACCAATTGCACTGTAACTAGACCTTGCCATTTATCATATTTTGAATAGAATAAAGAAGGAGATAGAAGAAAATAGAGAACCATCTATTATTTGGCTCACAAATCTATTGATCGATCGCTTCCTCAATACGAAGTAAACATAATTCAGCAAAATAAAAAATATATCTAATAGCATAGATATCAACAAAAAAATGCAATAGAATCCGATGGCCAAAAGAAATCAAACGAAGGGAAATGGATCGAGGAGATTGTAAAAGGCTGGACGAATCAATTGAGAGTAGTTGCACACCTGTCTCAAGGATCAGGGCGAGGGAGGAGTTGCGGCGCTTCTCGAAGGCCTTGAGGCTGACGAAGCCGGCGAGGAGGAGGAGGAGGCCGGAGCCAGCGCCGCCGGCCAGCGAGGCGGTGCTCCCCCTCCGCGCGTAGCCCACGAGCCCTCCCACCAGGATCAGGAGCCCGTACGGGATCGTGAAGCAGAAGTCGTGCATCTCCTCGTCTCCTCTGCGAAGTCCCCAACAACAAAGCTTCAGCTTCAACTTCAACTTTCTTCCCGAGAGGAAAGGAAAGAAGAGAGAGGAGTCTTTGGCGATCTCCTAAGGGTTGTCTTGGGGAAAATAAAAGAGAAAGGAATGAAAGAAACGGGAGTTAGCGGTGGGACGAGGTCTAGGAGAGAACGGCACAGCTGGGGAAAGTGTGGCCTCCACTCGCCAGGGCCGTAGAGAGGAACGAAGTCATCATATCAGAGCTGTCAAATTTTGATCAGGACGGAGCTTTGATTC
The DNA here is from genome assembly GCA_025769935.1 of Phoenix roebelenii. NCBI lineage: Eukaryota > Viridiplantae > Streptophyta > Magnoliopsida > Arecales > Arecaceae > Phoenix > Phoenix roebelenii. Next base: position 15,435,995 of record JAOXJJ010000069.1, on the reverse strand, counting down.
CTGATGATAGTATGATCGTAAATTTTTTTTTTTCATAAAATAGATGGATCATATTTATACCTATGTCACATGAATAAATATAATAAAATTAGAAAATAAAATAATCCAAAGGTCAACCCAACAACAGTTTTTTTTTTTTTCAAAATACTCGATTGCACAGGAGCAACCCAACCTGTAGCCCTCTGGGTAGATATGCTTAGGGCTCAAAGATACATGCTCTCTCAAAATCCTTCGCATACGGTTACCTCTCTGACTCTGAATCAACCTAATCATCATGGCTAAACCACCCTCACCAGCTATGAGGTCAGCCCTCAAAACTTATCATCGATAGGTAATACATGTCCAAGTCGCCGTCAGCTCTGCTTAAAAATTGAGATATCAAAAATCTAAATGCTGCCGGCAACTACAAACTTAAAATTTAGGTGTTTAATTATAAATCTCACTCTATTCCTACCGTCGCTCCCAACCATAGAGCCGTCAAAGTTGGCTTCAAGATTGCATGAGATGGAAAGTCTGCAAAAATGTGGTTCATGGTTGCAACCTTTCAATATAATCATATTAAAAGGGAAAAAAATGGTATTCGTATTGACGGTTAAAACTTTGAAAAAAAAGCTCTGAATGTTAGGTAAACTGATTTCTAGAAACTATCAATATGAAACGGTGGTGGACGGTGGAGACCAGAGACAGTAGCCGGCGAAGACTTTTTTTCCTGTTTTTTTCGGGATAAAAATATCATCTAAACCTTGACCGGAAATCTTTTTATCACTCACAAGCACCAATACTTTTTTTACACATTTTTCCCCCTTTAAGCACCACCATCTTTAAGGGAAAAAAATATAAAATAAAAGTGCCCCAGGCCTCAAAAATCACTGGTATCAGATGAGTGATGGGATTCCAGGAAAGACAAATTTAAACCTTTTATTCTGGAGATGTCTCAATTAGTAATTTTATTTAAAAAAAATCAAAGAAAAGTTCATTGTTATTTTTTAACTATATATATTATAAATATACAAAAAGTAAAAACATGATTATGAATCAAACCTCGTTTGCTCATGTCTCAATTGTGAGAGTTCGAGCTCTCAAGTTTAGGCACAAACTTGACGGTCCGGCTTCCAAAAGTGTATATAGGCTGTCGCTTACAACATGACTATGCTAGACTTCATGAATCAAACAGCATTTCTCATGCCTCTATTGTGATAGAGTTTGGATTCTCTTCAAGTTGGAGGACTAGACTTGATGGTCCATTTTCCAATCATGACCGTCCATGTATTGCACTACTGCCGTAATGTATCGAGTTCCATGTATTGAAAGTGCTACCATTCCATCTCTTCGTTATGTAATTCATTGACAGCCATGATGGTAGAACCATACCATCATGTTCAGAGATAGTCCCCGAACTTGAGAGAATCCGAATTCATGGTGATAGCCAATATTCTCTTCTTGATTTCATCTTCCAATCTGCAAGCTGCACAACTCTTTATCAATTCAAGAAACATATATCAACAATTAAACTCTACAAAGAGATGGTTGTAATTCATAGAAGGATAGAACCATCCAATTTTCGTTAGCATGGTTGCACATGATCAAATTAATCTGATAAAAGTAAACTTCAATTGAGGTATATATATACATACATATCTA
>JAOXJJ010000069.1:15404819-15418407 GCA_025769935.1 Phoenix roebelenii | reverse complement strand
GGAGGCCGAGGCCGTGGTGCCGACTTCACTTAAAATTTTCAAATTTAAAAGCCACGGCCACGGCCTCGGCCTCCGCCGCACCCCCGCGGGTTCTCTTGCCCCCCCTCCGGCGGGCTCCGCCCCCCCCCCGCCTCCACCGCCTCTCCGTGGCTCTCCAATGGCGACGACGGGTCTCCTCCCTCCCTCTCTTCCCCGCACTCTCTCCTTCTCTTCTTCTTCCCCGGCTCCGGCAGGAAAAAGCTAGTCGGTTCGTACCGGCCGGTTCCAGAGCGAACCAAAACCGAACCGGTCCGGTAGGCGACCGGTACGCCTACCGGACCTGGTACGCGAACCTTGGTTAAGACTCATCAAAAAATATAAAGCAAGTACAAAGAGGAAAGATAATTGAATATACAAGAAAAAATACAATTGTAAAATGATAAAGAAAACAAAATTTTAAAAGAAAATTCTAATTTTCTACATGATAAAATCCACAAAGATGACAATGATCAATCAATATTGTAACATTTAGCTCCTTTGTTAACCAATCATATGAAAAGAAACGTGCATTTATATTGATTTGGTTTATTATCATGGTTCATATGAAACATTCATTATTCTACTTCATCTACCAATTATTGCTATAGTCCATGTTCATGCATTGAGGTGTCTATCGGATGATCCATGAAATGATTAACTACATACACCAATGAAAGAAGTGCAAGGGTAAAAAATCATAAAAGATGTAAACAATGCAAATTAAGCAATTTCTTAACAACCAAGGCTTAGAAAAAAGATAGAATATTGACTAAGGAATGTCAAATAACTCTGGTTAACAGAAAAATCCAGAATTGATGCTCTATATAATTCTCCCAAATTTCGAATAGTACTCAAGATCCTCTATTTTTTATTATCTCTTAAATCATTAAATGAATGTAGATTATCTTACCATTAATTTCACAACTTCTATAATCTCTTCCTGAACCAAACATGAAACTTTCAATTCATTTGGCGATCATGCTCAATTGTTTATTTTATGTTATGGGCATTCCGACATCTTTTTTTTTAATGTAATGAGCTTACCCTCTCTTTTCTGCACCCATGGTTTCATTGAGTTAATCATGGCAACTTTCTAGCACACAAGGATCGCCGAACCGTTACCGGTAGGCGTACCGATCGGCCACCGGACCGGTTCGAACCAGTACCACTAATTCGGCCTCCAAAAGCCCAAAAAAATGATCCGGCTGATACGGAAGCTAGTACAGAAGCCGATACAGGCCGGTACCGTTTTCCACCGTTGTACCGGACCGGTCCGGCCGGTACGGGCCAATTTAACATACCATGCAAGCATAAAGTTATATACAAACATTGGATAATCTATTGAAGAATGGATACAAATGCTCATCTAGTCTTTCATGAGAGGCAAAGATCAATCCACTGTAAATTGAAAGTGAACAATGAATACATATTGATGTGCCCATTTATTTCCATTTCGGGCATAAGCATCATCTCAACAAATTTCTTGAATTGGAAATTTTTAACCTCTCCAACAAGTATTGTATGCCAAATAAGGTGTATTAATATTTTCCTTTTCAATTGCCAAAATCCAATCTAAATTGAATCAATCCATACATATACACTAAGAAGAAAAAATGTTGTAATACATAATAATACAGTTCAATGAAAAAGGATAAGTAAGCAAGTCAACATGGTAAACAGAGGACATGTAAGCAAGACAACATGGCAAACGTATTATTCTCAAATATGTGTTAATTGCCAAATGCAATCAAAGAATAAAATAGGAAAAAAAAACATGATTTCTACATTTGAATTTAATCAGAATTTCACATGGGGTAGAAACAAAATTATTTTTTATTCAACATCTAAAAAATCAATCATCTAGAATTGCTACTTTGCCTACTCACAAGTAATAAATCTAATCCTTACAAAGCACTTTTTTGAGAAAAAAAAGTTTCTATTGTAATTTTTTTAAAATATTAGAAGCACTTTGGTTCCAAAATTTCAAGAAAAAAATGAAAATGGAGTGGAAAGAAGATAAAAGAGTCTACAATGCCGATACGACCACATGCCCACCTGCCCATGATCGCTAGCTCCGTCAAAATGTTCTGTAACATTTGAGATCGGACTGTGAGATTTAAGCTCAAAACTTATTAACTGATAGATAAGCTATATCTTGGCCTTATTTTCAAACTTCTAGACTAAAATTTATACATTGGTACATTGTGTGATGGTAACAGTCATGCTAAGTTCACATCCATATCAGGTTTATATTTGTACATTTTATTCCTATAATTTTTTACATAGTCATGTATTGGATAATTAGATAATAATAAACAATTAAATAACATATTAGACTAAAATTGATGTGCACCATAATTCTTTAATGTCAAGGTTCAAGGTTTTGAGTGCCGACTGGCACACTGTGCCAGGCTAGTACTCATACCAGATCTAGGTTAGCTTGGCACCACTTAAATTCCTTTCTCTAATTCTTTTAATTGAAAAGGGACTTTTTAACATTTTTAATCATTCTTTTATTTTGGTAAGACAAAGTTAGCACTGAAATCCTTCTTTAGTATTTTAATTGACTATGTTATGATCTTGAAATATATTATGACTTCAAACTTTCATCACAAGAGCACCATACCCAATGACTTCAAATGATATAAAATACTATAAAATGTTGTGATACTAGAAAAATGCCACATACAATTCATGGTAGAAGTAGAGAAGAAAAAATGAACAAAAAATAGAAAATCAAAATAACTTAAAAATATAATATTAAATAAACTTTGAAAAATACATAAAAACAGAAATAGTGATACAATAAATAAAAAAACAAAAAAAGAATTTATATATGCATATATTTTCGCAAACATATGAATACAAGAACATGTAGAGAGAAAGAGAATGGCGCAAGTACAATAATCTACAATCATGGATACAGAAACTAGGCCAACATACTAAGGGTGGTCTGGCATAGTTCCACCCTCTGGTTCGAGAAATCTGGTTTGAGAGGACGAGAGGGAGAAGGAGAGAGAGAGGAAGAGAGAGGGGGAGGGAGGCAGAGGGGGAGGGCTTTCAAGCCTCCTCTCTTCCAGCATGGTGTAACAGGGGCGGGGCCCTTGCTTCAAAACGAAACAAGAGCTCCATCCCCTTTATGCAGTGCCGAAGGAGTGGAGGCTTGAAAGCCCCCTCTCTCAGCCTCTCTCTCTCCCCCTCCATCTTCCTCTCTCTCCCTCCCTCTCCCTCACTACCTCTCTCTTTTCCTCTCTCTAAATGAGAAAAGGGCTCCATACCCCTATTACACGGTGCTAGAGGTGAGGGAGCTAGCAAGCCCTCTCTTAACCTCTCCCTCCCTCCCTTCTGCTCTCCCTCCCTTCCTCTCTCTCCTTCTCCCTCTCCCTCCCTTCCTCTCTCTCCTTCTCCCTCTCCCCTTTCCTTTCTGGTTTCTCTTTGTTAGTATATGCCGGAACGGCACAGCATGGTATCATATTGTACTGTACCATCGGCCTACCGGCACCGGTGCCGATTCCGATACTACGGACCTTGAGCTAAGCTTTCATGACCTAAAATCTATCCTTAAAAAAGCACAAACACCCAAATCCCTAAAACCCTAAACATGAGAAAGTAGAATTTGAGAGACTACAAATTTTTTGTAAAAACAAAACAAATCTTGGTGTTCTAATTGGAAAAAAAGAAAGAAACTGAATCCAAAAGAAGAATACATCTCCAAAAGGCCCAAAGCTCCAAAGCCTTCAACCATAAATTAGAAAGAGAGAGTTACCAGTTCCAAAAATCCAGCTCGAGCACCTATGCGATAGATGAAGATGAGGAGGTGAGGATGGGACGGAAGAGGATCCCAAATTCTCCTCTTGTGATCAGCAAAAACTCCCAAGTCTTACATACTACAAAGTTATGGTAAGTAATTTTTTTCATTAATTTCAGTTGAGTTATCACTTTCTTCTTAGGTATATTTTAGTTAAAGTCTTGCTTAAATTAAGACTGAAAATATCTAAATTATAAAAGGCTATTATAACTTCATATCAGAAAACATAATAATGTTTTAAAGTGTCCCTCATATAAAACCAAGAGTCCGTACATATTATTTCAAAAAACAAACTGAACATCAGCATTTTTCATGGACATAAGCACAAAACATGTTGTGTCATGTCCAAGTGTCCAAATGCATTGACACTTCCAAAAATAAAAAATGGAGGATCCAAGTAACATAGACTATATACAACAATATCTGCCATCCTCTTGCATTAAACAATTAAATTGTGAAAATTTGTGAAGGGAATAGTTTTGCACACATTTGTGGATGAAATGGATACAAAGAAGGCAAATAAAAAAGGGGAAAATCAGTAGAGCTAAAATGAGGGCACATAATCCATAAATTTACAATATTAAACAATATAGATCCTTCATCGCCTATGAGATACATCACATACAATGCATCAAAATGGATAACCTTAATCTAGAAATGACAAAAGGGAGATCTGTAATGTTTTTCTCCTCATAATTCAATCATATAAATTTAGGCCTACAACCATCTCGTAGTAATGCGCTAAATCATGTGTATTAACATCTTCAAGCTTCACAAGTACATCTAGGGTAAGAACATTCGATTAGGCTCAAATAACTTGGTTGTTGCTTTTTAGATAAGCAATCCGATATATAGCCGTTGTCCTTCTCCTTCATGATAGATTCATATTTTGAGGTGAGGGGCAAAGTTGGTTATCTGGCATCATCCAAAGGGCAGCCACTTTTCTTTGACCAACGACATCAAAGTTAGACTCCTCATCAAGTTTATGATTGTTTCCGTCAAGCCAACAAAAAAATAATATGCATCTCAAACAATCTTGCATCACCAATCATCCTGCAACAATAAATCATTTTCATCACTATGTAAACGTATGCTTCTTAATAAATTACAACTGTATAAGTAAATGCCTAGTAATTAAAGTAATTCTTTATAATCTGCTCCCATATCTTGTTGGGCTGACGCAAGGTAATGTATATTATTGGAGAATCTACATATGGATGCTAAAGTAGCACATGGTGGAATATATCTCATCTAGTAATGTCGTCTTTTTGAGGTAGCAGACCCCTTACTACTAGCTTATGGTTATAGATTGGGTCAGTACGGCACAATACCCAAGGCAACACATGGTTCACTACTGGAGGAAAGTAAACAGCTGTATAGCACATGTTACTATGTTGAGCCCTTGTACCACAATGATACCCGATATCAAGTTTAGTATAGCATGCCCGATATTGGGCAGTACAATTTGGTACAAAAAACAACGATTCAAAGTAATATTTTGAATTGCCTGAGACAGCAAAAGCCAATCCGTCGTAAATTGCTCCGAGAAAGAATGAAGACTGATGTCAAGACACCAATTGCTTATTCTAAACCTAGAAAAAGAAACCATACAAAAGTTCAACATAAATTTCCTTCCTTAAGAAGGTTTTGAAATTTAAATCATATAATCAATCACAAGTGGCGGGTTAAAAACCTTCCTATAGTAAATTGGTCATCTTTGTTTAGTTAAATGTGATATAAATCCAAGCATCACAAGAGCTTCATGCTAGTGCATAACTTTCCCCATTTGAGTTGAATATACTCTTGCCTAGCACTTGGATACTTAGGACTCATTTAGTTTGTGGGAAGGAGGGGGGAAAGTATGGTCAATAGGAAAATGAAAAAAAAATGCCTCATATTTAGTTGGAGCTTTCAAAGAAGAGAGATAGAAAAGTAGCTTTTGAGAATAAGTTTTCCATATTTCATGAGAAAGAAAAACCCATGTGGGACATAGAAAAGCCACTTTTCCATGGTCTAAAAATTGTGGTATTTTTTTACCAAAAATACCCTTAAGCCATTATGATCTTCTTAATAGCTATTTTAATAGTTAATTTTATACTATTAAATTATACTATTAAAAATTGACACAATATAAACAAGTTGTGGTAATTTTAATATAAAAATATATTAATAACTATTAAAAATTACCATAATATAAAAAGTTCTCTAATTATTAAAACTTGTTAGAATTAAAAACTCAACCCAATAAATATTTTTAATACCTATTTTTAAATATCTAAAAATATCTTTCAATATTTTTATATTTAAAAATATTTAAAATTAGCTACTAAATATAGATGCATGTGATGTTTTACAAGAATTTTATAAAACTTTATTAAGGGCATAATAGATATTTTGCACAATTCTTTCAAAAAAGTATGTTTTCTATATAACATTTCTATGGTCAACCAAACGTGCAAAAACTACTTTCTCAGATTTCATATACCCAGCCATCCGCTTTCCAAGAAAAAGAATCCAATGACGTAAAATTCTTCCCACGAACCAAACGAGTCCTTAAAAGAATACGGAAAGAAGCAAAGTTAGAAATGTATTAACCTTTTTACTATGTCTAATTACTATATCCAAACCATTCAAATAATATAAAATTACCATTTCCAAAAGAATATGTCAACATGAGAAGAGACAAAGGGGAATGTGTATGCTCAAAGATATACTACCATCTCATAAAGCTTTCAATATAAATTGCACTTTCAAATTTGATTGAGAGAGCTTGGGCTGAATTTGCATTTGATAGTATAGCCTTATATTATTTCCATCAAAATAGTTGGTTTTGGACCGTTTGACTGTTCTAACGGCATTTAGCTTTTACCTCAAAATAGCATTCTTCAAGATATCATCAATATAAACGCTATCTAGGGTTTAAGTGTGGGTTGAAACAAAAATACTACAATTGTTCTGTATTGCTTTTTGGTCAAACCCAATCCAAAACTAGCGCCATAAGTAATGGGGTTTCAGCTAGGTTTAATTAATTTGAATGAAACAATGGGCATTGATCAGATTAAGGTTCAGTTAAAGTTCATTTAAAAATTTGCAAAACTGACCAATTGCAACAGAAACCAACTAAAAGCACAGAACTAAGATCACTTCTGGATCAACTTGCACTGAAACTGATTCAAAGTGACCAAAATGAATAGTCTTCGCCAGAATTTAGGATCTTGTTCTGAGTGTAAGATATGTTTCCGACTTTTGAATTGGTATCAAGGACATTTTAAGGATTCTTGGAAGCATGTCATACACTTCTAAGTTACCATCAGAAAATTATGGTTTTACATGACATAAAGGGTTTGAATAAAATAAATCTCTTAAGAAACATGCAGTTCTATTTATACTTACGAAATGGGATAAGCACACCTTCCCATTATTGGTGAAATTGAACAACTATCTGTGTGTTTCCATCGAACAATGGTAAGTTTTAATGAATAAGAAGAAATCTGTGCACAATAAGTTGCTGTCTGACAAGAAACTTCAGAAATCTATCTACAAAGTTGGCACAAATTATATAAAACAAGCACTCAATGAACCCTATATCATAAATCCCAAAAAAGAGCACATATTTACACAATCAAATGGAACTTGTTAAGAACGAGGGGAAAAAAAGAAGAAGAATCCAATAAACAGCATGCAAGAACAGAAACGAAATAAAAGAAAAAATAAAACTAACCTTGAATGATCTTTACAGTCGCCCAAGACCAAACACTAGCATTGTCGAGCAGCAGCCTTTTAACACGAACTCGTACAGAAAAGAAAAACCCTAAGCCCTCTTAATCTCCCACCTGCGGGCAAAACTCAAGATTCATTGAAAATCCCACAAGAACGTCACTTCAGTTACAAGATTTCCACACAGTGACCCAATAAATCACACACAAAAACACCAAATAGAAGCAAACGAAATCTGCTCGTCAACCAATGAAACAGTGATCGAAGAATTTTAAGAAAAATAAATAAAGACAAGTTTTAATTGAAGAAATGACCAGTTAGAAGCTCAAGAAAAATGGAATTTCTTCGACTGAGATAAGAGAAATGCAGACACCGCTTACCTCTCTATCTTGAACGCTTCGAAAACACAGTCCTTTCTCTCGGGACGCCCCAGAAATCGAGAGACCGAGAGAGAGTGGTGAAAATAGGTTTCTAGCTTCTTTTTTTTTTTGGAGGGGGAAGAGGCCACGGGATATTTGAGAGAACTTAATACCTTATGATACGGCGCTACCCTAAATTTCTTGATTAAAACATTGACCGTCCGATCTTAATCAGGTGGCGAGAGTCTGCTATGCCTCTGCCGCCTAGCTTTTTAGCAGATTATTATTGCCATCGCCGTTTGTCAACATTTTCCCAAACGAAAAAGAGTGAAATTTTATACCTACCTTTGTGACTCTGGCTCGGCCAAGGGCCGCACCATGACATTCAGACCTACGTGTTGGCGAGGCTGCATGCTTGAGCCTTACCTGGGTGCTCTTTTAATCCTCTGAATTCCAATGAAAGGCGAGACCAATTTTAAGCTCCAAGGACAGAAAAGTTGGACAATAGTCATATAAAACAATGGCTGAAAAAAAAAACTTTGCATTTTGCATTAATTTACATATATCCTATTATATGCCTAATTGTTGTAACGACAATCCTGCATTTTTTAGATTATTGCACGTTGCTCACTCTCCTCCTAATTAGGGCCAAAGCTTGCTGATAGTGCCTACATAGTAAGTTATCTAGTGTCAGTTATATAATGTGGATTTTTATTTATTTTTAAAAGGAGATGGAATCTGATCTGGACTCAGTTAAATCCAAGAACCAAAATACCCAACTGGTACCAAAATTCCTACCAAAAACTAGTAATAAACTCATCTTTTAGTCCCTCTCTCTCTCTATATCTATCCTGGTCTCTCTCTTGTTTTCTCTCTTTAGGTCTCTCTCAGGGCTCATTTGGTTCGCAAGAAAAGAAGATGGAAAAGTGTGGTCAGCGGAAGAGGAAAGAAATGCCGGTTGGAGTTTTCAAAGAATAGAGATGAAAAAGTTGTATTTTCATGAAAATATGATTTTCATATTTTATGAAAAAGTCTTTCTAATGAGAAACATGAAAAAATTACTTTCCCATGAAGCGAGAATCACTCTATTTTTATTTTTCTCAAAAAGACCCTTCAGCATTAAGGAGGCATTAAAGACCTAATTTTTATTAAGGGTATAATAGAAATTACATGTAACTTTTCCAGAAAAGTGTATGATCAACCAAACATAAGCACTCTGCAAATCTGTCACTTTTCCATATTTAACCAAACATGCCAAAAGTATATTCCCAGACATTCTCTTTCTACGAATCTTCTTCCCAAGAATCATATTCCTAGGAGAGAAAATGCTTCCCGCGAACCAAACGAGCCCTTAGATGGAAAACAACTCTTCAAACTCTAAAATTTGGCATGGGGACTTACCTAGCCTTGGCAGTGGAGGTTTAAGGGTATATTGTTGCTATCTTGCCATCTTGTAGTCGCGGTAGAGATATCATGGCCGAATGTCAATTTGGAAAGGAGGTTTTGGGCATGCCCTAATTTTAATGTAAGGAAATTGGTTAAGTTCATTTTCTGTTGCTGTGGGAAAATAAAGGAGATTCAAGACCATAATTAATTTTTGTTACAGGTTGATGGACGTTGCAACTACTTCAATAGTTGGATCCAGTGTAGGGTGGACATACACTCAAGATAATTAGCAAATTACGGGAAAGATTTGAAAGTTGGAGCATGAGAAACAACTTCAGATTGAAAAGGAAAGTGTAGAATGAGAAAAATTTCTGCCTGAAATTCGTCTTGCTGAGCTAAAATGTAATCTGTCTTGAAGAAACGAAGCACGAGAGAGAGAGAGATCCATTTGTAGCCTTATCTTGGATGATCACAATTATTGTGATTTTCTTAGCATATAAGCCTAATGCATCTGTTTCTCAACCTTACTTACCATGAGAATGTATTGACTTATTGTGAAACCTGTTAATGACAATGGATTTGTTGCTGGTGTTTAAATTGTAATCATGTTCTTCCTATATTGTAATTAGACTGATGTCTATTTATAAAGTCAGCTTGTTACAAAGCCAATTTATTACAAAGCCAGTCTGTTAACAAAGCCAATTTATTGCAAAGCCAGTCTGTTAACGAAGCCAATCTATTTACAAGTCATCCATAACACAAAGCATATAAATCCATGTTGAGACAATCTGTTACAAAGGACAAAAACAACAATCCCTGTTGAGGCTAAAAGGGCATATAAACACCCTTTCATTGTTGGATTGATGCTTAAAAAGCAATCTGTTAACTGAATATCTATCATTACAAGCCACAGCTGATTGAAAATAGCTTTCAAGACCTACTAATTAGTTCAAGGCATTACAGTTTGCTGATTGTAAATAGCTTGCTGTTCAATCTAGCTACCATTACTCAGTTCCATACATGAAAATCAATCCAGCTAACGGCTACATATAAGAATCACTTTAGACATCTACTAATAGAACCAATATGCTTTTATTTCTGCTTGCACTAAACAAACTCAGTTCCATGGATGAACAGACTCATATCTGTTAACCTAAACAAATACAGTTCCAATACAATCAATTCAATGCACATTTTTCTTTGTTTATCACAAAATAAAGTGACGCCTATTACATTGTGTATCACATTTACAGTCATATGACACACTGTATCCATACATGAACAAACTCATTTCTGCTTTCTTTGAACCAATATGCATTGAATTGTTCAATAGACAGAGAAATATTCAGATCTATACACGCCACTAATTGTTCAAGACATCTATTCACAAGACATTAGAAGGAATAACATTATGTTCAGATCCATAAATGGAAATGATAATATTTACATTCACAAGACATTTAGATTATGTTCAGAACTTTTAGAACCTCTCAATCACAATCAGAACCATGTTCAGAACTCATTTAAAATCAAAAGATATTTAGAACCCCAAGCAATCTCTTAGACCATGTTCAGAACCCCTAGCAACCTCTCAACAGTAACAATCACTGTCTTCTTTCAGAACCATGTGCAGTGAAGTCTTGAGTCGGTACAGTGTTGTCTTGATTTGATAGGATGTCTGGGTGACCCCCTGGTGTTGACTTGGTGCAATACTATTTCTCATGTGACCACCACTTCTAACACTAAGGTTGGATCTCCGTTCGATCTCAAGTTCCTACAAAACAAAGTGAAAGCTTGTTTGTGATTGTTTAATAATTAACAAGCTGATACATAATGTTTAGATCCCACCTGATACACAATGCCAAACCAGCTACTATTTTCAACATACATGGGACCAGAATTGTTAGTACTTCCACCTATTACCTGCCACATGGCACATTTGCATAAATACAAATAAATAACAGGATACATAACAAATAAACGTCTTATAAATCACAAATAAAGAACATAACCTCTGACATACATCTACATCCCTTTCTTTTCTCAAGTCTTCTTCGCTTCTTTCAAGTCTTGTAATTTTGCCTAGACTGCATACAGTTTGAGCACCTCAGAGAATGATACCTCAGTCTAACCCCAGCCTATATTTTAGGCTCTCTAGGACCTCTCTTTCTACTCTTTTTAGGCCATCTGGGTTGCTTCTTTACTGTAGGATGATCAAGAGGTTCAAAATTTGTTTTCACGCATTATTCCGCACTAGGAATAGGATATATCATAGGCTCATAAGCCTTTATATAGTCCTCCTTCCTATAATAATAGCTAATGTACATCTCAAGCTGCTGCTTTGATGCATATATTGCAGCAATTGTATGCTTACAATGGATTCCAGCGAGTTCCCACATGTAACAACCACAAGACCAATTGTTTAAGTCGACGCAAAAAAAAACTTATTGCCACAACTCACTTGGTACACCAAATTTTCAGTATATGTAGGCAAACATATAATTTAGGCTGTTTTCTCCTCTTCAAGCCTTTTCTGTGCACTTGGAGTGATTTTCCATTAAATGTTCTTACTCCCATCTCTTTTCATTTGAAACCTCTGCATAAGGACGGTTTTAATCTACTTTACCACTGTGAGGATTGGCTTTTCCCTTGCCTCCAATATATAAGAATTAAAATACTCTCATAGGTGTCAGTTTGTACAGTGTACAGCTGTGTGTGTGTTGGTTTGGTTGTGTATATAGTTTCCTTATATAGTGTATATCCATAGATAGGCAACAGATGTATATAGTTTCCTTGTTTAGGGAGATTTTGATTGATAGAAGATTGATAGTATGCTGTAATTAAGGAAAGGATTTTCTATTTAATGAGAGGAACCCTCCATTGAGAGGCATTCAGATCATTTGACATGGTATCAGAGCCTCCCCTCTAATCCTAAGGATTTGTCGGTCTCAATCTCTCGGTAAAGCCCTCGGGCTCTTGAATTTTGTTCTACTTTCTGCTCAGCTTTGATTCTAGTGGCTGTGCTAGCCAATCTCGGTCTGGAGGTTGAAGTTCTCGGCAGTTTGGAGTATTCTCGGCAGCAAGATCTCTTGAAGATTCTCGAAACTGGTCTGTAGAAGCAAGTTCCGGCTTGACCTGGTTATTAAGATATAAATTCTTCTTCTCTTGAAATGCTTGGGGTTTTCTCAGGTCAATATTTTCTTTTGAAACTTTTCAGCCCTTTTCTTCCATTTTGCTTTATAATGTTCGGAGAAAATTCTATTGTTCGTTTTAATGGAAAAAATTACTCCATATAGGAGTTTCAATTCAAGATGTTTGTGAAGGGAAAGGAATTGTAGAGTCATTTAGATGACTCATCTAAGGCTCCCACTGAGTCAAAGGAGCTTGACCAATGGGAGAGCAAGGATGCACGAATTGTGTCTTGGTTGCTGGGTTCAATTGAGCCGCATATGGTGAATAATCTTCAATCATTCACTACCGCTAAGGAGATGTGGGATTATCTCAGGCGTGTTTATAATCAAAATAATAATGCCCGGAGGTTTCAGTTGGAGTTAGAAATTGCTAACTACAGTCAAGGTGATCTCCTATTGAACAATTCTATGTTGGATTCCTTAATTTGTGGAGCGAATATTCTGGGATAGTTCATTCTAAGGTTCCCAAGGAAGCACTAGCAGCACTACAAGTAGCCAAGAGCCTCTTGAGAGAAAATACAAGCAAGAGAAGGAAGCAATGCATTCAACTCATTCCGAGAAGTACTTCCTTCGCATTCAAGGCTCTACTACTGACATCCATTCTTCAGTGCATTCAAGAGGAGACTCAGAAATCGAGAAGCCCCTACTTCCCCATCCGAAATCTATTGAGGGCTTCTAACTTTACCTTGTTTATATTGTTAACACATTTTCCTTTTAGAAGCTTTCTTTGTGATTTTCCAAACCGTGTTTTTCTTACTTGATTCAATCAGGGGATTGAATCAAGAGTTGTAATGTTTGTTGGTGACCCAAAGTTAAAACCAACGGTGTAAAGTTGTGGTTGATGAACCGGGGAAAACCAACTGGGTTTGATTATGAACCCGGAAAAATAATCGGGTGGTTCTAGTCGATGAGCCTGTGAAAACCGACCAAGTTCGTTGTGATCTCGTGAAAACAACAAGTTGGGTTGTAAACTTATAAAACAACCGGCTGTAATCCTAGGGATTATAGTGAACTCCTAAGTGCGGCTTGGGCAGTGGACGTAGGAGCAAGAGTTGGCTCCGAACCACTATAAACTCTTCTGTGTTTGTATTGGTTAATTGTCTCTTTCA
>JAOXJJ010000069.1:15394377-15404719 GCA_025769935.1 Phoenix roebelenii | reverse complement strand
CTCATTAAGTTTTTAATCGGTCAATATTTAATTAAAACCCAATTCACCCCCCTCTTGGGTTGTCTCCTTGGGCAACATAGTCCATGCTGAGAGTCAAAGAGATCAATTTTTGATAAAGCTAAGATTAGAATTTGAGATTGCACGGGCTATTTTGCTAAATCGCAATCCTGTTCCTATCTTTGGATGTATGCTTGGGAGAATTATTAGGAGAAGAGCAGCGTCTAGCCACACAGCTTGGGATGACACAAGCAACAACGACTTCTGAGATAGTTAACGTGGCATATGCCACTCAAGGAAGAGGAAAATTCAAGTCACAGACACAGTGCTACAGTTGTAAGGAGTTTGGGCATATTGCAAAGAATTGCAGCAAGAAATTCTGCAATTATTGCAAAAAAGAGGGGCATATCATTAAGGACTGCAGTGTGCGGCCTCAGAATCGACAGGCTCAAGCTTTCCACGCTGCTGTCCAGCCTTTGTCACCTGCTGTCCAGTCCGTCCCTGTTAGTGACCAGCCATTTATAAGCAGTCATTCACCTACTCTCACACCCGAGATGGTACAATAGATGATTGTGTCCACTTTCTCTGCCCTAGGATTGCAAGGTAAGGGAAAACTACTCACCTCTCCTTGGTTGATTGACTCTGCTGCTTCGAATCATATGACTGGTAGTATGGCTACCTTACATGACGTTTGTAAATATGAAGGTGAGCAGCATATTCAGATAGCCAATGGCAGTACTCTTCCAATCACTGCAGTTGGAAATCTAGGGCCTTCCTTTAGCAATGTATTTGTGTCACCGGATTTATCTACGAATTTGATTTCTGTTGGACAATTGGTAGAAGAATAATTGTGACATTTACTTTGGCGTGGTGGTTGTCTTGTGCATGATCAAGTGTCGAGGAAGGTGATCGCGAAGGGGCCTTAAGTGGGACGTCTATTTCCCCTCCAGTTTTCTATTCCCAATACTGTTTCTTTAGCTTGTACTGCTGTAGCTAATGATAGTAATGTTTGGCATAAGAAATTGGAACATCCCAATTCTGTTGTTTTGACTCATCTTATGAAACATGGTTATTTGAGTAAACTTGGTAAGAGCAAAGCTTTACCTTTTCCTTTGCATGGCAGTCGTGCTTCCACATGTTTTGAGATTATTCATACTGATGTGTGGGGTGTGAGTCCGGTCATTTCACATGCTCAGTACAAGTATTTTGTGACGTTCATTGATGACTAAAGTCGTTTCACTTGGGTATATTTTCTTCGCTCTAAAGCTGAAGTGTTTTCTACTTTTCAAGCTTTCGTTGTTTTTGTTGAGACACAATTTTCTATTTGTATTAAGATCTTACGCTCTGACTCTGGGGGGGAATATGTGTCCAATGACTTTCAAGCTTATCTAAAAATGAAGGGTATTCTTTCCCAACATTCTTGTCCTTACACTCCCCAACAGAATGGGGTAGCAGAGCATAAGAATCGTCCTCTTTTGGATGTTGTACCTTGTTGATTGAATCTTCTGTGCCTACTAAATTTTGGGTAGAAGCCTTGTCTACGGCTGTTTATTTGATTAATCGTTTGCCCTTACAGATTTTACACTATGATTCTCCGTATTCTCGTTTGTTTGGTGTTGCTCCCGAGTATCACTCTCTCAATACATTTGGTTGTGTTTGTTTTGTTCACTTGCCACCCACTGAACGACCCAAGCTTGCTGCTCAAGCTGCTCGGTGTGCATTTCTAGGGTACAATAATGCACATAAAGGGTTTGTGTTATGATGCGGCTGCTAACAAGCTTTGTCTCTCGAAATGTGGTTTTCTTTGAAAACCAATATTTCTTTCAGTCTCGTGTCACTCATGATTCCACTTCCGTTAAGCTAGGGGTTGTGTATCAGAGACGTCACCCACTGTCCCATATGCCTCTTCCTGACACTGAACTGACGCCTGATCTAGTCGCGCCTGAACCTCGACAGTCAACTCGTGTCACTCGCCCTTCAGATAGGTATGGTTTCTCTCATACAACGCTTCAGGCAACTCTGGATTCTACTTCTGTGGCTTCATCTTACTCTCAGGCTTCTACTCAAGCATGTTGGCAGTGAGCTATGCAAGAAGAGCTTCAGGCTCTTCAGGACAACCACACCTGGGATATTGCACCGTGTCCCGATGGGGTGAAGCTTGTTGGATGCAAATGGGTATATACAATCAAGTTGCGGCCTGATGGTTCCATAGAAAGGTATAAAGCACGTCTGTGGCACTTAGGAATCGACAGGAGTATGGTCTTGATTATTGGGAGACCTTTGCACCCGTGGCTAAGATGACTACCATGCGAACCATCATGGCCATCGCTGCCTCGAAAGGATGGTCTCTTCGACAGATGGATGTGAAGAATGCATTTTTATATGGGGATCTGAAGGAAGAGATCTACATGACTCCTCCTCCAAGCATGTTCACCCCTCCTCTGAGGTTTGTCGGTTGAAGCGGTCTCTGTACGGGTTAAAGCAGGCACCGCGTGCATGGTTTGAGAAGTTTCATACCACTCTTCTTGATTTTGATTTTACTCATAGTCAGTTTGATTCCTCTCTTTCTTAGAAAGACTGCTACTGGGATTGTTGTGCTTCTTGTGTATATGGATGATATCGTCATTACAGGGTCTGATTCTCAGTTGATTGACCAGCTGTAGCAGCACCTCAAGATTTCCTTTCATATTAAAGATCTTGGTCCGCTGCAGTATTTTCTTGGCCTTGAAGTGCAACTTGCTTCGATTGGTACGGTTTTGCATCGGCATAAGTATACCCAGGAGATTATTACTTTGGCTGGTCTTCAGTCAAGAAACTCAGTACTTACAACTATGGAGGTAAATTTGAAGCTACATCAGGAGGGTGAGCTATTATCTGATCCATCCCTATATAGGCAGCTGGTAGGGAGTTTGAATTATTTGATGATTACCAGGCCTGATATCTCCTTTGCAATCTAGCAAGTTAGTCGGTTTATGCAGGCACCTCGGCATTCCCACTTGGCCGCGGTGAGATGTATTCTTCGTTATCTAAAGGGTACTTCTGGTCGAGGGTTATTCTTTCCTACGGGGTCTTCTCTACAGTTGATGGGTTTTGGTGACGCTGATTGGGCTAGTTGTTCGGATACTCATCGTTCGGTTACTGGTTGGTGCATGTTTCTTGACGATGCTCTTATTTCTTGGAAGAGTAAGAAGCAAGATCGAGTATCGAAGTCCTCCACCGAGTCTGAGTATCGTGCTATGTCATCAGCATGCTCTGAGATTGTGTGGCTTCAGGGTCTATTGGGCAAACTTGGTATTCCTCAACTTACCCCTACTCCACTTCATGCTGACAACACAAGTGCTATTCAAATTGCTGCCAATCCGGTCTTTCATGAACGCACCAAGCAGATTGAAGTAGATTGTCATTCCATTCGTGAAGCACTTGATCAACATGTGATTACTCTCCCTCACATTTCCACCGACCTTCAAACGTCTGATGTGTTTACTAAGGCTCTACCACGTCACCGGCATCAGTTCATGGTTGACAAATTGATGCTTCTTGGTCGGACAGCATCAATTTGAGGGGGGATGCCAGTGTGTACTGTGTACAGCTGTGTGTGTGTTGTACAGCTATGTGTGTGTTGATGTGGGTGTGTATATAGTTTCCTTATATAGTGTATATCCATATATAGGCAACAATTGTATATAGTTTCCTTGTTTAGGGAGATTTTGATTGATAGAAGATTGATAGTAGGCTGTAATTAAGGAAAAGATTTTCTATTTAATGAGAGGAACCCTCCATTGAGAGGTATTCAGATCATTTGACAATAGGTTGTTCACTAATAGATCTACTTTGCTCCTTAGGCTGAATGTGTATCTTGCTCAAGTCTCCTTATGTCAGCCACATAATCATAAGCTGACTCGAATTTCATTTTCAGCTTCTCTATAACCTTGTTAAAATCAAATTCTATGTATGCATATGCTGCCTCCCACAGGTCATCTTTCAAAGCCTTGCCTCTATGCCCCCTATTCTTAAAGTTGACATACAAATACCGCATGCATATTCTCTGTTCTGTTGCAGGAACCATACTATCAAAAGCCTCTTTCAAATCAAGCAAAATAACAGGAGAAGTTAGAAGACATTGATGCAATAAACACCAAATACTAGAAAAATAATGCATACCTTTTGTCTATCTGACATGAAAACTCATCCATGCTGCTCCATTGGGCCAATGTAATCCAATAAGCACTCTAGAAAAAACTCCCATGAGCTTCTTGTCTCAACTTCAACAATTGCATATGCTAGAGGGAAGAAATTATTGTTGTCATCCTTTCCCGCTGCATTTAGGATCTATCCACCAAATTTATTTTTATGAAGCATCCATCCAAACTTATAAAAGGCTACACCCTCCTTGAAATCCCTGCTTTTGTGTTTCAAGATATATGAACAATCTTTGAACTCTAGTATGCAATGTCCTCTCAGGTCTCTCTTCACCTACCTTTACCCAGTTGTTAGGATTATGCTTTCTTAAA
Source organism: Phoenix roebelenii (assembly GCA_025769935.1). Lineage (NCBI taxonomy): Eukaryota > Viridiplantae > Streptophyta > Magnoliopsida > Arecales > Arecaceae > Phoenix > Phoenix roebelenii. The sequence goes on along the minus strand of JAOXJJ010000069.1, from coordinate 15,400,211 downwards.
GTCTCAGCATAGTCCCAAACTCTAGTACACTGCTCCCTGTTATCTCCATGCACATCTTCTACAGCTTACTTTGTTGCTCTATAAATCATATGCATTGTCACATGTACATGATACTCTCTCGAGTCTCCTAACTTAGTTCTTGAAAGCCTTGATTTTTTAATCAAAATCAGAGCTCAGGTTCTCCATATATTTCTTCCTCAACTATTTTGCTGTGACATATTTGTTCATGAAACTTCTTCCACAGTTATAAACATTTTGAAATGTTTTAATCTGGAAGGACATCCCTACAGTAACTTTGAAAGCATGAAGCCTCCACCCATATTTCTGCTCGTACTCACAGTTACTTTTGTTCTCTCATTCTTTATGAATACTATATCCCTACCATCCTTGATAGTGAAATTTTTCAGTGCTTCCCTGAACTGATAAGCATCTTTGAACAACATCTTTACATATAACCGAGGATCATCCATGGTTCTTGAATCCAACTCAATAGCCCCACATCCCCTAGAGTATCACAATATGAAGGTCATGGAGTGCACAACTCATCACTTGGGGCTTCCATAACATTATCTCCTACTTCTTACCTGGGTTCTTTACCCTTATCTTCACCGACCGTAGGTCTCCCACTCTTATGTTCCTTGACTCCATGACCTACACTTAGGACTAATTGAAGGTGGTCCAGCTATAAACTTTGCTCCTGCATCAAATAAGTCCTCATTCTCACTTGATTCTTCAATGATATCCCAGTCATCAAATTCCTCACTCCCCGATTAACACTCAACCTCACTATCTTCATCAGCCAGAATCTTAACATCTTTTCAGCATCCTTGTCACTTACTTGTTCTTCTTCCTTCTCAATATCTTTTTCTTCCTTCTCAGCTTCTTCTTCTTCATTATCAGCTTCATTGTCACTTAAACCTTCTGACTGTAACCTACCAGCTTCTCATGCAAGTCCCTATTAGGTATGATAGGATTCCCAAAAATAGCAGAACCCTCTACTTGACTTTGATCAATAGACTAGCTGGACTTTACATAGATATCTATTCACTTCCTACCTTGATGATATGCTAGCATCCCCATGCAGTCCTTATCATCCCTAATAGGCCTAACACCAATTAGAATTGGCTTGTGTGGCAACAAGTAATACAGCCGATCCCCCATTACATACCTAAATTTTTTTTACAATACCCTCTATCTCAAGATATGATACAAGATCTCTTTTGAAATCATAATGAAATTCTATCCTTCCAGCAGTGCACCATTTACGAGACTTGTCAATAAATTTTCCTCCATAATATACTCAGAAAAAGACCACATCAGGATCTGACATAACTACAAAGCAATACATTTACAATGCACATTGTTTGTCTAAGCCAAAGAATGGGATAAACAACTGCCAAGGAATGGGATAAACAATTGTTTGTTTAAGTGTGGGCAAAGCACTAATTCAATATTATATGAGGCCATAGTGCCTGCAGTACCCACAATGCCCTCTAATTCAATATTTTACAACTTCCCTAATGCGATAATCACATGCAATACCACTCGAAATGCTTGCAAAAGAAGCAAAATAAACACATACATAACTCATGAAGCATCGTAAACACAGTAGAAAGATTCGGACAAAAAAACCTTAATTTTAGAAACCTTAAATTAGGAAAAATCACAAGCATAACTCATGAAGCATAATTTTTGCTATGATTCAGGTGAATACATATAAAATATGAATCAAAACTCCAAGAAAAGGTCAAATTATTGTAGCATTTCATTAGAAGAGTGAAATTCGAAATGTTTGCCATACCTGATGAAATTGAATAATCTCTAAAGCAAATTAGGTTTGGAGATTGGACTGAAACCTCTCTTCCTACTTCTCTGAAGTAAATCTCATAGCAAGTACATACCGCAGAGACAAATTTAATTGAAAGGGATGGTGAGAGCAACAGACTGAAATGGGGGAGGGAATGAAAGGTCCTTTGAATGAAAGGGATCCGCATGTGCAGCTCACATACTGGCAGGTATTTTACTGTTTGCAGTCCATCCACGGCAGCTCCAGTCTCTATTTAAAAAACAAAAAAAAAGAACCACGTCAGGCAAATTCTAAAAATTACTTGCCATGTTGGTACCACCGGCGAGCTCTAACCCCTATTAGGAGGAGAGAGGGCAACATTATAATAATCCAAAAAATACAGGATTGACATTATGGCAATTAGACACATATCAAGGTATTTGCAAATTCATGCAAAATGCAGGAGGTTATCTTTTTTAGCCTAAAACAAACTAGTAACTCTATATTGTTTTTTTTCAAAAGAAACCATCTATACTGGTTGAAAATATTTATTCTACAAAATAGCACTAATTCCATTAACTCCTCTAATGTGTTTCTACCTCCAGTTTGTCCAACCATCTCCATTTCCCACTATCCTGCTCTTTTGCTATCTCATGGAAGTTAGGTAGATTAGTCGTTCATAGCATTTTGTTGTTAACTACAATGTCAAAACTTTAAACCCTTCCCTGAATATTTATTATTCATTTGAATAGATTTCATTTATTATCACTAGAAAATAATAAAAATGCATGCATTGTACATGCCACTCTAATATCTTACTAGAAAGAAAAATTAAATTCATAGTCCTATGAAATTTTCAATGAAAATTATCAACAAATGTTTAAGTAGAACTTCATTCACTAAAAGAAATCTGATTATTTATTGATAAATACTAAACCATGTCTAGTTTCTGAATTATCATTCTCATACTTGTCTCTAACTACTTTGTCTCTTTTGAAATATCAAAGAGAATTTTTTGAATTGCTTATAATTATCAAGTCTTTATGTTACCCATCCAAATCAATCCACAGCAGAGCCAAACCCTGTAATAAATTACTAGTGTATTTGATCATAGCATGGTCATACAATTACTACTATTTGTCTTTGTTTCGGTAATCATCAATACCTTTATTTCACTAGGCCAAGCCAAACATCCAACAAATGTCCAACCTTGAGAGTTCAGGATACAAACATCATTATAATGGTAAGAAAACCAATATCGGAAAATATATATAAAAAGAAAAGAGATACAAGTGTCATCTCAATACAACTCCAGTGCATGTGGGATGTCAAATGAAATACATCTGCACCATGATAGCTGACCTTGTTGAGTTTCACCTGTGCACAGCACATCTGAGCTGTTCACACTAGAACATCACCCCCAAGGAAAAACTCAGTATTGTAGGCACTAGATCATGGCCCAGATCCTGAAATGCAGCCTTGTACTTCTAAGAAATTACATCATACTTTGCTTGTCAGTCCATTCAAAGAAAATCCCATAGTACTATCAGCAGAACTTTATGAGCTGCTCCCATGGTTCAAAGCGAAGAGAAGCAAAGTTAAAACCATATCATTCTCCAATACAAATTCAGCAAGATAGAAACTACTGTGATAATTTCTCACAGTCTAATTACGGCAGCGCCTCCACAAGAAATCATAGTACAAATCTACCACAGGTGAAGTTACTTCCAAGAATAAAAGGGAAACAGTAAATAACCTAAACATGCACAAGCATCAACCAAATTATTCACAGTGAACCAAAATTTCAAGAAAACAATGTATGTGGTATAACTTTTATTGCCCGTAACTTCTGCCCAGCTAAAAAATTTAAGCTTCACCCTCTTTCTACAGGCAAGTCATGGCTAAATGATGCTGGGCAAATAAAAGGGGGGAAGACAAACAATGAGCAAACCAAAACTACCAAGGAATTTGAGAATAATGGTAAACCCAAATCTCCAAGGACAAGTTTAATGGATAGATAAAAATTCACCACCCAAGGAATCTACCCAAGGGATACAGAGTTAGATGGAAAAGAAAACTCACCATCCAAATGAATCTATCCTAGGGATACAGAGTTCTAGTGATCACCACTCACAGACAATCTTCCTGAGATACAGAGGAAGAACACACTCACAATCCAAAGAAATGCCTAGAGATACAGAACACCCAAAAGAAGAAACTTATCAAGCCAAAGGCTTAATCCTTAAGTTACTCAAACTTGAAATTAAATTCTTTGAAAACATAACATAGGGCATACCTTTATATAGGCAGTTTGGAATGCTTTTCAAGTAATTACAATCAATAATCCTAAACGTGAGGAGAAAGAAAAACACCATAAGAAAAAAAACTATAACCAAAAATGTGAGGAAAAGCATCCTAAACTTGGGGAAAAAGAAAAAACATCATAAATAGGCATTCCAAAATTTGCTTTTGCTTAGGCATAAACCAAAAATAAATTGCCATACAAAAATTTCTTTTTGGTTTCCCCAATTGAAAAAGACTCTCATTAAGCACCCATGTCAAAATCGCCATAGACAAAATTTCATTTTGGCTCCCCCTTTTGAAAAGGACTCTCCTTAAGCACCCGTGTCACTTAAGAGCAAAAGCCAAACCAAACTTGGGAGTCCTATCCAAGGCTTTGGTGTTAGACTCAGCAGAGATGGTTAGAATTGACTTAGGCTTCAGCTCATGCTGTCTAAGAGCTGCAAGCTTCCCAGAGTTGTTGAGCCTCGACTTCGCAGTAGTTTGGGGATCAACACCATATGGCTCTCCAACGGTTAATGTATTTTCACTGGCAGAGAACCTTCTGGTAATTTCTCCAACCATGGATCTCTTCTTCATTTCATCCAAATGGTACATGTATGAAGCACGGAGAGGGTCTCCCTTGTCCCTTCATAAGACACATTTCACCAAACACTTTATGTTCACCTCGATAGGTTGGGCACGAGATGCCAGGAGGTGATGGAGCTCAGGATGCCAGGATGAACGACGACCTCGCCTCCTTGTCGCTACTGGTGAAGAAGCCGTGGAGCCGTGGAGATCCCGGTTTTCTATAGGGCTTGACATCGATGGGGATCCGGGGGGAAGAGGAGATGAAGACGACTGATGAGGAAGATGCCGCTTAACCGTATGTGGGAAAATCACGGCGATGGAGCTTACGATGCCGGGGAGAAGAGGAGAGTAAGAGATCAAGAAGACGCAGGTGGAACTCAGTGATGAAGAAGCTAGACAACCAGTCAAGCGTCGGTGGTGGAGCACGGCACTGGTGATGGGGCATGGAGCCGGCGGCGGTCGAGGAGAGGAGGAAGAAGGAAGGAGGAAGATGTACCGTGAATCGAGGTCTGGAATGACGGCGGTAGAGCATGGCGTCCAGCGGTCGAGCAAGACGTTGATGGTGGTCGAAGAGAGGAGGATAAATGAAGGAGGAAGATGCGTCGTTAGGCGAGGTTTGGAATGACGTCGGTGGAGCACGGCGTGCCGGGGCGGGGAAGAAGATGGTGTAAAAATGGGCTCGACGAAACGGAAAAGAAGAATCTGCTGAGTCGGCTTCCCCTCTTGGTTCGGCCAAGTCAGAACCAAAAATAATATTTTTTAAAACAATAATAATAAGGGGTAGGGTAATTAATCACCGATACATTTATTGACCGATCTTTAACATTTAATCCCTATTGACCGATTGTTTAACAATCAGTCCAGCCATATTTCAATACTTTATTATGAGACGAAAACGCCCTCTAAGAATATTAAAAATGCTCCTGCCCCTTTTGATCTCCCATTCCCATAAGAAGAAGAAGAAAAAGGGGTAGCCGCCACCGGCCCTGTCTCGCTCCCTCCCGAGCCTCGTCCCGCAGCCCCGCCCCCTCCTGTGCCCCTTCCACTCCTAATCTCCTGTTCTCAGAAGAAAAAGAAAAAGAAAAAGGCCCGGCTGCCGCCGACCACAGCTCGACCCCGCCCGAGCTTCCTCCCGCGGCCGCCGCCGGCCCTTGCTCGCCCCCCCCCCGAGCCCCCT
>JAOXJJ010000069.1:15351049-15375965 GCA_025769935.1 Phoenix roebelenii | reverse complement strand
CGTCTGCCTAGTTACTATTACCCACTGGCTGGGGTCGTACATAGCAATCTGAGAGTTCTTTAAAACATATCATGCTTTTTATAAATCTTTTCTCATAGATACATTGGAAAGTGAATAATGGCATAATGCTGAATAAAATTCATGATCATGCTGAAAATTTTATTTTTTCTATGCATCTTTCTACATCATCATAATCATGTGTACATAATATAAGAATAATCACGATGGATGCTATTTACCCAAAATCATGTAATCATTTGCTAACACATGCTTGATCCTAATTTTGTGAAAATATAATTAATCATATACAATTTCATAATCGAGTAGTCACAAGTATTTGATAAAACATAAGATTATATCAGGGTTACTTACTTTTTTCACAAATTATATACACAATTTCAATTGTATAAATAATACTTTTTCATCGTATAAAACGTGATACATGATCCATAATAAGATTACCAAATGCCAATTCTCTAATACCTAGCAAGATCATTAAATTACATGCCACTTGCACATTTAATTTCTATTTATGTAGAATCTTAAAGTCATTTATAGCCCATCCATAGGACTCAATTTTATTTTTAGGTCCATATCCTAATTCAATATCTGGTTTAGGCCCATGGCCCAATTTAATTTCTGGTTCTGGTCTAATCTACTTCCTGGTTCAGATTGATTCCATTTCTGTTTCATATCTAGGTCAATTGCATACTGGTTCAGATCTGACCCAATTTCTGGTTCAAGTCTGAGTCAATTGCATACTGGTTCAGATCTGATCCAATTTCTGGTTCAGGTCTGGATCAATTGCACACTGGTACAGATCTGACCCAAATACTGATTCAGGTTTGGGTCAATTGCATACTGGTTCAGTAAATTTTGGATTTAAGAATATTGGGCTCGGACCAGAGCCTAGCCCGACCTCGGGCTTCTAAAGCTAAATTTATTTGAAGCCCACTTCGGAATCAGGCCCAATACGGCCCACAACAACTTTTATTTTATTTTTCTTTCTCCTTTTTCCTTCTTTTCTTCTTTTTCTTTTCTTTTCTTCCTTCCCTCTTCTTCCTTCCCGAACCTTCCCTTCCCTTCTCTTCTTTCTTCTTTTTCTTTTCTTTCTTCTCCTCCCTTCTCGAACCTTCTTCTCCTTCCTTCTTCTTTCTTTCCCAAGCTCCTCCCCCTCCTCTTCTACTCTCCTCCCATGAGGCAAGGAGGCTCGATGGAGTTCTCAAGCGGAGGCCGGCCCGAAGCCGGCGGCGCTGCAGCCAACCAGCGGTGCCTGCGGCGGCCGTGGCCCAACCTGCAACAGCCGCAGCCTGGCTGGCCGCTCTCCTTCTTCACCTCCGGTGGAAGAGATGGGGCACAACACCCATCGAGAAGAAGGAATCGGCCGAAGCCGATGGTGAATGCAGGGTGTGCGGCCACACCCATGGTGCCTGCACAGCCCATGGCCGGCTCTACGACTGCCGCCCGTGGTCAAGCCGATGGCATCCACGACCAGAGGATTGAGGAATCCTCTTCACCTTCTTCTTCTCCGGTCACCTCCGGCTGAGATCAAACCGGTTCCACCCATGAGAACCGGATTTGCATGAGCCGAGGACCCTTCCATGAATTAGAAGGTATGTATGCATTTTAGGATTTTAGACCTAGGGTTTTGATTGAAGGGGTAAAAGCCATGATCGGGTGAAGGAAAAAGATCTTCGGCCAATGTCAGATCACGGTCGATCACGAGTGAGATCTCCCCTCTTCCTCCACTGCATCTTATTCCTACCCTTCCTCTTTTTCTTCTATTTGGATTATTACACTAGATCGACCGAATGTAATTCATGAACAAGGGTGAAAAGAAATTTACCTAGCTCTGAGGAGCTGCGAGTCATTTCCGGCAGGCTGCTGTGTCCGCTCCGGCGACACAATGTGGTGACGAGCTGTCAGTCCCTCCTCCTCCGGTGCCACTGCTCTCGATCCGGCTCCTTGCAAGGAAGAAGGTGAGGAGTAGGGAGAGTGTAGTCGACGGGGTCCTGTACTCAGGACTCCATGGGTTTTTTTAACCCTCCATCAACCTCAGAGGGGTGGGGGACCGCGGCTGTTAGGCGGTTATAACCGCCTCAACAGCTGCCGCCCTCCACCTCCTTCGTTCCAAAATTTCCAGATGGACCGTCGGCTTTGGTCCATGCCGGTCCATCTGGTCTGGGGTTTACAATTATCACAATATACCTACTAAAGACCACTAAATCTTTTTTGAGGGGACCAAGGACCATTAATTCAAAGCTTCATTTCTTTAATATGAGCCATCAACGATGTGACTTCAGAAGTTGCATAAACAATTGCTCAGTACTCAAACTTTTAGGTCATTAGGTCCTCCCTTTGAGGGCACAATAACCTCTAGTTAATTGGTATTCTATCTATTCAAGTTTTCTCTCGAGGTTTCCTGCACAGAGATCCAACATAAATCATCCAAAAAAAAGGCATTTTTCAAATCTAAAATGAAGCCCATAGAAGGATGATAACTCAAACAAAGTTGAGCTTTTTCAGCAAAGAAAAGTAGTAAAAATATTTCATACTCATATAGAATCTTCTGCTTCCAGACGAGTTTTCAGACTTCCCACAAAATTCTAAGATACATCTAGCAATGCATATCCAAACCAACAGCTTGCTTTTCTAGTTTCATTGAAATGGAGGGTTTAATAACTCTTCTTGCATCATTATCTTCTACCCTTCCAACGAAAAGGCATCAAGAAAAGATTTTGGATTAAAAGGGTACAATGCATGGACAAATTGATACCAGGTAGTTGATTTATGGAATTAAACAAATGAGGCATGCAAGTTTATTTGCCTTTATGCTGAGCATTAGGAACCTAAAAATCTTTGGACCCATTGAACTAGAAGTCAATGGAGTTAATTAGCAAGAAAATTTTCAATACCACGTACTTTCCTTCCAAATCAATAAGGGAACATTTATTTTCTGATTTTTGGATATTAGACAAACAGATGATCTACCAGCCATATGTCAACCCTTGAATCCACTATTCATATTGCCACGTGGGAATAAGGTCAACCTGGTTGGAATAACCAATATATTCCAAGAAGATTGAGTAGGAGGAAGTCTTATTAAACTAGCTCAGATTGGATCAGTAGAGGTCAAATCATAGTTTGTTGAACCATGCCAAACCGGTTAGTTCGTAGCGTACCGAACCAGATCGGTCAATTTCCGATATGGTTCATTACCTCGGTTCAAATTGGAGGGAGTGGGAGGAGAGAGAGAGAGAAAGAGATAGAAAGAAGGGGGGAGGAATAGAGAGAGATTGAGAGAGAGGAAGGAAACGAGTATGCCTCTGTTTCAAAAGGAAATAAAGGAGGCCTTTGTTAAATTCGAAATGAAGTCGGCAACTGGTTGAAGCCGACAAACCAATTACCGATTTTATTTCAAAACCGGCAAATTAAAAAGGGCTCCGTTGTTTTGTTTCAAAACAGGGGAGACCTCATCAGCCTCCCTCTCCCTCCCTTCCACCCTCTCCCTCTCCCTCCCTCTTTTCTCTATTTTCCTCTCTCTCCTTCTCCCTCTCCCCCTCCCCCTCCCTCTCTAGCTCTCCTTTGTCGGTACGTCCCATAACAACACGATACGAACGCGTACTATACCGTGCCAATTGCCGACCAATACAGGTCTTGGCACCAGTTCAGTGAACCTAGGGTCAAATCATCTCATTCATCAACAAATGCTATCAAGAAAGGCATTTTGCAAATGGTTATTAGAATCATTTAAAGTCAAGAAATGAAGATTGGATAGCATATTAGAAATTATAATGCAACTTGTGTCCACAATGCAGCATGCACAAGCAGATAGAAAGATAGATAACTAGATAGATATTTTTGTCTTTTACCAGATATAAGTGTTACAAATCTTCAAGGGTTGCATGAGAATCTAGATCATCCTGTGATAGACCTTCAACACGATCAAATGTCACAGCATCATCATTTTGCTGCATATGATTATCACAAACATCATATAAAGCATAAGCTTAATAATTGATAAAGCATCAAGCAGAAAGTAGAGCTGATAGATGCAAACCTTCCCATGGCGAAATTATACTTCAGTATCCATATTGCACATACCATTTAGCAGATCATGTCCTGCTTGATCAAAATTGGTAGGGTGATTTTCTCCTCCAATATCATCATTTTCATCCTCAAAACCACCAAAGCTGCCATGTTTCTTGTTCTCCAAAAGTAAGTGATCTTCTTAGCTGCAATATGAAACTCGATCATAACTTAAGGAAGAGTGAAGATAGGAAAAGATCAGTTAAAACGAAAAATTTAAGGAACTTCTTGCAAAAACCTTTTCAAATAGGGGCGGTGACTGAGGTGCATGTAGCCTTTCCTGCAAACGAAATTTTACTTCAAATGCTTCTGCAAACTCTTGGCTGATAACATCATCCAAGTTTGCAATAGGAAACTGAGAAGTTAAAGTGTTTCTCTTGACTTTATAAATCACCTGCCTTCTAAAATCCTAAACTATTCAAGACAGGAGAAAAAGAATATCATTATATAACAGAAAAATAAAAAAGAAAGATATCTTGGTGGGGAAAAAAAGAAACTAACATACCTTTTCATAATGGTAATATTTTCAAGTTTCCAGGCTCATGAGGATTTAGAGGGTTCCATGGATCATTATTATCATCATCAGAATCATCCATAACATTTGAACATCCTAAATTTGGTTCCTCTACACAGCACATATCGCCATCAGGATGATCAGGGTCAACATGCAGTCCAGACCAATGATTATCATTGTTAACTTCAAATGCATAGTTGCTCTATGTATTTTGATTTAAATTGATGCCTTGGTTCTTCCCAATACTTAATTTAGATTGATGCCTTGGTTCTTCCCAATACTGTGGCAAGATTTAGACTTGACCGAGCTGCCTCCATGGGGTGCAATGTTTTCTTTACCAGCAGCTCCCGCATCACAGGGGTCCAGCAGAAGAAAATCTCCATAAAAATCACAGGTTACTAACTATGGGAAAACATGATTAAACAACAGCATCGAAAATAAGGCAAAATTGTTCAAGTTATAGCAAAATTCGCATGGTTAACATAATATTACCAGATATGATTCTAATTCGCTAGCATCACAACTGGTATCTAAACAATCTCCTTCTAGTACAAGTAAATTGGCAGGAGGCTTCAGAACATACTTTGAAGTGTCATCTTTATTGAACCCACCATCCAAACAATTCTAAGCTTCAACTGCTTGTGTAAATCAATCAGTTGCTAAACAAGTTTGATAGACCATGCTTAGAAAAGAAAGTTCCAGATAACAAAATTTCATTACCAGGCACATCATCTAACCCCAAAAATATTTCATTTTCTTCTTTGACACCTGCACCAGATTCACTTCCATCAGGCTGAATGGAAGCTTTTTCCTGTTGATCTTGCCTGTTAACAAAAACTTCTGATATATATTATATAATAAAATCACTATGCAAGAGAACAATCAAGAAAGATAGCTTCTTAAAACAAAATAACTTCTGGAACCTAAAGATCACATCAGACTGTCATTGAGGCAGATTTAACCAATAAATGAGGATGATAAAAAATAGGACCAACAGAAGCAAAAAGAGAGTAGTTAATATGCATTGCAGGTTAATACAAATAACATAAGATACATAATCACACTTTTATAATGTAGCTAATTACAATTTTAATATGTTGAAGTCATATAATCTAAGACATTGTAAGCATGACGACCAGCTGCTTGATGGATATGTGATTTAGTCCATAAAAGATAGACCCACAACCAATTTTTGGCCACAGCAGGCTACAATTAACGTAGCATATCTGTGTTTGGGATAAGCCGGATCGAATGTTCGGCCCAAAATTTGCAACAAAAAAAAAGAGTAGACTTTAAGCTGGGCCAACTCACACTCCTACTCCTATGAAGGACAGAAAAAAATGACATGCATGCCATCAATTACTAAGCCTTAAACTGCAACAGATGGATGCTGAAGTCATATATTGTGAAAAATCTACTGTTTGATACACAACTAAAGTTGAAGTTAATAACATAGTGCATCAATTGGCAGATACAAGGGGGAAATCAGATAATATAAGGTGAAATCTCTGCCCTCAGCGTGAATCTTGCACTGACCAAACTCAACACTATCTAATGTGTTTTGATTTATGGTTGTGAGAATTTAGCAAGTACAACACATCTGCAGCAGACAGGCCAGTGGAGAAACAACACAGGGTTTCGAGACATAATATAAACATGTAACAAAAAGGTTACGGATCGAAATTTTAGTTTTTATCATTAATTGTATGAAGTGGAAGAACCAGAAATTTGCGCAACGAGGAATAAAAGAATAAATCATTTTTAATATAAGTAATTTGGATAACTTGAGGGTTGAAGTACCGTTACCAATACTTAGTAACTGGATTAGAGAAAAATAAAATGCTGTTAATCACTTTTCATGTTTACGAAATGAGATCATAGACTTTGATAGGTACTGATGGGGGGCAAAATGGATCGTCCAGCCTACAACAAAAGGAGCACCCAATTTCATCCCAATAGACACCTACGTCGATCAGACGTGTTCTCGGTCCGACCCAAAATCAGCCTGACCTCGGATTCTGCCGAAAGCTCTTCCGATCTCGGATATTCATCGACTCGCCCCGGCCAAGCTCGGAGCGCCTTTCTTATTTACCGATCCGCTCCGGCCAAGTTCGGGGCGTCTTCTTCAATTATACGCCCCGACCCCCAAGCTTGGGGCGCTTCGCCGGGCACACCTCGGCACCCATCAAGTGACCTCGCTGAAAGCGCAACACAGCATCTCAACAAATTCGGCTTTACTGACGGCCGCACTCATGTGCATGCCCACGCCTTCTACGTAGCCGTACATTGCGACGCCACCACAACACACGACTCCGACCGTGCCCTAACATGGCTGTCAACGCCTTACCGTTCTCAAGAACGGACTCCACCGCGTGCCATAGTCAGGCTCAGACTGCCCGTCACTCCCGCTCGTGATAGGAACGAGTTATATCTTCGCCACCTAAGTGCTCCTATTATGACTATAAATGACCCACTTAAGGGGCCTTCTGGGCTGCATCTAAATGGCAGAGAACGCAAAGCCCCCACCAATGACGGATTTTAAATTTAGTGTCAGGAATGCGAATTTGTGGCATTTACGGGGACATTCTAGTCCAACCCTGGCCCTCGTTCCCTCCTCATGGTGTGGTCCGTGGTAGGAGAGAAAGGGAGAGATGGTTCCTTCCCTTTGCTTCCCCTTTGTCCCTTCCCATCCCACCCCAAAACCTAGGGTGTACATCCGTCTCTACTGATTTGATCTGGAAGTGATCTGGAAGCTCTCCGATCCGCGATCGTTCCTCCCGGGTCTCTTTAGGTGAGTTCGATCCCCAGATTCATGCGCTAGATTTCAATTTTTTCCAGAAAGAATGTTAGTAAGGCTGGGATCAACAAGTCCCTTCCGTAATAATGTTTATGACATGAACCCATTGTACCAGAAAAGCAACACTAACAATGTCAATAGTTTCGAGATGAACGCTTGGATCAACAAGTCTTCTAGTAACATTAGTGGCAAAATTTGAAAATTGAAATATTCTTACATAATTTAAAAAATTTGAGATTTTGAAATTATATGATTAATTAGGACTATTGATTGAGTAATTATGCCAAACTTAGTCGGCATTACCAAATTTCACCTTAATTGATTGTGCTAAATTTAGTTAGCCTTACCAAACTTCATCGCTGCTGCTGTACGTTGTAACAAACAATTAGAAATATAATTTTTTTTATTATGTAAATTAATCCTTATCATCAAAAACGTTTTGTGTACCTGCTGCAAGATATCTTGATGCTGTAAAAGCCTTTACGAGTTTGGCGTAAAGCGAGCAAGTTAACCCATGAAAGAAAATACCTTGGTTTTTGTTTGAATTTTCCATTTTTCAAGCAAATAGAACAATTCTTAGAGACTGAATTTTCCAAATATTTCATTTCTTTTTCCCTGTATCACAGTACCAATGATTCCTTATAGCAATGCCTTGACGTGGAGTTTTCACTTCATGAACAGGCAAAAACTTTATATTTATTTCCTTGGTCTTTAATATCGTCATATAATAAACTGTTTTAACATTCATCAATATATAAAGCATAGTAAAATAAACTGTATTATGAAACCAAATATAATTATTTATTATATAGTGTCTAATATATATTATTTGTATAAGTGCTAATAAGTTCTATACTAGCTTTGTTGATGGGAAGCGCTACAAATTGTTAGTAATAGGCATAAATGTACCAGAGTCAATTCACTAGCTAGGGTTTAGAAAATTCAAAATTTTAGTCATTCTTAAGTTATTTTTTATTAAAAATATCGAAATTAGAAAAGTACATAAATTGTTGGTACCGTGAATATATTATTAGGTATGCGAAAGATGTTCTCCTTTACTTCTATTTCAATAATATCCCTACGCATTCATGTCATTCATGGCTTCATGCCAAGTTGTACGTGCTTTACTTTAGTCTAACAAATTGCCCATAGGGGCCTAATTATTAATATCAGCAATGGATCGGCATATTTGACATGGAATCTCCGATTATAGACTTGATAAAAAAAATAGTGGAAAAATCTATTTAAGGTTTTTTTTTTTTAAGAAATTGGAAGGGTTAGCTCCCAGCCAACCACCTGCGTGTAAGCGGACTTCAAATCCAACTACTTGGATACCACTGCCAAATAACCTAATCAACTACACCTGCTAATCAAAACATACCCTCCACGAAACAAGTCAAGCTAGTGTTAAATGGGTTCGAGCTCGATCCCGTCGAGCTAGCCTAGCTTTTATGTGCATGGTGTGCACCGGCGGCCAAACATTGGCGAATTATTGTTTCAAAGATTGAAATGATGTGAAGCTTAACCAAGTCTCTTTAAGATTGAATCAACCATTATCACCATAATAGAAAATGCTTTGGAGCATCAATTATATGCACCAAAAAAGTTTCCATCTCCCATGAACCCTAAGCTAGCAATTTAACCCCCTCATTGTTGCCAGTTTTTGTTGTGGCACCAATGCCCTTGCATATAAATGGCTCCTCAAAGTATTATTAACCAAAAGGATAAAGCTAAGGGTTCCAAAACGGAATATGTTGAACAATCTTACCATGGCGTCTTGAAAGGGCAAAATTGGAATTTGATTTATATATTTCTTAGCCCAAAGTACTAACCCTAGCCCTCCTCCATCCCCAAGCATAAGAGGGCCAAACTCTCTCCTTCCAGACTTCGTTCGGCCGGCTTGCATCCAGGGAGGATTCTTCGGAGTCGGAACCTAAACCCTAGCTGCAACCATGGTAAGATCATTCATCTCCCACTTCTAATTCAAACTTTCTCGATCGGATTGAGAAAATTTCGAGCCGGATCTGTTTTTTTCCCTTTTTGGTTTCCTGGTCAACGAAGAAATCGATTTATATAGCTTCTGAAAACCTTTCGTTGGAAGGTTTGCTGTTGAAGTATGGACTTAAAGCGATGCGGATGCCTGAATTTCCCCCCCACCTGTTAAGCTTGCAATTTGAGTTTTTTTTTTCCTGTTTTCTTTGGGGCGGAGTGGGGGTTTGATTTGGGAAAGGTGGAATCGTTGATTAAGTTTCTTGGGCCTTAGTGGTTTGTAGTTTTAATGTTCGTCTTGGATTCAAATCTGATATCTCCCTGGTTTTTCTACAATGGTTGTTTGCGGGATTGGGTGCCTTAATATCGACATTTGGGAATTTAGTGGTTGGAATGATGGATAGTCAAGAGATCATGACGATTCACATATGAATGTTCATCTGCATTGCCTGATATTGAGGCATCCAATAATGTCTATGTGGGCTGAATCAATTAAATATAGAAGCTTAGGTTATTCTCATGAAAGAAGAGTATCTAGGAGAAGACCTTACAATTGCTAGGTGTTATTTCTGAGGAGAGGTAAACAGATCATTACCAGTAAGAGAAATTGACTCCACTGTTATTTTTTGTTATGGTAGATATAGTAGATTACTCCCTTCACTGCCTTCTTGTCAATAAAACCACCATAAATAACTGCAAAGGCTGAAACTTTGTTCTAATATAGCTTTAAAAGGTGCAGTACTGGCATCAGTAGATTATCAGTTTAAAACATTGTTTGAGATCAATAATGACTCTATGAATGTCGTGATACATTTATTAGGACAATCTTTATTATGCTCAAAGGTTTATATCAATTCCTCATGCAATTTTACAGTATAGCTTAGAAATGCTACTGCAACTTGGCGTGACAATTAGGTTGGATATTGGTTGTAGATGCATGTTGGGGGAAAGTATTTGTTGTGAGGATCCGTGCGGGTATGTATTTATTCCCACGTTAATTATTTACCGAGGAGATCTTGGGTACACGGGGAAATTCAAATAATACCTTCCGGCCAGCCATTTTAGGTGAGGTCTTGGGTTGTTACAAATGGTATCAAAGTGTACTCGTCCATAGCCTATGTGGACTAGTAGATACTACAGCACGGGTCAATAGAGATTGATTATGGGCCTATCGTGGTGCATGTGATTAGATTTGAATGGATATGAACCCTTAGCCTGATGAGGACATCAAGGCTTAAACGGGGAGAGTATGTGAGAACTCGTGCGCGTGTGTGTTTAGTTCCACATCAGTTATTCGCCGAGAAGATCTTAGGTACTTATATAAGACTAAAGAACCCAAGTAATATCTTCCAGTTAGCCATTTTGGATGAGGTCCTGGGTTATTACATTTGTTGACCTAAATTTGTCATGTTTATTAAACTGATCAAAAATCCAAACCCGAGTCTATCCTACATAACCATTTAATAGATACCTTAAATTAGGATAAGCGGGTTAAATGGGTCTTAAATTGATTAAACAGGTCTTAAATGGCTTAAGACCTGACCTAACTATCAAACAGGTCAAAACAGGTTAAATGGATTAGGATTCTCAACTTGAACTTGACCCATTGAATAAACGGGTTGGGCCAGGTTGACTCATTTATGATCAGCACCTGTCTATGCAAACCTAAACCCGCTTTAAATTATGTTGGGTCATGAATTGTGATCCCTACTGTGATCTTGTATATGTAAATCAGGCTAGTTGTTTAATTTCATTTTCTTTATTAAATTGCTATTCCTTTTTTTATTGATTTTGTGTGAATGTTATTGGCTTTAGTATGTCTTAGGTGACAGTGAGGAAGGGCTAGCTAAAATATATGGGGTTTATCAAGTTGACAATGCATTACATATTCTTAGGAGGTGATGTCAAGGGAGAATCCAGTATTTGGTTGTAGGGGGCCCAATTTATAGTTTTATTATGTTTTCTATGATTTCAGCAATATATCAGAATGTACTCTATATCAAAAATATGTTTTTTTAAAATAACTCATATACTAAAATATCCTATTAACTTCAAGAACGACAACTGTTATATCCAATAAAACCAAAACTTCAAATCGTATAACAAATATTAAGAAAAGATTATTAGAAATAGATTACACAAATATCATATTTTCATGGTCAGCAAAAGCCAATTTTTTTAAAAAAGTTGATGGCCTCGATTAACAGCATGATCCAAGGAAGTTGAGAGAGAGAAGAGGACATTTCATACCTCTTAAGATGCTTTGTAGTCTCGGAAACAACTGACCTGCAAGTTCTTTGTGAAGAGGTGAGGCTATGCCCCTATGATGTTGGGAAGAAAAAGTAAGAAGAGAAAACCCATACAGGGAAATTAGAGTAATTTATGCATGCCAAATATTTTCATATCTCGTGCATTCTTGATGGAAATAAAGGGTTTTGGAATCCATATTTTATTTCTTTCCTACAGTTCAGATTATTGAATGTTATATTTTTCGAAAAATTGAAATGTTCAGTTGACATCCATTTAATTTCTCTGTTTTAATAATTATGGGCAACTATAAGTGGCTTGAAGCCACAAACTGTCGCAGCTGCTACTTGAATTTCCTATTTCTTTCTTTCCTTTTCTGAAGAGGTAGGGCCTCATCACAAGATTTCTGTAACAGGTGAACGTTCCAAAGACAAAGAGGACTTACTGCAAGAGCAAAGAATGCAGGAAGCACACCCTTCACAAGGTGACACAGTATAAGAAGGGTAAAGATAGTCTTTCTGCTCAAGGGAAGCGCCGTTATGACAGAAAGCAATCAGGTTATGGTGGACAGACAAAACCTGTTTTCCACAAGAAGGTATTGTTCTGTTAGTGCTTGAAAATTTGCTTAAGGCCTGCCATTTTTGGTAAAGCATCTGCCTGTCACTACCATGACATTCAGTGCACCTGCCAGTCTTTTCTTTCTCCACTTCTCATATAATGAATGACTCTTAGCTTTCCGGTATCCAAACTACAGCTATGGTTGCTGATATAATGGCTGTCTGATGGATGGAATGAGTGTGTTATATAATGGCTCCATAGCCATATTTTCCGGAGCACGGTATATTATTTGTTGTTCATTTTTTTCATGCCAGGCTAAAACAACGAAGAAAATTGTGTTGAAGCTGCAGTGTCAGAGTTGCAAGCATTATTCGCAGCACCCAATAAAGGTTTTTATTATGATGTTCTTTGGCCTTTTGATATGCATGATTTTTTGCCCTTTTATTAATATATGTTTTGTGTTTTTGTCCTGCCAGAGATGCAAGCATTTTGAGATAGGTGGAGACAAGAAGGGAAAGGGAACATCACTCTTCTAATTTACTTTTTAGCTGCCATTTCAGTAGTTTAGTTGAAATTTAAAATGAGCTGTGGCAGCCTTAATTTTTGAGGAAATTTGGATTTTAACACGTGAAAAAAGTTTCAGCATGAATGTTTTGGTGTCAAGGTTCAAATATCAATTCTGTCCCCATCTCCATCTTCCCATTTTGGTTGGAGAATGGAATTTACTTGTACTGGACGTTAGACGTTGTTTTACTGCGAGTTGGAGCAGAACTCTCGGAAATGCATCTCCTCATAGATCCTAGTGTGGCAACGTTGTCTTTTAGATGAGTTTATTATCTGGATCAATCTTGAGTAGTTTTGTTCCTGCTTAATACGAGGACAAGCATTGTGCAAAGAATGACTGCAACAGCTCATCTCTTCATGTTACAAGTTTTTCTAGTTGGCAGTGAAGGTCCTGGCATGGGAGGAGGATACCGAAACTTCATGGGAGCAAGCTTGTTGGTCAACATTACAAAAATTCCAAGTTGATTTTTTATTTTTTTAGTGACTTGATAATTAGGAATCATGTGAGATTCACCATGAATATGAGGTTTATGTTTGTCATTACGGCCACACTGTTTGTACAATGCGAGGTTCTTTATCGGAAAAAAAAAAAGAAAAAACCCTAAAAGAGTTTCTTTTACTTATCTATTGAAGGTTTATCTTATCGTTAGATGCTGATCTCATTATCTCAATCCAAAGTCTTAGCCAAAAGGACGTAAACCCCTCTTTCCATGAATTGCGTTTGTGCAAGGTAGGCCAATTAAAACCAGTCCAGTCCTGAGTCGCTTCGAAGGTGGGTCTTACAACCTTTTTCAGTTGTTTTATGCTCCATTTCTGGATTTTTTTTTTAAGCTTTTGTGAATATGTTGCGCATGGCGGCATGTGACAGACAAATTATCAGTATCTCGACAACCAAAATAATTCATATTTTCCAAGTTTCAATACAAATAATCGATAGATAATTATTGGTCGGTTATAGCGATTTGCCTCACGATAGATGATGATAACATGTCATGATTTGCCCCGTGATAAGCATCGATCAGTTATCACAGTTATCATAATTTGCTCCATAATAGGAACCTATTAGTTGTCATGACAAGGATCGATCAACCTCATGCTATATGAATTATATCATAAACATGCTTACTGATTCATGAACCACTTCAATAAAGTATGTAATACAACTTCTGCGAGAGTAATCTCATAAGAAAGATCAAATTCCAAAAATTTTATAAATTGGAGAGCATCTAATAAGAGAACTTACATCACAAATATTTGTTTATTCCAAACATAAAATATCTCAACATCTCAACATACCTAAGCAAGATTGCCAATACGAAATTAATCAAAAAATATTAGAACTAGTTCTCCAAAAATGTCTATTGTTAATTATTGTTCTGAATAAATATTAGATAAAATAATAAATAGTAATCAAAATTACAATTATGAGGTTTTCCTGCAAAAGGAAATGAAATCAAGCAAATTGTTTATACACCCCGGTTTAATGCCCTAGTGCCTTGGTTCTATGCAAAATTCAGTGACATGGTATTCCTTGATACCGGACCTCCTCTGAAATGTTCATGGCTATTACACCTGAAATAAAATCCTTTATTGTTCTGGCCAAGTTAAGCAATATGATGGTAAAGTGCCATTTGTAGACGTTAAAATAGGAAATAGCAAACAGTGACAATAATACAATGATTTCATATGATTATATCACTTTTCAAAATAGTTGAAATGGGGGAAATGAAAAGTAATTGTGGGTTAATGGATTGTTTGATTCAAGATCGTAAAAATATAATTCAGTTAAATATTTTATCTTTTTAATGGGCCGCTGGTGCTGCCATGGTTCCGGTAGGTTTTAGAAGCCACCTACACCCGAACTGGATACCTGACTAACCAAATGTTATCCCAGGCCCAAACACATGCTGCTATGAAGTTTCTTTCAAATTTCAAAAAGTGCAATCATGACAAAAAAAAAAAAATGTTACCCTAAAACCTGCAAAAGATTCTAAAAAAGGAATTTGGTGCCAAAATTGTATCACATAAATATCTATTTTAATATTAAAAAGAAGCTCCCATGCCTCTACTCGTGGAAAGATTATATCCATTCAACATGTGGCCGTGCATGCCGTCGAGATGAGCATTTGATTAATGGGGCTCATAAGAACAAGCAGCTGTGATTGGCGGTATGCACGGCCATATGGACACTGTAGGATATAATTTCTCTTGTTTGTGAGGCTCTATTTCGTACAACTCTAATTTTCATTTCAAAATATTTGAATAAAATTTGGACCCATGATTCGATTACATATGCCTTCACTTCATAATCAGTCCACCTCCACAATTTTTTTTGTTGTTTTAGACTTCTTAGTTTTTTGTAACAACCTAAGACCTCACCCAAAATAGCTAGCTAGAAGGTATTTTTTTTGATTTTTTAGTCATGTATAAGTACCCAAGATCTCCTCGATGAATAATCAATGTGGGTCTAAACATACGCCCGCACAGGTCCTCACATACTCCTTCCGTTCAAGTCCTGACATTCTTGTTAGACTAAGAGTTCAAATCTATTCAAATTTAATCACAACCACCACAATTGGTTCGTGGTCAACCTCTATGAACCTATGCTACAATGCCCCCTAGTCTGCATAGACTACGGGCCAAATTCGCTCTAATATCATTTGTAACAACTTATGATCTCGTCCAAAAAAGCTAGTTGGAAGGTATTTTTTTTGGATTTCTTAGTTTTGTATAAGTATCCAAGATCTTCTCGGCGAATAACTGATGTAAAACTAAACATATGTCTACACGGATCCTCACATAGCCAAATTGAAGCCCAAGATGGCATAGTAATGTTGCGAATAGGATTTTTAGCATTTATTATCGATATTATTGGTTTTAGGAGTGATGCCGATGCAAGCATCAAGAGATCAGTAGTTTTGCTTAATTTCAGGTCTTTTGAGTCACCTACCGTTAAGAGGCATCATTCGAACTATACATTCCCGTTTTGGATATGTAAATACCCATTTTGAAGCTAGCTTCAAGGCCTCCAACTTCTATATTCAAAGCTTTTACTCTTTTGATCTTTATAGCCAAAGGTGGACTGGAAGTTTCAGCTGGGTCTTCCTGAGTCAGCAACATTGTTGGAAGCATAATTTCGGATTTACTAATCCATTTAGGATGCAAGAGTATCCATTTCAAAGCTGATTTCGAGCTCTACAAATCTTATGTTCTGAGTTTCGACTAATTTGATCATTACCAAAAAATAGCTTAAAATTTCCTTGCAGGATTACTATCTAATATCGGTCGTAGTTTAGTGAATTTTAAATGCCGAGGTTGAATGATTTTGATACTCATGGTACTTAGTCTATTTGTTCCTCCTAAAACTATGAATGCGTCGCAGGGGAAGTTGCTATTGCAGATCAGTAATCTGGCAAAGCCTCGCATTAGATTGAAGTATGTACTACGACCAGCAATTCTTTTTGCATTAATTCTGTAGAATATTCGATCCAAAGATAAGCAAGCAAATAAGTAAAGCTGATGCAAGTTTACAAAGTTGCGCTTCCAACACTATGAGCTGATTGATCACATTTTATGTGGTCACCCATAGTTCAATCTCATTTGGCTGAACAATTGTCTTTCTCCTAGTGCTCTACTATCATATATTCCAAAAATTGGACCCCTCATCATCCAAATAAAATGGAGGCTCATAAAGCAGCCAAATCAGGCTGTCAGCAACCAACAACTTGGCCAACTGCAACCACTTGTCTTCGCCTCCAGAAAACATCCCTACCTTCTCTTTTGCAAGCATACCATGGCCCCATCAGCTTGAGAGTTCCCTTCAAGGCCTTCAAAACATCATTTCTATAGCGTCTTTTAGTGAAACTTTGTTGAGTTGGGAGTCTCCCCACCAGGAGAAGTGATGCCAAGACCATAATAAAGTAACCCAGTAGCAGGTGAGAACTTATTCTTTACACTGCATACCAATCGCAAGAGCTCCTTTCTGTAGCGGTGCACCGAGATGCACACTTGAGGCCCATAGGAACAAGCAGTTGTGATTGGTGGTGCGCCAACATGAACTGAGACGTTAATATTGCAGAGGACCGCCTGGCCTCCATGCATTCAGGACACATTCAGGAGGGCATGGGTCAAGGGAGGCTTTAGAGAGAGGCATGACATACCTATTTCCTACAACAGCAGATAAAACCAAAAAGAACACACAGGCTCGCATGGTTGAAATAACTCTTCCTCACATCATCTTTTCTTAAAATATATTAACTTCATTAAGATGGGATAATGTATCAGATGAATCAAAATAGATATTGAGATTTAGATGTCCTCTGCCGCCTTTATGAAAGCAATATGAGCAAAACTTGTTTCGACGGAATGAATTGGCTATGGGAGGAATTTAACTACCCACGGAGTGTAGAAAAAAATTCTGTACACTATCTGCTAGTATGCACAACAGCATGATCGCTATCAAATAGGATTGGCTGGCCTAGAATCACCATGAACAAGTGCAAGTAATGCTATAGAAATCAATTGTAAGAAAAAATAAAATTAGATCGGATAAACTTGGAGAGAGAAAATAAATAAATTTTAATAATAGTAAAAATATAAAAAAATGGATCAAAGTTCTTGGCCTCTACTTCAAAAAAGTTTCAGACCCAGGACACATCAGGAAACTGTCACAACCCAGGACCTCACCCAAAAAGACTAGCCGGAAGATATTTTTTGGGTTATTTAGTTCTATATAAGCACCCAAGATCTTTTTGGCGAGTAACCGATGTGGAACTAAATACACGTACGCCCGCAAGTGTCCTCACATACCCCTTTTGTTCAAGCCCTAATGTTTTCATTAGGCTAAGGGTTCAAATCTATTCAAATCTAATTACAACCACCATGATCGGCTCGTGGTCAGTCTCCATGAACCCATGTTGTAGTGCTTTCTAGTCCATATAGGCTACGAGCCATGTTCGCTCTAATACTATATTTGTCACAATTTAGGACCTCACCCAAAAAGGTTAGTTGGAAAATATTTTTTGGGTTTCTTAGTCCTGTATAAGTACCCAAGATCTCTTTAGTGAATAATCGATGTGGAACTAAATACAAGCCCGTACGAGTTCTCACAGAAATAATGCACTGCCTTCTAACAAGGCCCAGAGACCTTCATATAGAAGCTAAAAACTAACTCTTCAAATTCAAACAAGGAGAGTATCGGTTGTTTATTTAAAATATTTTTTTCCTGAGCCTATAAAAACATGGGAAGCCAACTTTTGCTCCACCTATCGCACTAAATGATGAAATGCCTATCATAGCTCGGCTAACATGGAGATAACTAATTAGCATAATAATGGGATAAATAACAACAAGAACATAATACTAGCTAAATCAAGACTTACAATGAACCCTTAACATTGAGCTACCTGAATTTCAAGCAATGATATTTAACTATGAATTATTTCCTGTTGTTAAGATGTTGATCATGCAAATGTTTTCTAGTTTCTTGAAAAAAAAACCTATAGATATGACCAGTGCTTTTAAATAGATTTTTTATATGTTTTGTGGTGGGGATGATAGGCCCAATATTTCTATCAAGACATGCCTTGCATGACAACTCTGCGAATACCTAGCACACACGGTAATCTAGAACTCAACTTTTACAAACTTTTGCTAATATACAAAATAATAGTAGTAGCAGCAGTAGTAGAAATAACAATGATGATGACAGTAGTAGTAGTAGTAGTCCCTGCATGACAACTTTGTGAATACCTAGCACACATGGTAATCTAGAACTTAACTTCTACAAACTTTTGCTAATGTACAAAATAGCAGCAGCAGCAGCCGCAGCAATAGTAGTTTTACTTTTTCTTTTACCCTCTAGGCATTTAAACCTCATTGTGATAATACTTTTACCTTTCGACTAGCTCAAGTGAGTATCAAATTTATTTTAAAGGGTTATAGGACTAGGACAAGGAAAAGGTGGAACTTGGTGAAAAAAGGAAGAAGCATCAACAATAATGTGAACAAATATTCTATCAAAAATACGTTAATTGAAGGATAAGCGATTTTGAGTATTTAAAAGAAGAAAATCAGAAAAACTTCTATTCTCTGCCCATGGATTTCCACTCTCTGCTCCATGCATCTCATTGTATCAAAATTAACAAAAAATCAGTGAAAAGAAATGAATTAGAAGGAGCCCTAGGGAGGGCTCATCTCTTTCAAGTGCAAAGAGAAGTAAGCCAAATATGAGAAGATAAAAGAAAACAGATGACCGTGGAGGAGAGGTCACCACTATCTGTTGGCATGGAAACACATGAAAAGCTTCCATGGCGGCGAGAGGAGGATCGGAGGAGGGTTGGAAGGATAGACGTCGAGCTTCCTAAATCAGATTAAATCCTGGTCTTTAAAGTTGGTGGATCTTTAGAAAGTTCATGGTCCATCAAGGGATCAACGAATAATTTTGTCCTCCATCAGACTGTCCCCGGAACACTTTTGCGGTCACTGCATAAGAATATCTGAAATCAAAAATTAAAGCTAAGTCCTCTACTAGAATTCTTATCTGTTCACGTTCTTTTTTTTTTCTAGTTATAAATTACAAGAAATGAAAAATTATTCATGATCTATAGGGATCTGTGGATAAGTTTAGGAAATGAAAAATTAAACTAGGTCCCTCTCTCATATTTATTATTATACATAGATCCATTTTTATGTACTCATAGATCACATCAAACTTAAAAAAAAAATGAGGAAGTATTGACCGGTGCAAGTGATAAAAAATCTTTAGAGGTTGGTACCAAGAACCTTGTTTGGTCTCCCACCCTTTCCTGGATTTTGGTCGGCATGAAAAGTAAGTCTCAAAATTGAACTAATAATAATTTCTATTTATGTATTCACTTATCATATTTGGTTGCTAATACAAGCAAAATCTATCTAAATTTACATAGATTCAAATCCTCATACTCCAACTTAAATCCAACCTTGAAAATTCGATAACGGATTTTAGGGTTTCTACCATCATCAACTTGATCCAATTGTATGTTGTTTTAGTTGAATCTACATGTAGGACCGAATCATGCAGATCTTGGATTTAAGAACTTCTTTTCACCTGAAGTTATGCAAATAATCTTTTTGACTATATTTGGGCAAAACAAGGTGCCCCCACTAATGCACCATAGTGATGATCCCTTTACTAGTGCATCATATGCTGTTAGTTCACTCTTTCTTATTGAACCCACTGAAATTTTCTTTTAAAATTTGGAGCACCCAATGGAACTACTGATTTAATGAATGCTAGGTTTCCCATGCAAGATAAGAAAAGCCTATCTTGCTAGATGACTTCTCCTGGTGCCTCTGTTTCTTTATTTTCCCAGGTTTATGAGGCTAATAGACAATTTTACAGAAGAAAGGGGAAGAGTCGGTCCCCCACCAAACACCCCTAACCTTCTACAGTGAATATGGAAATCAATCATAGATTTTTGGTACAACCACCTATAGACTTTGCCAATAAGTAAGTGTGCACCTTTCTTCTTAATACTATTTTAGTTCCCTATGTTTGTTATCTTTCCTTTTCTTTTCTTTTTAAGAAAAACAGAAGTGCATCATGTGATTCAATAATTAAACCCCCAAAGGTTGACCTTAAGGGGGTCCTAATACCTTTTAATTCTTGAAATAGCAGGAGAATCCAAATATTCCACTGCCATCCACAATGCTGGATCGCACTAATCAACAATGGGTAATCGAGCAAATGGGTGAATAAAACCATCTCCAGTTATTTCACAGGCTCGGGATGATCCAAATGCAACAATAGAAAGGGTTGGGGTATCTTTATTAGGTAGGTCATCAACTATTCTTTCCATGAGATAATCCTTGTCTCAAAACATCTTTAATATGACAAATTATCTTGATAAGTTGAAACTAGATGAGTGCTTAAGCGTCTTACCTCTGCTGTAGCTACTCAAATCTAATAAACCAAGGTCAATGTATCATGTAATAAAACAAGAGTCTGTGACTACATTAGTGAGGTAGGTACTTGTCCATAATAAATTAGTAAGGTGGGTGAAAGACAATAATAAATTCATTCGATCAGGCGACTAAGGTAATGGTTAAAATTTTAATATTAGGAAAAATACAATAAGATCTCATTAAGTTTTCATGTTTTACACTTAGCTCCCCCACATTCAATAAGTCTCAATGTGGTCCATCAAGTTAACATTTCGTTCGATCTGACCCTTCTATCCATCTCCCTTGTAGCACAATTGATGGCCATCCAAAATTGACTAAAATGCCTCCTATTCATATGTTCTGGTTGTATCTTTTGTGCGAAAGGATGCTTAATCTTCTTTCACGATATCGACCGTTAGATTAGGTCTCACACAGATCTCCAAGCACTTCGAACTCATTCATTCATCCGCTTGTATAGATATTAAAGCAACCATTACACGATCTAACAGTTGATTCATGCGAAGAAAGGCGAATCCTTCTTTCGTTCGAAACATACAACGTCAGTCCCTTATCCATCCAACCCCTCGACTGCTATAGTAGATCCATAGTCACTGCGCTATAGCCAGCTTGATGAGGATCTTGCCAATGGTAGCCGTTGCGGCCACATGAAGATAGTCGATGGGCTCAACATTGAGCAATTCTACTACAATATAATAGCTCCGCATGCCATCTAAGAGGATGCTAGATTTATCGAGAGATGGAAAAATCTTTGTTGTTGCACACTAATATCAGCGGTAGATCTCGTCCAACCACAAAGCCACACGCACAAATGTTTGTGTATTGCGTGCTTTTCCATTTTTGCTGGCTTTGTGAATGTGGCTTTTCAGTTGGATTGGTCGACCAGCTGAGCAGTGGATCAAGTCCAACCAATAAGCCCTAGTGATTACCAGGCAAAGTCTCACTCGAACCGGACATAATGCCAGCATATACTGGGCACCACCCTTGTTACCCTCTTCCAAGGATGCAACGGCTTGGGACTTCTCAGGAAAAATCCAACCCCAGGTACTCGTCAACGGCTACCTCTGCCATGCGACACCTTAAAAATAATTCATGCTACGTTCTCGTCAACGGCTACCTCCGTCGTCGATCGACGACCTCTCCTACACATGCCTCCCCTTCTTCCACCTCCCTTTCCCTTCCTTCACTGACCAATGGAACTCCCTCATCTGCGGCCCCTCCCGCTTGACTTTCTCCATCTCTACAATACCATGGCCTGGATTTCTTCTGTTTATAGACCACGACTTCAACTTCTTCTTCCTCCTCTAATCCTGCAAAGGCCAATTCTTGCCACGAGGCCGACAGGTCGATCATGCGGAGCAACTTCTCTTCAAGTGTCATCATCTTCATCAATATGGCCCGTTCGTCCGCAATGGATGGGTTCACGGAGGACATGAGGAAGGTGTTTGATGAAATGCGGACTTGGTCTCCTGAAATTCGATGGTCGGAGCCAGGCGTCGATGCCATCAACATGGAATCTGTGGAAGCAAAGGAGGAGGCTGCGGAACGAGCCATCATCCTCGAACTCGAGGAGGCCTATGGCATGGTCCTAGTCGGTGGTGGACCTGGTGGTGACGTGCTTGGCCTTGGACTAGGATGAGGCCATGAGGGAGAGAGGGAGGCATTTGCTCGCCAACATATTGAGATATCATCCACAATTCCGCACCATTTCATGAATAAGGGAGCAGGGTGTTGTTCAGAAGATCATGGATTTGAAGTAAAAAGGAGAGATTTGAAGTAAAAAGGAGAGAAAAGTTACATGTCTTACTCTCCAACATATATGAGAGTTTTATTTTCAAAATAACACCTTCCCTTCTTATCCATTGAAAGTAGTTTTGTTTTGGAACTTTGACAATTTGGTTCCATAAGCAGGAGACGCTTCCTTTCCTCTTTTCTTTATCTGTTAGGAAAAAGTGTGAAACTTTGACCGTTTCTTTTACGGCGGTCACTTATTTTCAATTCTATATATTCGATGATTTGAATAACTTTTCCGGCTCTTCGTTACTACAATCACTCTCTTTGTTACAACCATACTCTCTATCTTACCTCCATGCTCTCTTTTAGAAATTAATAAGTGTGGGAATTGTGATACCATACTTTGGGATGCAGCATAAAATTTAGAAAGTATACGAGCATTGTATTTTAGGGATAATAATTTTCACAAAATGCGTGCATGATGGAGAAATAATTGTCTTTAGGAAAATACCTTAAGAGGTCCACCTAATCCAAATTTATTTCTTTTTATTTTTTGCAGGTTTTTTTTATTTGTGTACGTGAAGTTCTCCAATAGTTTAAAGATAATTATTTTTCTCTACAATGACTATCCCTATGACAATCAAGGTTGCTAAACATAAATTGAACTTTTGGATCAATCTAATGGACACAATTTCAAAGGATGAGTTCTCGGAATCCATATCTTCCTTACCATGTACGGTGACACCAAGGCATCTATTCACTTGGCAAAAACTAAAAGATTCATAAGTAATCTAAACATATTTCAAGCAAATATTACTATATTAGAAGACTAGTAAGAAAGGTTAAAATCGTGTTAGAACATCTACCAAATCGTGTTAGAACATCTACCGACTAGCAAGATGCTAATGGATCCTCTTACTAAAGTCATATCAAAAGAAAACATATGGAAAACTTTTAGAGAAATTGGACTATTACTAGTTAGTGGGATTACCATGATTGTAGCCTACTTTTACTTAGGATTTCAATTGAATATCTCAAGCTAAGAGTTCAAGGGAAATTTAACCATATGTTTGTCCAGTTGGATTTGTAACAAGGCTATATTTCCTGACTACATTAAATCTTTGAAATATAATATTTCAAAATATTTTTTTTTCTATGAGGTAATGTACTTTCTTTTTCCTATAAATTGGAGGGACGAAGTTTGAAGTCTTTAACAAGCCTATAGACATATGTTGGAGTTAACGAAAAACACTCTTGATAAATTTGCCTATAACCCTGTATCTGGTTGGGGTCATAAGAGAGTTGATAGATGATATTTGAAGGACGGATGGCTTCCATCTATCGTTTAGTTCAAAAAAATCTTAGAAAGAATAGATGAAAGGAGAAATTACTCATCCTTCCTGGCCCACTAATTTTGTATCCTTCCAAGAAAAGATGGATGGAGCATGTGAAAGGTGAATTTCTATGTTGATAAAATTGCTCATCATTATTTTTTTTTTGACAAAAATCTAACACTTCTTCACTCTTTCATAAGAATAAATTACCCCTAATTATATTATGAATTAATTAGTTATTAATTAATATATACATAAACTAATTAATGTATAATTAATATATAAAATTATTTATTAAATTAAATTAAATTATTTTAAAAACGTACCTTAAATGATACACCTAGCCCAAATTCATTTATTTGTAATTTTAACAAGTTTTCTTATTTTGTATACGTGAAGTTCCCCAATAATATGTGCCGTTGGAATTGTACGGAGAGAGTTTTGGAGACTCTGTGAGGTTATTGAGAGGGATGGGAGTAAGAAAGTAGGGGATTCTAGTGAGGAACAAGGTATGCAGCCCACCTTGTTGATGGTAATGGAAGCAGTCCTTCTGTAGATCTAGTTTATAAGGTTTTACAAATCCTCCTATTCTCCCTCTTTGTTTCAGATACCAAAGGTATTTCAGAAATTTCAGCAAATTTTATGATTCACATGACAGTCATGCGAATTTTTTGCTGAAAGTTGATTAACAGAGATGGACGGAAGGGTTAGATTGGAACAAAATATTAATTTGGTAGACCGCATTAAGACATTTTAAATATGAAAGGATTTGAGTGCAAAATGTGAAAACTTGATAGAGTTTTAACATATAATTATGTTCATTTTAGTTGCAATATTAGCTCAGAATCCAAAATGCCATGTGCCATGCAGGCCCACAGCTAGAAGTGCTTATTGGTTGGACCAGGTCCACCACTCAACTGGTGGACCAATCCAACAATGGAGCAAATTTTACTAAATTTGAAAAAAAAATTATTAAGAAGTAATATGTATAGAGTTATATACGTATCCCGGGCCTAGATACGTAACTGCTCAAGATATCATCTCACCATCTTACATAAAAATTGTAACAACCCAGAACCTCACCCAAAATGGCTAGCTGGAAGGTATTATTTGGATTCCTTGATCCTGTATAAGTACCCAAGATCTACC
>JAOXJJ010000069.1:15326500-15350949 GCA_025769935.1 Phoenix roebelenii | reverse complement strand
TATGGTTTCCCCTTTTTTTTTGCAGATTCCTGAGACTTCAAAAGCTCATAGAGATGATGATGATGGAGCTGAATCCCGTCCTTGATACCTTCTAGACTGGTTTTTATGGAGTTTGATATGTATATGTTTCTTATTTTGCAATGTACATTGTAATTCTAAGATATGACAATTTAAAAATTTCGAATGATTTGAATGTTTGTGTCAATGTATATGTAATATTGGTTCATATTGTTATAATGTGTTTTTATAATTTACATTCGTATTTTTATTTTTTTTAAAAAATTAGCAATCCCAACGCTTTAACGCGTTGGTAAATAAAAGTTGTGGCACGCCTACACTACGCCGACGCTAAAAAGCGTCGGCAAAAAACATTTTTCGACGCTTTAAAGCGTCGGCGAAAACCCAGAAATGCTTTCGCTTTTGCCGACGCTTTTACTAGCATCAGGAAAGCCCTATTTTTGCCGATGCTTTCTCTTAGCGTCGGCAAAAATTTTTGCCACTCCGGTATCGCCGACGCTTTTGCGACGCTTCTGTTTGCATCGCGGAAACTTCAACCAATGCTTATAAGCGTCGGTAAAGATTATAAAACGCGTCGGAAAAGATGAATTTTCTTATAGTGTTCTCTCTTCTTCTTCTTCTTTTATCAAATAGTATAACAAAAAGGTGAAGTTAGGAATCCTTACCTTAGCCCCGGCAAAGATCCGGCGGCAAACGGAGGAAGAAGACCATCCGAAAAAGAAATCCGGCTTCAACAGCTCTCTCTCTCTCTCGAGCAGCTGCACTTCTTCGGATGGCCTCACAAGAGGAAGACGACCTAGAAAAACTAGGGGATCCCTCTTCTACGGGATGGCTCCCTTCAACCCATGCCCTCACGTGCGACGCACGTGAGACTGAAAACTTGGGGCTGGGTTGGTCAAGCGGACGGGCCCCGTTCCAGGGTCTTACAACTACTATTACATATAAACAAGGATGGACAACCAAGAAATATATTGATTAATGAATAAAGATACAGGAATTACAGAAAATTTTAACATATATACCTGCCTAGACCTAAGCCATAAATTAAAGTGTTGTCACCTACCTACTAGTTAGAGGAAACTGATATGCCGATTTACATGAGTATGGTACTGACATATGATCTCCAGACCATTCAACAGCCATTTTACAACATCCACAAATTATACAAAATATATATATATATATATTTTATATCAACCAGCAGACTGCAAATCAAATGGCTCTATAAACCTAGTAGACCTCCGTCTTCTCTTCCCCTCAGGAGTACACCTGATAACACCGCCCTTCCCAAGCTTAGGAGAGAACCTGCCATTCTGATGCAATGATTGTAAAGGTGAGGTGGCTTCTGAGGTGGAGGAATTTGCTTTTATGCACCCTTTCCTCAAAGGGAACTTAACTCTTTTCCTTGTCGAACAGTTCCCCATTTCTTCTCTTCTGGCATGGCGAAGGAGCTTCACATGGTAGGGTTTTGCAGCAGTGCGACACACAAACTCGTCACTTGCTGGAGCTCTTTGTAGATCAACATTCCCATTGTTCACCTGAAATCAAAAGTTCGTGGTAAATACATAAAGTTTCTCAATTTTTTATCACAAGAACAAGTATGCCATATATGCTTGCAAGCAGAAAAAAAGTAAATACCAGCTGGAAGTGCAGAAAATGTCCTTGCAACATGCTTCCTCCACTGTCCGCTTTGAAGGAAAGCTTGTGCCGGATTCTCTCGCCACATAAGCGAATGTCAAAAGGAGGCTGTGCATCCTGTCAAAACAATTCCCAATCAATGAAAAAAATAAGGAAATTTCAAATAACCAAAAGAATTCTTTGGCCAGTATAGTTCAGAGTTGATCGAGTTGCCCTCGAGAAGGACTGCTCTAGCCCATAAAACACGCCGTGCATAGCCCAAACTAGCCCACATCGCCCTTAGCTCCACTTCTGGAATAGAGGTATCAAAAATCTAGTACCCTCTAGCAGCAACCATCTTGAAATTCAGGGCTTCTAACAACAAAGCCTGCACCACCCCTTCTACCGCCGTCAAGTATGCATCCACCGAAGTTATCTTAAGGAAGCTTGAAGGTGGGGCCTCCTAGGTGACTTTACTACCTAAAAAACTTTGTTTGAGTGGTCCCATCCAAGGCCTAACAAAGCATTAGTAGCCAATTTTCTAAATTGCTGAATCAAATAAGCATTTAAATAGGAAAACAGGCAGCACAAGAAAAAGGAAAACAAAGCAATCGACTACTTTAGTGCACCAATTTTGCCGGGGTGATAATTAGAGAAAGAAATGACTTGGAGTGCTTAACCTTGGTGATGACTCATTTAAAGGATAAAGGAGGGCAAAGAGGAAGAACGAGATGCGAAGGGTTGGATTCCCCCACCATTACTCGAAGAAACCGCCAGTGAAGCGATGATTGATTGATGGACTCTTTTCGCCGGCGGTCGAACTAGTGAGGAAACAAGACGAGAGGAGGCAAGGGGCGGGCTCTTTTTGCCGGCGATGAAAAGACGATAGAAGGCGAGGAGGCGAGGAATCGATGGCTGTTAGGAGATTATTGAGTTGAGGGGTGGGGGCCTCATTGGTCGGTGATAGCTTGTTGGGGTTCGGGGGTTGTCAGGTTGAGGGAAGGAGACAAGGAGGATGCACTAACCTAAGACACCGTCCTCTTCTTTCCTTGGTCAAGCGATGAAATGAACCAAGCTCTAAGCCTCCAATGGGTGAGGGATGTAAAGATTACGGTTGTAAAACCCGTGAGGATATTTAAAAATTATTACATATATATAATATATTTATTGATTAAAATAATCAGGCTCAGATCGACTTAATACAAATCCAAATTAGTATCATTTAAGGGATGGACTCAAATTTCAGGCCCGATCTATCCCTTTGGGCTAACAAATGAAGCCCAAGCCTGTCCAAAACATGTTGAGCTCGGGCAGGCCTGATAGGCCACCCAATATTTGAGCAGATCTACTTAAACTGTTGGCAACACTTTAATAAGCCAATTTTTCAGGATTTAAACTATATATTATGGTATAATTATCAAAAGATTATCCTCTTAGGACTCATTTGGTTTGTGGAAAGAATTTTTTCTCGCTAGAATATTTTTCTTAGGAGGTTGATGCTTGGGTACATGATACCTGAGAAAATATTTTTTGTATAATTAGTTAACCATGGGAAAGTGGCACATTCTAGAGTACTTATATTTGGTTAAACATCTATTTTTTTAAAAAAAATTATGTAAAATACCTGTTATAATTTTAATAAAAAAAAAACCTTTATCTTATTCTATCTAAAAGCTTATAGATATTTTTGGAAAAAAAAATTACTCCAATTTTCAACCAATGAGATTTGAATTTTTCCATATCCTATATAGGTTTTTTTTCTATGGAATATAGTAATCTTATTATTATAGAAAAACTATTTTTTCATCTCTTTTCTTTGAAAATTCTAATTAAATATGAAGTATTCCTCCATTTTTTGTTTGTAGATGATATTTTTTCTCTTCTCTTCCCACAAATCAAATGGGTCTTAAATTAATTATTGGCATCTTAGCTCTACTTGATAGAATGCTCGTTTTGCTACTTGATGGTAACTCAAAAGGAAACTTGGCTACCGGAGATAATTTTTTTTTTTTAATAAGGGACAATGGAGGGAAGACCCCTGATTAGCATCAATGAATTAACATCCGAAGTACGCCAATGACGAAGGAAAGAAAATAGTGCAAAACTATTGAGTGATTTTTCTGAGTTTTTATTTTTCGTTATCATTTCTTTTTTCTTTTCTTTCTTTCGTGCTTGGTGTAATATTACCCTTCTGATGGTTCACTTTATGCTTTTTCCGTTGACATAATCAGTTCCAATGACCAGTGAAAAATCTCCTTAAAGAAAAAAAAAGAGAGAGTTAAGATAAAATTCAAAAAAAAAAAAAAAAGAATTGTTTATCCCAGGTGGAGCTCAAACTGCTTGGAGTCTTTAAAATATGTCGGCTAGATTTTCAACAATTAGTGCACAAAGTGCTTACATGCATTTTAGTATAGTTTGGATGATATGTGCACATATTGCAAGCATACCTTCTTGCACATATTGAAGTGTTAATCCATACCACCACGGTAGTATTCTATCTGAAAAGCTCGACTTAATCCAAAAGGTAAATAGGGTAGATTTGAGTCCAAATTGTACTTATGGAGCCAATTCAGATTGGACCCACATCAAGATCGGCTTGAATATGAGATGACCTAATTGCATCGCACCCACCTTTACCAGAGCCAATGATGAGATGGCCTTAATTTGCCTTTGGACCATTTGAATGAACAGGAAAAGAAAAACTGGAGGTACAGCCATGTTCAAACATTCATATCATGCATTTAAGCTCGACCTGCCATTTAGGTTGTGATTTGGGAACTCGTTAGACTTGATTCTTTGGAACCATTGCATCTTAAGATGAGAGAAATGAGATACAAACAAACTAATTATCCTTTTCCAAGCTAAACCCCTCCATATTTTTTTACATTTCCCTTACCTACTGATGGGGATATGTAACCTTTCTTAGCCACTAATGAAGTTCTGTAAACAAAGAAAGGACAAGTGATTGGCCACCTAATCCTTCCCTGGTCCGCACAATTATATGCAGAATTCTGTGTTGGAGCACAAATAAGTGAATAACCCTTTCATCGTCCAAACAAGTTATTGTGTCCTATTGTTTTGTTACCTCAGCTCAATGATCTTTGGATGTCTCTGTCTCAAGATTACTATCACAATAAGCTAGCGTCGTACCTAAAGCTCGACCAACTGGACCAATTACTTAAAGTAATCTCGATTTTGATTTGGATAGAATTGAAATTCAAGTCTAAAGAATAGAGAATTACGCAGTAATAATGTTACATCACCTTTGGTAAAACCAAAAATTGAATGGAAATACATGAGAAGGTCAAGCCTGCATGATGATCTTATGACGGAATTATAAGTCGTTAAAGCCTGTTTCAATGAAACTTGATAAAAATAAGGCCTTTCAGAATGATACTTCTTATATAATTGGTCTGTTATATCTCATTTGGAACAAATTCGCCAAATGGAGTTAGAAATACTAATTTGTCGATCACGAAAGTGATCCGTTATCATTCTAGTTGTCCTATTGAGAGAGCACCATATCAAGCATCATGCTACCGAACAGGGTGAAAGGTTAGATCCTTGTGATGTCAAGAGGAAGGAAATCATCTGCACAAAAACTGACACAAGGGATCAAGATAATTACCGAGACTCATGGGGGCATGACTGATATCAGACAAACATTCAGATCAGAAGCTCATGCTTCCAAAATTTTTTTCAATGAACAAAGATAAGCCAGAAAGAATTAATTTCGAGTTAATCAAGCAGAGCCATTGTTGTTTCGAATCACCGATGAATTGGCCTTTGGATTCGAACAGCCTATCATTCTACATATAATTTAAGAACATGTTGCTCTTGGCTCCTAAATGCTATAAAATTGTGAAGTATACACTAAACTAATACTAGACCCATCAAACATATTGCAAGTAACATGCTCAAATGAGGGGACCATGAATGTTCTCCATCGCCATCTATTAAGAAACTCGCAAACCTCGCTGTCAAATGCCAACCACTGGTTTGCTAACAAAATAAATAGTGACACCAAATCACAGCTATGATAAGTCTTTCAGAAGAATATGGGGTGCAACCACCGAACTCTACTGGAGTCTGGAAAGCTTGTGGAAGGCGCTGCCAAGTTTTAGCACTTGTTGGTCTTTGTCATGTCCTCCAATGTACTCTGTTTTTTTTCTTCTTGAGTTCTACCGACCTATCTTCTTTTGGAGCTGGTCAACATCTTCTCTTGGCCTTTACTTGGCATGATCATGTGAAGAGTTTGAAAATTGCCATTTGTTTAGCTCACGAGAAGCCTATTTGTATGGCTTGACCTTGGGGCAAAATGATTTAGATATATGGTCATGTCCACTTATCTTCCATTTGCTGAAATTATAGATGGACAGCCAGAAAAAGCCGCTATTTTCAACTATTAGGGAAAAACACCTCATATCTTCGTAGCATTAAAATATTTTCAATAGTTTTTGAATTCAACAATGAGCAATATTGATTGTGCCATAGTAGATGCGTCAAATGGGTGAACATTTGCAATCGGCAGATGCCTTGATAGACGCGTCGCATGATTGAACATAAAGTTTTTGAAATGAAAGTTACATGATTCAAGACTTCACATGAAATTTATTTTCTTGATTCTATGACATTCATCGATTGCACATATTGTATGGTATATGTTGCACACAAGAATCAAATTGATTGGGATAACATTACTCAGTTAATTCTAAGGGCACCTTTGCTGGAATAGATGTTTTCCAATTTGATGCATGCGTGCAACATATGAAAGAAGATGGAATAATTAGGAGCTATTTTTCAAATGAGGTTCTAGGAAAGAGCCTGATGGTGGTTCAGCCACATGATTTACTTTCAAAAGTAGTTCAGACACATGATTTACTTTTTGGAAGAAGTTTGAGACTATTTTGTAGCCTTGACATCAGCTAATTTGCTATGTGATTAGAGTAGCCTTGGAAGCACTAGTGGAATGTGCCAAAAGATGTTAAAGGGATATGATTGGAGTTATATGACTCTTCCTTTATTAGTTGATACTTTAAGGAGGTTTTCTGGAATGAAAGAACAAAAAATGATTGCTGAAGTTTTAAGTGTTGAATCACTTCTCAGCGGTATGTTCTAGGTCTAAAGATCTAATTCTAGATTAAACATTCCTTTCGTGGAGACAAAATTTAAAGTATGCATCTATGTATGTATCTACATATATATACATACACAAATACATTTGTTAAAATAATTTTAGGGATCACATAACAACCTCCATCGCCAATAATATTTTCCTTTATTAGCGTGATTCTGTATCACCCTATATTATTTTTCTTGTATGAAGGCTGTACACGAGTATATATAACTCCTGAGATATATTGAATATAACGGAACAAAGAAATAAAATTACCTTTCTCTCTCTATCCTTTCTCTTCTTCTGCAAATGTTTTAACATGATAGTAGAGCCACCGGTCACGTAACCTGCTGCCATCACCTCTTCGGCCTTTGTTGTGGTCATCATCGCCATGTCTGGAAACTTTGAAGACCCCCATTGCCGATCTATCAATCTCTGTTTTCGGATGAATCAACACCCTAAAATCCTCTATTTTTTTGTAGTCCACGGATCCTCTATTTTCTAATGAATCAATATTGATCTTATTAGTAGA
Source organism: Phoenix roebelenii (assembly GCA_025769935.1). Taxonomy (NCBI): domain Eukaryota; kingdom Viridiplantae; phylum Streptophyta; class Magnoliopsida; order Arecales; family Arecaceae; genus Phoenix; species Phoenix roebelenii. The sequence goes on along the minus strand of JAOXJJ010000069.1, from coordinate 15,343,666 downwards.
TCGGTATATCCTCTATTTCGGGTAAATTACTACTCAAAGATCCTTTATTTTCTATAGATTCTTTGTCTCTCCCCACCGTCACTCGGCCCCATTCTCTCCATCTTCGATTTTATTTACTATCTTTGGCTCCATAACCCTTCAGTTCAAAGCCACTTGCTCTTCTTCAATGGTGCCTCCGTCTATGAGAATCGTCGACCTTTGGTTTTCTTCTCTCCGAGCCTGTCCTCGCTGCAACTATCATCTTCTATGTATCTTTTTGCTGCCACATCATCAGATAAGTCAATTAGCCACATAAACAGACATGTCAGTCTGTCACGTCAGTCAGACAAATCAGTTTGCCATATCGGTTTCTGAGTTGTTATGTCAACTCCTAATTTGCTATATCAGCTTCTAAGCTGCTATAATAGCTCGTGTTTTACCACATCAGGCTCTATACTACCATGTCAACTTTTGATCCCCACTATGTCAGTCTCTGAGCTGCTGTGTCAGCTCCTAGTCTATCACGCCAGTTTTGAGCTACTACTTTAGGTCTTTATCTAGTACGTAAGTTTTTCGGTACATTCATGATTCAGTTTTTAAACTCAAGTTGGCACTTATAATATCATCTTGAGTTGGAGGGGGGTAGAATAATTTTAGAAATCATGTAACAACCTCCATCGCCAATAATATTTTTCTTTATTAGTGTGATTCTGTATCACCCTATATTATTTCTCTTTATTAATATGATCTTGTTAGAGTGATTTTAGGGATCATATAACAACTTGTATCAGTCAGTAAAATTTTTCATTGTTAGTGTAATCCTATATCAGTTTATATTATTTTTCTTGTATGGAATCTGTATACGAGTATATGTAACTTCTGAGATGTAACGAATTTAATGTAACAAAGAAATAAAATTACCTTTTTTTCTCTCTTTTCTCTTGTTTTTGTTTTCTTCTGCAAATATTTTAACATATATATATATGTATGTATGTATGTATGTATGTATGTTATGTATGTATGTATGTATGTATAGATGTATGCATGTGTGTGTATATATATATGTATGCATGCATATATGTGTGTATTCAAGAAACTTATTTTCTTCATACTTATATCCATGTGGGGAGGAAAAAAATGCCTCTACGCGGCTACAAGTTTATTTTGTACATAGTAGGGGTTCGATTTCCCTCTTCATAGGAGTTCTAGGTATAGATTTTTATGGTTCCAATGAACCAACATTAGATTTTAAAAGATTAGCTAATCAATCATAAACTTGCATAACAATTTTAATAAGTGCATAGTCCATCATCCATGTTTTAAGGAAGCAATCCTCTTACTTATTTCCCACATGATTTCCTCTTGTGCTAAAGTGGGTTCTCCTATAAAAAATGAGTTCCTGATTCACTGTGTAGGAATAGGTCGAAGGCGGCGTAGGTGATATGTTATAGATTAACATGTAACACTCTAGGGAACTCTGACTAACCTAGCAAACTAGGGGTAACCTTCTCATTTTTCATTAGGTTGCTAAAGCATTCCTTATGCTACAATTTTCATTCGTCATGTTGATAAATGTCTAATGTAAAAGGGGTTTGGTGATGTGAAGGAATATCCAATACCGCTATATCCTTCATATTCGGAGCATGAATTATTTTAATTTTTGTACATGACTTTTTGTGAAGATAGAGACGATAAATTCAAGCTATCAAGATATTCAATGGAAATTAGCTACTGAGCAGAATGTATATGACCATGAAAGTAAAACGGTGAGGATGGATGCTAACTTAGAAGCGTATGGTCATGACAAAGTCTTTATGGAGCATAAATATTTTCCATATGTCCAGCAAGAAATGTTAAATTTGATAATGATTAGATTATTGTTACCTTATTTGTTTGCTAATCTATCTTAATATTTAATTCATAAATCATAATCCACAATGCATCCCTTATATTTAATAAAACATTTTACACATCAAAGTAGTGTAACCGCATCTGAGCTTCTGATTAATCAATAACTTCTAAATAATATATCAATAAATTTTTTTTTATACATACAAATATTTTTAGCTAGTCAGGGTGCATGCATCAATATGTCTTTTTGAGGAAAATGGATAAAATTCAATCTAAATAGCACGGTAAAATGTTGCTACCTTTTTGCAAATATTGTCAACGATATATGCATCGTTGTTGATGGTTAATACATGTCCATTAAGTTTTAGGAAATATATTAGTTAGCTGTAGTTTATGGAACATATGCATCAAAGACATCCATTTCAGCAATACATAAGGGATAATATCAAGATATTTGTACATAAGTGGTATCTAAATCTTACATTTTTTTGATAAATTTAGAAAGGAGATCTTGAGAGTATGATTCGAGCTTGATTAAGTTTTCATTTTGAATCAGAAGATCTTGAGATTTAAAAGCTGCCATGGAAAGTACCTATCAAAGTCCCACCATGATCTCATTCGTAAACATGCAAGGTGATTAACAGCATTTTACTTTTCTTTAATCCAATTACTAAAACAGAGTTGGCAGAGAACGCAAAGCCCCCACCAATCACGGATTTTAAATTCAGTGTCAGGAATGCAAATTTGTGGCATTTACGGGGACATTCTAGTCCAAATAATCCTGTGAGGGGAGGACAGTCCCCGGCCCTCGATTCCTGCTCTGTACGGTGTGGTCCGTGGGAGGAGAAAAAGGGAGAGATGGTTCTTTGCCCTTCCTTCCCCTTTGTCCCTTCCCAACCCGCCCCAAAACCTAGGGTGTCCATCCGTCTCTACTGATCTGATCTGGAAGCTCTCCGATCCGAGATCGTTCCTCCCGGGTCTCTTTAGGTGAGTTCGATCCCCAAATTCATGCGCTAGATTTCAAGTTTTTCCAGAAAGAATGTTAATATCTGTTCCTGTAGCTTGGATTCGGACCGATTTCTTGTTTTTTTTCTCTTTTTTTAGTGAATTGGAGTTTGGTTTGTTCGGTTAGAAATATTGGTGTTTTCTGCGGATTTGATGCTTAGGGTTGTGTTTTGTTGCTCTTTTCGTTGTCAAAGTTTTATCTTTTTTATGTCGAGATAAAACAATACAGCTGGATCGCCTACCCATGTTTTTATTTCTTGCTGTTCTTTTAACTTTTGATGTCAACGGTATGGGCAATATGGGTATATTTCGTCCAGTGGCTTTTTGGTGCATATCTTAATGGTTTTGGACTGGAAATGGTGCGCAAGAATGACCGTATTTGAGGGATTGCCCACCGAGATTTGACTCTGATTTGATGCTGTTGAAATTTTGCTGATATGATCTGGTTTTCTTTAATTGCAATGAATATTTTATTTCTGGTTAACCTCATGGATGGTGTCTGAACTCATTTTTTGTAAAAGTTCATCTTTTTTTTTGTAAATTTGGCGAACAATCCTGAACTTAAAATGTGTTCAGATCTTGAAACTTAAGGAAATATTTGGTTTTCTGAGGTTGGGATTTGCTAACTTAGGCTTCATTGCTTTCTGTTGTGGTTAAGAATATGAAAAATTGAGCTGATATTTTAGAGCTACTACAAAATTTTGAAGAAAATACCATTTAGTTTTGGTCCACCCCTTTGTGGATAGTAATTTTTTTTTTTTCCTGATTGTGTGATGGTAATATACATTTGCTACTTGTATGATGAAGTTATCATGAAAATGAATTTTTCCTCACTGTTCTGACAGTTAAGCTTTTGCAGAGATGGACAATCTCTGGCAACTAGGGAATGAGTTCCGAGGCCAATCGAAGGTCTTGGAGGACCATCAGTGGTCCATTATCACTTCAAAACTGGCTGAGCTGACAAGGTCAAAGCCTGAGCGCATGAACAACCCTGATTATACAAGGAACCCTGTTGAAACAAAACCATGGGACAAATTGGGCTTTCAGGAGGATAACAAATTTGAGAATCTCAATCCTAGTCTTATGAATCTGAATCTCAAGATGAATGAGGCAACAGTGAAGAGTCCCTTCCGTAATAATGTTTATAACATGAACCCATTGTACCAGAAAAGCAACACTAACAGTGTCAACAGTTTCAAGATGAATGCTGGGATCAACAAGTATGCTAGTAACATTAGTGGCAAAGAGGTCAATAATAACAGCAGCAACAGCAACAGCAACAATAATAGCAGCAACAGCGGCAGCAGCAACAACAATAACAACAATAATGCTGCTGTTGACAAGCGATTCAAGACATTACCTTCAACGGAGATGCTACCAAGAAATGAAGTTCTTGGTGGTTATATCTTTGTGTGCAACAATGACACCATGCAAGAAGATCTCAAGCGACAGCTGTTTGGTATGTTCATCTTTCACCTTTAGTCAATTTGCCAGTTTTGTGGAATGTTTTCCGATCTGCGTTAATTGGTAAATGACATTTGAAGAAGAATTTGACTTGTAGTGTGTCTGTTGAAGTCTTATTCTATAGCTTCACCCAACAGATTTGACCTGAGTTAATGATTGGACGGAACGGTGAATGTACCAGAAATTTTATGATGATTTTATCCCTTTAATACTTTCTTGTAATTTGTCAAGGCAAAAGCTATTAGTTTGCTATATATAAAATTTTGTACTTGGGTCTCATCTTTTTTAGGTGTTAGCCTAAGGATTTTCGAATTTGGTTACTGCTATTGGTGGCTACTTAGATATTTCACAGTTTGTATACAGCTAGTTATCAGACTTTAGTTATGGAGCTGATTTCACTTCACCGGGTTTGTTTTAATCAAGCCAGTCATGTGGCTGGGATTGGCTGCATTTGGATGATATCAGCCGTTTTCTGGAGAATTTGGGTTCAGTTTTAGGTTAAATCAATGTTTTAACGTGCAAAGCTGTGTCCGAGATTGTGTGATTCCTGATTCAGCATCCTGGTGGAGATTTTGAACCCTGGGAAATGGTAAATTGTAAATAAACAATATTTCATCACTCTCTTGATAATTGCATATTGAGCTTCGAGTAATACATATCTTTGTTACCAACATCAAGAATATTGTGTCATGCTGTTGCCTTTACTTGCATATTGCTGTACAAAAAAATATTATTTACTTAGTGAAATGGTCCTAGTATGTATAAAGCTTTCGCGCATCTTCCTTTCTCCTGTCTTCCTTCTATCTTTTTCACATCTCTAATTGGCGGACATATTATAATTTCCATTACATTAATATCCTAAGAAATTTATCTACACAGAGTCATGGGGCGTTCAAGTGCTTCATCAGAAGGCATAGATATCAATATTTAGTTAATACGATTTCAGAGATTGGTACCCTGTTATTCTGGTCTGAGGAAACTGCAAAGTACTCCTGTAGTTAGTTTTGATGGATGCTTTCTTTTGCTCAAACTATGAGTAACCTGTGCATAGAATGTTGGTTATTTATAGGGTGACTTTCATTCTAGTACACCTAAGTTAATTGTACCTACACATGTCCTATCATTTGTGGCATTCTATATGAATTTTGGATGGTATTGCCTTTGTACCAACTATTTGGACAGCAGTCTGCTCCTTAGGATTGTATTTGTCATGTTTGATTGCAGTTATTGTTGTTAGCAGCTCGATATGTGATCTATTATGTTTCTCTTTGCTCATTGCTCTTGTAGTTCCCTTTTGCTACCTTTTCACCAAGTTGTGTGATTCAGTTAATATTACTACTAGTTATCTGCTTCATGATGCAAATTTTTCACCTGCTGCTAATTTTCATTTGCAGGCTTGCCTCCAAGGTACCGTGATTCTGTCCGGGCAATTACACCTGGGTTACCTCTTTTCCTGTATAATTATACAACTCATCAACTTCATGGGATATTTGAGGTTTGTATATTTGTTTAATATTTCATTTTTCACATAGATTTTGGTGTGATTATGTGTGTTTTTAGGTGGATGTTAGGCATATTTTAGCTGTACATGACAGGAACTGAAAACTTGATGGGTGAAAGTGAAACCCTTGTTTTTTATTACAAAAAAGAAAAAACAGAGACTACTATAGAACCTCCTTGATGTTTATTGTGAGGTTTAGGATGAGAAAATTGTAGCTTGACATATCAGAGCGGAGATATTTTTAGTTTTTATTATGCTTCCAATTTCATATGTAACATTTCTCTTTCGAGGGTAAATTTGCCAGTTGAAAATTAAATACTAATGCTTGTAAGTTTCACAAGCTGTGCTTACACTTCAGAGCATCATGGCATCAAAAGTGCAGGTTGAATATCATGCTTACCACCTGTAACAACTTATACCATATGCTTGCCTTACGCCTACTATGCAATGATTATGTTCAGTCATGCCAGAATCTAAAAATACTTAAGTGAGTGCACAATGCTAAGGGTAACAGCTTATCTTGCCCTCTTCACTGAACCTAGTTTTTTTCTTGCAGGCTGCTAGTTTTGGGGGTTCAAACATTGATCCAACAGCTTGGGAAGACAAGAAGTGTAAAGGAGAGTCTAGGTTTCCTGCTCAGGTGAAGGGAATTAAAACTTGAAAGTTATATTTTGTAACAATTACTTCATTTTTTTCTATATCGAATGCTCTTATTGGGCAATATAGGTGAGGATCCGTGTTAGAAAACTCTGCAAGCCTTTAGAAGAGGATGCTTTTAGGCCAGTTTTGCATCATTATGATGGTCCAAAGTTTCGACTTGAACTCTCCATGACGGAGGTAATATGTGTTTCCATATCTTTTTAATGATCACACTTTTGCTTAAAACAACTATGTTACTTATTCTTTTCATCTGTCTTTGTCCATAAATAACATGAAACGGTTGCCTTTATGCTGTTTCTTTATGCATGGATCTCTAGACAATCTGCTTAAATAGCTGATCTTTTCGCTATATTTATTCTGATTATATTCCTAGCTGTATGTCAATGTAAATTAATTTAGATTAGAAGTCATAATTTATTTTGTTGAAACTATAGTTTCTTGTATTAATGCTTATCAAATGTTGCTGCAATATGCATTTGATTTTCAAATTTGAAACTCCTTTTCATAAATTCCACCAACTATTCTCCAGTCTTAAACTTTTTGAAGATCTTTGATTAAAGGGAAAATAATCTGATTTTCTTTGGGTTCAAGTTGCTCTACATAGTTGTGCAACATTGCTGATCTTCAATGTTTCTTATAAACTGTTTTTTGACATCTTGCTGCCATATAACCACACGACACCTTGAAGTTGTATATCTATTTTCTTTGCCTCCTTTATGCAGTTTAGGCGCCATCACATCCTTAACTAACCCACTATCTAATTTTTTGATCTTGCTTTTAAATTAATGCACCCAAATCCAGTTCTTGGTCCGGTTTAGGATCTTACAGAGCAGCCCCTTTTGAAGAACTAATTCTTTATTAATACTTACGTGCCAGACCTTTTCGATGCCAACACTTTGTCCCCTCAAAATCTGAAGGAATTTAAAAGTATGAAAGCATAATGTTGTGAAGTAGTTCCCATTTCGTCCAACTTGCATGCTGTTCTATATATGTCTCTTAAGCTTGTCATCCATGTTTGTGAGAGGTAAATGCTTGCTGACCAGAAGATTGCATATTGGCCTTTTCATTTCTTTTTTTCCACTACTTTTGGCTTATCTGTTGAAATATTAATTCATCAAATTATGCTTACTGCTTGCAATTTTGCATGGGAAAAATTTTTGATATCAAGTGAACTAAGTTTAAATGTCACACTGCTTTTTTATTTAAAAAAATAATTATATGTTCTGTGATAGTAATGTGGCTTGGCTGGTCGACTTGCCTTTGATTTCTTTCTTGCATTCAAGCCAATCCATCATTAGTGTGTTTATTTCTTTCTTCTATTTCATCAGTCTTGTATGTTTGCTGAATTCACTTTTAGCAAACCAAGTCCTTTAGATTCTTATGATATTGGTTCAGTATGTTTATGGGTTTTATCATTTATGTCCTCTGTGTGCTTTGGATATGTTTCTGGAGCCTTTCTTGCCTCTCAAAATTATTTTGTGATGTAGTTTTTTTTATAAAAAATATTAGAGACTGATTATCTATTTTTACATGTGTATAGACTTTGTCGCTGCTGGACTTGTGCGAAAAAGAAGGCATCTGAGTCTATATAGGGGGAGATGATCTGTTTGAGGCTTCTGGCGATGTAGTAGATATATGCATATGCATGTTTTTGGGGTGTAGGTCAGCTTTGCCTTCTCATAAGGTTTTCAGTGAAGCCCAAGCTTGAAAGGTCTGCGACTTGGGTTGTATTTCCAAGCAGAAGGATCTGGTGCTTTGAGGGCCACGAAGGTAAGAGCCAGTCAGTCCAGTTTCTGATACCTTGGAAATGCAAGTGTTACATATGTAAGTAGGATTCCTGAGTGAAAGGAATAGAACCCTGTAATCTCTCTGTTATGATACTCCAAAATGAGGCTAGCGCATGGGACCTGTATTGCCGCTGCTGGTCGTTTAGTGTGTGTCTTCCTTTCTGAACATATGGTATTTCTGGATGCAACTGCTGCAGATATGTTGTCTCTTTTTTGTTTTTTGGTTTGCTTCTTGAGCTCTCCCTCCAGGAACATGTTTTGGTAGTTTTTTCTGGGATGTGGCAGGACCCAGCAGCTTAAAATGACTCTAATGCTTCCTCCCTGGATAAGATGGTGACTGATGCATGATCAGTTTCGGCATAAAAATGTGAGACAAAGTGGTCGTCATTTGCTCGTGCGAAAGATGTGGTATTCCCCGTGCAACGATGTCCTGGAGCCTTGATTTGGAGGCAAATTTTGGTGACATGATGCTATGATCTGTTACGGTGAAGCTTGTGTTGTTGTGAAGCGGAATTACAGGTCCGCTATATGCATCCTGCATCCGTCCAATCAGCTATGAGTGGTTTCAGATTATTCTTCGGGCCGTTCTTGGGTGGCTAAATGGTGGGAAATTTATTTTTTTTCATCGATCAAGTTATCCATATTCTTATACTTTTTTAGGTAGGTAAGTAATTTTCCTATGGATAGCACTTATAAAATGGGAGGAAAGTTTTATCTATCTGGAAGAGGAGTAAGTTATTTTTTTCATCAGGTGGTAAAATATTTTTTCCTATTTTATGTCTACAGTATCTGTAACTCTAATATTATATTATATTATATGTATTATATGTATTCTATAAGATATATAAGATATATCTCTAACTTATTTGGATTTCAGGTGGTAAATTAGCGAAGAAAGACGTCACGCCGCAGCGTGTAGCAAACAGCATGCGGTTCTTGTCCTTGAGGTGGTCATACTTGATCCCCATTGTCAACATGAACACCGACATCAGGAAGAATACGATTAGCTAAATTAGATATCATCCCATCTTCTGGACGAATAGCACCGTGACTCAGTAGCTGGGGAAGGTCTCGCGGAGCGTGATTATGAACATGGCTTTCGACGCCTGGAACACTCGAGCGCATTCACGTCCTCCACCTTGCTTGAGTTTTACATATTTTCTATTTTTTTTCGTTATTTTTTTATTATTTAAAATTTTAAACTTGAAAACTTATGTTTGGCCAAACTATTTCCAATTATCGAACTTTTGACGGTGATTAGAACTCGACCAAAGGAGTATATTTATTAAGACTCAGATGTTTGTATATAATTTATCATATTTGAGCTTTGAGATAGGGCATTGCTCGCTTCCAGCTATACATTCTAATAGCCATAGAGAGCCATGTATCGTAGTTGGATTTTTAAAGCCCAAACCTGAGAAAATATATATAGATATCTAGAATTTTAATATGCATAGTCCTGTGGCTGAATGGTAACCACCATCGCAAGTTCGATATTTAGAAATAATTTGGCCAAACATAAAAATTTGAAGTTTGAAAAGAAAAAATCAAATAACAGAAGGAATAAAAATACAAAATAAAAATAAAGAATATGAGATGTTGTAAGATTCAAATGGATCAGATAGTAATGACGTCAGCATGGTATTTACTTATTTAAAATAAAGATAATGGTAGGATGTTATATTTTATGCACATGGCAAAAGTCAAGTAGTGAAATATATATTTCTGAAATGTTAGGTGGGACTGTATAATTACCTCGGACATGGAGAGAATTAGTGTAATTTTCTCTAATAAATTTCAGTCAAGAATTTTCTTTTCCCTATTTAAAAATATATATATATAAAAGAGCGTATTCACTCAAATTTGAATTTTACAAAAATATTCATGCAAAAAAAAAAACTCAAATTTTAAATGTCCATTTGACAAAATCTGGAAGGATACGTACCCTCGACAGTTGTGTAGGAGCTTCAATAATATATATTAAGCTGCAAAGGAAAGTGATTTAATCAACAATTCCTCCACCGCCTTCAGAATTTTGGATCTATAAGTTCGATGTTGATGACAGTTCAATACGGCGGACATCAGACAACAGACATCAGAAAACCAGATTTCTCTGGATCATGATCCAAACTTTATGTTCAGTCAAAATTAACTAGTTTTCATGATGCAGCACTCAAAGCTGACCATGACAAATTTTAACAAAATAGAATCAACATGAAGAAGCGGCGGTCACTGATTGATCACCAGAAAGGAAAACAAAATGTTCTAACATTATGTAAATAGGTTCATGATATCGCAATATCAATTATCAACAGCACAAAATCTTAGTAGTCCACAACCTCACTAAAGTTGGACGCATGCTACGAAAGCATAAAGAAAAGTTTGGCGCCTTGGCTCTCCGACTTCAAACTCCTTGGGATTGTTGAGGTTCAAACAAGCAGACAAATCAAGTGAATTATGAAGACACCCTGTAGAAACCTTCTCGTGCCATGGGCTGCTTTTCACGTATTCACCCCAAAAACAAAACCATTGCTGAATGAGGGTACATTACTGGAAGGTATCTGATCTCGCAGCGGCGAACGAAAAGGGTTCGGCGTCACAGGATGAGCGACATGCAGCCCAGCTCCTCGAAGCACCTGCTTAGCATTTGCACACAAGATTTCAGACCTTTCTGTGAAGAAAGCTGGCACATTCATCGACTTAATCAACTCAAGAGCACCACCCCAGCTCCCATAGCTCTCCAACCCACAGTTCAGAGCAATGACAGCATGAGGCGACGAAAGGTACGAGGCATGTTCCTGATAGATGCCTCTCACCAAGTTCACTCTCAATCTGCCACTGATCCCCGACACCGTCCCTGATAGATTACTTGGAACCTCTGGCCCAATCATGACTATCTGCATGTTACCTGATCCATTCAGCAAATGGGTGATCTCTGAGAAAGCAGGCATCCAATCTAGCTCCCCTGCAGGGCCAAGGTAATGCACAATGACTTCTTTTCCCTTTATAAGTCTGCTCTTGGAGCTCATAACAAGGGCAGTTAGTATGTGATAAACTGTCAGAGGATGGGATAATATGGCAGCAACGGGGCTTGTCATCGGGAGGGCGCGGAGGCTGTAGTACTCGGACCAGCCTGAGAGAAGGATCGGATTGGAAGCTCCATTCAGACAGTTTGGGAATGCCGAATCAGGAGGGTACTCCCCATCACTCAAACCTCCCCATGACTGAAAGATTCCACTGGCCTTCAAAGGGAGAAGACCAAATGGGCAATGAGAATAGCAGCTGCACTTCCTTCTCCACATCCCTTTCTGATGGAGACCCATCAACTCGAGCCATTTACAGGGGTGATCGACAAAGCAAGGGAAAATAAATATCTTCAGAGCCAACTCTTCCTCCCTTTCCATCATTGCTTGGTAGAGTCCACATATACTTTTGTGAGTTTCCTTCCAGTGCTGCTTCTGGCATACCGGGCCACAATAAACTACTGCACGGCACCGGCCGCAGAACAAAGACTGATCTCCATGGACTTCCTTCTCACACATTGCACACTTTCTTAGAGCAGTCCAATTAGCCGATGCTTCCACTGGTGGAAGCTCTTCCTTCGGCGGTGGCTCGGCGTACTTTGGTGGAGTCGAAACAAGCTTCTTCTCCACATAAACCTGACCAGGTGGATGCGAGATGGTGACTGCTACGAGGTCCCCAACCTTGGCGACTTCAGGAGGCCACTGCACATCAACTGTCTCGATAAAGGGCTCGAAGCTCATCAGCCTTCCTCTTCTTGCAGCTCCATCATTTGCCCACTCGAGCAGAGGATGCACGAGGGCAACAGCCTTCGTGAACGCAAAGACATAGCGGAGCTCCTCAAGCGTGGGGTTGCGAAACCGCAACCCACCTGTTGAAGTGCAGCGAGCGACATCTACGACGGGAAACCGACCAGGTCCGGAGGCCTCCAACGATAAGGACCGAACCATCCTCTTGTTTGAGGGGAACAAGAGGGATTCTGGTTGAAAGATGACCCTCAGGAGCTCCACATTAGGGACCCGAATCGTCTCCCTTACGCCTGTCATCTTCTGAGCATCCTGCTCGGATTTGAACAAGTGGAAGCCGAGGTCTCCTCCATCCCCACCAATAAACTGGGCGCAAGGGAATAGTTGCTTCTTGCTGGACCAGTCGGCGTCCTTGCCAATTCGGATACCGAAGAGATGACCAGGTCGCAGCCTCTTCCATGGGTCGGTACGGTAGAGAGCGGCGGAGGCGCGGAAGAGGGATATGATAAAGGCTGGGGCAATTCCTTCTACATTTAGGAGGCAGGTCCCGGAGCTCGGGCCGAGGCCCGGGCCAGAGCCAAACTGCTCTTGGAAACGGGCAAAGAGGTCTTTGAGATGCATCTCCATGGAAGAAGCTACAGATCTCCGACTTGTTAACAGCAAAATCAGCGAATCGCTCACCAAGTGAAGATCTTTCGGCTTAGATTGATAGCTCTCGGATTTCTTCTGGAAAACCCTAAAAAATCTGCAAAAATCCGTTGAAAACCTCAATTTACAGAAGACGAAAAAGAAAAACCCAGGCTCCAAAAAGTTTTCCAAAATCCAGAACACTCTTAAGGGACCTCTAGGGTTCGATTCACCCAGTAAATTATCACTAAATATGTATCAATCAAATCCGGTTACTTTTCCCCCTCTCCAATTACAGAAACCAACAGTCTCCAGACTAAAATTTGCATACGTCGATGGATTCCTAGAATCCCGAATCAATGCAGATAATTCAACAATGGTACAACGATACAATCAAATTTCATGAAACCAGGAGAGAGAAGGGGAAAATCTACCAGACATCGCTAAAAAAGGATACACAGGAAGAAAAGAGAGGTCGCGAAATAGATCCAGAGAAGTACTCACATCAAATAGATCTAGATCTGCTGATGAACCAGTTGTGGCGGTTTCAGAAACGAGAATCCTCTCCATTCTATAATTAGTCCTTCGAACGGCTCTGTTTCTAATGCTAAAGCAGAGTACGGAGGTCGATGGGGTGAACGCTCCAAGAGGAGGAACAGGGGCGTGGCTCTTCAAATTTCACTAGCATTTCCAATAGAGTGAATGCGTCAATCGAGTTTCTACATTAAGTGGATAAGTAAGACGGGATGAGCTTGGCTTGCATACTTACCTAATCAAAACATTTCCTTATTTTCTTGTAGTTTACTTAAGGAATTTACATACAGCAAAATGATATGGTACACTTTCAGGAATTTACAGTACCTCTAGGTTTCAGGATGGTCTCCTTTTAGACCTTTCTAAGGACCTAGGTTACAAGCTAAATTCACTAGTTAGATAAGCTGCAAGATGACAAACGACGGGCAGCAACCTGCATTTTATATGTTGGATATAAGGTCCATATTGAATTTTAATAAACCTGTAATTTAACACACATCAAGCACCTGGCAGCTTCACTTTTCCGAGTGTGCTTCCCTCAGGCTTGGAGGAATATAACATAAGTCAACAAGGTACAAATATAACAGGTCTAGAGGAAAAGAGAATCAAATTTGATGTTCAAGTCGTAACTCATCGGAGAACAGAATTTCTCAGAATTTCTAAGCATGGTTAGGAATAAGAATTCAAACACCATTATCGAGTTTTCTCTATAAACTTTTAATAAAACAATCCAGCATTAAGCATTAGTCATGCTTCCTTCGGCAGCCCTCGTGATCTTTCGAATGATTCTACCACACATTTCAAATCCGCTTCCGAAATTTATTCTGTTGCTCGTATCACAATATTCCAGATTCCCTTGGATCCTCTAACAAACATTATTATGATACACCTTTGTTTCCAAGTCCCCTGACAAAACCAGTTGAAAAACAAAACCACGGAACCAAAGAGGTAGAGAGCAAAAAAAAAAATGATGTTAAAAAAAAATCTATTCCATGAACCACGGAACCAAAGATGTCTGTTTATCCCAGTAAAGTGAAATAAAAAAATAATAATAATAGTTGTGCTGTGGAAACAAAATAAGGATAAGCCACCACTCCGTAAGACACAGGCAGTTGAACGAAAACGTAAAACCTTTTCACAAGCCTGAAAATGTCAAAATACATAAGCCACTTGAACCCTCAATAGGTAAAAGTAGAAACAATCATCCCAACACCAATTGCTGAAACCAACAATTTAAACCCTATATTTGAAAAAATTAACTTGCATAAAAACTGCTGCTACTTCAGCTGGCATCAACACCATTCTCCAATTATAACCAGCATTTTGAAGAGTGCTGCAACAGACCAGTATCTCTCCTTTCTTTCTCTGACCATATAAAAAATATCAGAGAAAGAAAACTGGGTCTTCTCCAATCCACTCGATGGAAAATTTGGAAAAATTATTGAAAGCACCATACAGAGATTGAAGAAACTGCAGAAATATCACAGCCAAGTATGTATCAACACTATGAATCCACCATCTCGTCTTGCAACTCGCTAGGGGCAATGAGCCCTGGAATGGTGAGCATACGTTGCCGTTCCCTTTCTCTTTGGGCAGCGGCTTCTTCTGCATAAAGATCTTTATTGTCCTGCATGTAAAGGTAGAAAGCATTAGACACAGCTACAAGGTCAAAGCTGATATTTAATTTGTCCCAAGCTTGGAGAATTCCAAACCAGCTATGAAAATATATTATTTATATGCGGATGTGATTGGAGAATTCCAACTCAATAACCATATCACGAGGGGAAAAACAAACTGCACCGGTACCCCACTATCCTCCCCAACGGATTGCATCGGTCATGCATGCCATACAAAGTGGATTACGCATTCAAGACCATGAAAAAAAGCACTAATCACAAAGAAGCTTTCATGCATCTCAAAGCCCCATTTAACAGGAAATGAGCTGCAAAACTTTGTTTTCTGCTGACCTGCAGAGCTAATCAGCATCATCCTCAAGAATATCAAAGCAAAAAATCCACAACCCCAGAGTCAAATTTTAACCGGCCTAAGTTGTCAATAAGCAAAGTTCTATTTAACTCTTGAGGAGATAAGCTAAATCTAAAGAAAAAATGGGTAGTTAGCCCAAGTTTGAGTAGTCAAATAACAATTTTATGTACAATTATCAAGTTATATGTATGTATGTATGTATATATAGATATATGTATATATATATATAGATAGATAGATATATGTATATATATGTATATATGTATGTATATATATGTATATATGTATGTATATATATGTATATATATATATATGTATGTATATATATATATATGTATATATATATGATATTTGTTGGAGCTTTCATTTTTAGGAAGACGTGCTGCATCGTCCAATATCGCGATTTGGATTGGTTTAACTCAATCCAAACATTGACCAAACTAGTTGTTTGGTTCGACTTTGGCCTTTCTATTCCTAAGCCGAGCTGGAATCGGAAGACTGGTGTGTTCTGATGCATATATATTACTCGTACTCTGATGCATTTCTAAGGTGGAGAAAGCATCAAGGTTATTTCAATGGAAATGGACTAGAAGGACCAGCACATGCAACCTCACGACAGGGGTCCGCAAGATGACTTCTTCCTCAGAGTCTACCATGGAGCACATGCAACCTCAGGAGGAGAACATGATCTCCTTCGTGACATGAGCACCCCGTCTATAAATACGGCAAATGTCTTGATCTTCATCGCCCACCGAGTTTTCTCCTCTGGAAACTCTTTGCTCTTCGTCCATCATGGCTTCCCCTCTTACCAACCTATACTTCATATGTCTCATCGCTTTCGTTTTCCGGTATGCCCATGGCAATGCCGTAGGGCTTCACGAGTTCGACGTCCTGGGTTCCTGGAGCAACTACAGCTGCTCTTCCGGGGGGAACATCACCCGCGGCTTGCCGATAATCCATCGGCTAAGCCCTTGTGCTCCCCAGAAGCTGCGTCTCGACTTCACCAGCGAGCTCGACCGGCATCACCTTGACGATAAGTTGACGCTTGGAACTGACTCCAGAGTTTCCCGAGAGCGCAACTACCTCGTCGTCAATGGCTGGGCACTCCCAAAAAGGATTTTCACGTGATGTTCGACACCGGCAGCAGCCTTACTTGGGTCCAGTGCGAGCCTTGCAGGAAGTGCTGCGACCAGGCAGATCCAAAATTCGAGTCGGCTCGGTCCTCTACGTACCGTGCGATACCTTTCGCCTCCCAACCTTGCCGCGACCTTCTGCACCGTAGCGGCTGGACCCGACAAGGACGTTACTGCAAATATAAAATCCCGTACGAGGACGGCGATTTTTCTGAAGGAACCTGGTCCAGCGAGACCCTCACTCTCGGATCGGCTTGGAGGGGGCCCTGAATCGCTGCTGGCCCAGACACCGAGATACGGTCCGATTTTCTCCTACTGCCTTCCGATGCCAACGTCGCGCGGCTACTTGGCGCTAGGTGACCGAGGAGACATATTGGGCACCTTCCAGCAAATTCGCAAGGAGGTAGTGTTGCTGAAAATTGGACCCGAGGGTGACCACTCGACCGAGGGGAGGAGCTCCGGTGCGAGTCGGTGGGCGGCGATCCGTCGGCGGGCGGCGTCCTCCGGAAGACCTGCAAAGAAGCCGGTAGCCGGGGTTCCCGGCGCCGGCCTTCCGATGCCTAAGTCAGAGGGGGGCAGAAGAATGTAAGTTTCTATCCTTTTTCCAGAGAGAGTTCCCCTCTCCCTCCAGGGAGTTTCCCATTTATAGGAGGGTGACGGGTTTACCTGCGAAGTGACAGAGCGTATGTGCTGTCGTATGATTAGACATGTGGCGAAAATTAATGCCCGGCCGTGCGAATTGATGCTGCTTCCGTAGAGGAATAGACTGAAGCTTTTGTATTATTGTGAAGCCACGCTGTCATTTATGGCTGAGCAGGTTTGCCGTATGAAACTGGATATCCGTAGATAACAGGAGCCATACACTTTTAATT
>JAOXJJ010000069.1:15304097-15326400 GCA_025769935.1 Phoenix roebelenii | reverse complement strand
GTATGTATATATATGTATATATGTATGTATATATATGTATATATATATATATAGCAAGGTGACTTGGATATGGGTGTAGGACATGGCAAGGTCCAATAATCATCAAAGCAAAAAATCCACAACCCTAGAGTCAAATTTTAACAGGCCTAAGTTGTCAATAAGGAAAGTTCTATTTAACTCTTGAGGAGACAATCTAAATCTAAAGAAAAAATGTGTGGTTAGCCCAAGTTTGAGTAGTCAAATAACAATTTTATGTACAATTATCAAGTGTTATATATATATATATATATAGCAAGGTGACTTGGATATGGGTGTAGGACATGGCAAGGTCCAATAATCAAAATACAGAAAACATGGATAGACATCTATCGAGCACATGAATGTATACATATTTTAAATAGTCAAAGGTTTGTTATGCATATGTATGAAAGTGATAGGTGACCAAAAAGAAGCATGAAATTCTAATAGTTTTGCATACCACATTAGAGGAAAGCATTAAACTGCCCATAAATTAAAGTCATTTATAGTGTTGTAATCATTACAAGGCATCAAAACCATAAGTTCAGATGCTAATTATTGAGAGAAATTTGAAGCCATTGAGAAAATCAAAATATGCTCCCATGAGTAAAATATCTCAATGAGTAGATGTCATTTTGTAAACGTCAGTTCTTGATAAGAAACCAAGATTACTTATTGCAGTGCATACTTAAACAGGAAGGAACATATATATACATTAGACAACCGCATAACCACCAAATTATAGGTTCTGGAGGACCGAACATGCAGGGGGTGGGGTGTTTGTGGGGAGGCCCGGCCCAATAAATTTCGAATATTTGGTATCCAAGGAGAAGTGATTTCCCTCCTATTGCACACCACCAATCCCTCCCTCCCAAGCCCTCCATGCCTCCCCACACATTGACATAACAGAACAAAAAAAAAGAGCACCTCACTTCCCCCACCCACACCCCTCTTAAATGTGGACCTTGACTGGTCAATTATCTCAAATGCCCCTTTGCTTGAGAGAGAGAGAGAGAGAGAGAGAGAGAGAGAGCAACTAATAATAGCTGGTTTCCCATAACAGATCCATAACAAATCATAAAATAAATTTAATTGCCTTAAATTCTATCATAAAAGGAACTTTTAATCCCTCCATATCACACTGGCTGTGCATAGAGACTTTTAATGCTCCCTCTCAATCTCAACCATCGTCCCACACCTATTTTGCTTTCAATCTCAGCTGTTCTCTTGCACGTTCTCTTTTCAATCTAAATCTCCATGTCCTGCCTGGCACTGCACACTGCTCCTCATTTCTTTCAATCTCTTACATTTGTCCTGTAGTGCAAACAAACGCTATTCATAGTCCATCCAGGCAAACTAGGCTAGGTATGAGGAAGGGAGATGGGGAGATACGGTGTCTACTCCAATCTACTTTCTAGTTTTTGACTACATCAATCAGCTGCTTGTATCTTTAATTCATTCTTAGTTTTTTCTATATATATGTGTTTCTGTGTCTGTGCATGTTTATGTGCAAGCACGTGCGTGCATGCACACATGAAGCATGCATACAGATACACATGCAGACAAAATGAACAGTTAGAGAGCAATCTGTCTATAAATTTGGCAAGGCCAAAAAGCAGAACAACTTTTGTGTTAGCATTATTCCTCCTTAATAAAAGCACAAAGCATTTTTTTTTCTGATGTTATCTGATTATTTTCTTAGCATTTAATACAATAGGCTCAACTAAACATGCAAATGATAAATCCCAATTATCTTATCAGATGGTGGAATAAATAAGAACGGAATAAACAATCATTGATTAAATTGAAATCAGTAATCATATGCGCTAGCAATCTTGTGTGCATGTGCACACACATAAAAGAGCATTAAACACATCTCAATTAAGCCCTTGTTGTCTTATTGTAAGCACTGCATTTTTTAAGTAGACTTTAAACAGTTCTAGTAATATGCTCCTTGGAAAACCCAAAGAAAAACTCCTGCATTCACACCTGCAAATATGTATACACTCCTATTAGGATCTAGTAATACTTCACCAGTTTTGAACTAAGGACAGGATAAGATATTGGTAAAACATTTATAGTCCAAAACAAGTTGCAGTTTTCTAAATCTGCATTTTAACTTAAGTATAAAAATAATGACATGTTTTTGGAAGATCAAAACAGAAGGCGCCTCATAAATTTTTTGAAAAGATACAGTCAAATTTCAAACAGTGGATGCAGATGGAAGGTTATCTGTATTACAAACAATCTTAGTAGCTCTCTTTTACTGCTTTGAATAATACTTTAGATTATTCCTCATTTAACAAATTAGTCACCACCCATTACTTGCAAATTTATCTATTCAATATAATGATACTTAATATTCTAAATCTGAGAATCTACACAACCAAAATAGATAACTAAATTTCAGTACATTTTTAATCATCACAAAAAAAACAGCAAACAAAACATTAAAACATCAAAAGTATAATACTAAATACATATCTGATTTTATTCACAATGTTTAGTAATTAGTTTGATAAAGGCCTCCATGTTTTTCTCTGATCAGGTTTGGCATGGTTAAGCCCTGAGAGAAGCTACTACCTGAACAGACATGCGAACAGCACACTTACTGCTCACATGAGCAGTGCAAGAAAAGCATATAGCATCATTAGTCATCACATTACCTGAGCTGAGAATTCTTTTGATTGTATAAGAAAGTCTCGGGTGTGGTTTTTAAATATATGGAGATCATTTCTTGACTCAAACAGCCCATCAACAAACCGAGTTACCTGCAGAAAACTTAATACTCAGATAACTAAAAGAGAACAGAATAATGAAAACTAGAACATGGATCTCTTACCTCTGCCGGCGTCAAATTTGGAAAAGATGTCCCTAGTAGTTTTATGGTGTAATCACGGATGAATACTGTGTTACTAGGGCATGGAATAGGAACTGCCGAGGCATCCCACAAGGGCTCTGTTAATGAACCAGAATCTAACTGAAATGGCAACAATAGATTAAGTTAATACAAAGGAACAGCAAGATCAGAAGCTGCAAAACATTAGTTTGCTAATTACCAGGCAAAACAGATGTTGAAGTATTAAAACATGCAGCTTGAAACCAGGTTTATGAAATGTGTCTGTCAAGACAGCAAATATTTCTTGCTCAATTGTTAAGAAGTAAGTCCTATGAAATTGATTGCAAAATTCTGAAACCTGTCAATACACCATATACACACGGTAAGTTAACTTCATTCAGCCAAACGATGGACAGCCAAAATGGGTGGGAATGAATCCAACCAGAAAGTTTTTTAGCATTTCCAGCAAGAGATTAAGGCCAGTCTCAGCAATATTCCTTTCAGTATGTCGGAAAGCCCAGATGATAGAATCCATGACAAGCTTCAGTTGCTGCATCAAGCAAGAGTGGTGGACAAGACGGGCAACTAATAAGAATTGTATCCAAAACATGGCACTTGCATTGATTAAGCAATGTGGAAGCTACTTAAGAAAATATGGACACCAACCTGGCTTGATAACTGGATTAAAGCATGAAAACAGTGTGTAGCAATTGCACGTAATAAAGAAAAGAACTTGAGACGATGCTCGGGATAATCTTCAAAGTTCTTTGTTATCATCTGCAAAAAATACAGAAAGTGGTAACATTATTTGTCAGAAACCTAAACAACAAAAAGACATTTCTATCTTAATCTGCTAACTCTCACCTCAAGAGTACATTGAAAAACTGCTTCAAATATTCGGGGGACATCTTCCATCATTAGGCTTTTATATCTATCAACAAAGAGTGAGACACATAAATGACTATTACGGCATACATTGTCTTACTACCAAATTTTAAACAAAAAAGGCAATTAGAGAATGACACACAAATCAAACAAATGAATAAATTCATCCTTTATCATGCAATTTATGGTGATACCCCTTAAAGAATGATGATACAAAACTTACATAAACATGGAAGTGATGCAACCTAAAAAAATTAAATTTTAGGAATTATTTATTTTTATATTCTCTATGCCAAATTTGTTATAAGGGTTGAGTTAGGAAGGTCAATATATATCTATGTGTGTGTGTGTGTGGGTGTGGCTGATAGTGAGCTACAACTAGGTTGAGTTAATCCAAGAACTACAAAATCCTAGCCCGAAGCATAACCCAATGTGTGGACTGGCCTGTAAATAGCTTCACTAATAGAGTCATGATAGGAGAGAAGTTTGAGAAACAAGGACTCCATTTTTAGTTAATTATAAAATTATTTTTCGTATGAAAGTAGTATAAATTGCTCCAGTTCATACCATTCAACACCCTCAACACTGCCGAGGCATGCTCCCCAAATTCACTGGAGGAAGGCTGGCACTAGAGCTCCCGATTAGCCTCTTCCCCTCTTGCCGCCAACTCGCTATCTGGCTCACTATCATTGGTCGGCACCATAGCTGACTCCTCCATCCATGAGCACCTATTCTCGCTGTCGGAAGGGGAGAAGACCACCCTAGCTCGCTCCTTCCGTTCAGACGAACCACCTCCCAGCGCCACAGGACAGAGAAGACGTTGCCGCAGCTGATCGCCCAGACACTATGCCCTTCCTCAGCGCCCGAGACGAAGGAGAAATTGCCCCAGGGCCCTCCGTCAAGCCCTCACCAGTGCTCGGCCCAATAGACCCAAAAGATTCAGTACCCTTTGTCGCTCCCAATTTGATCAACCACTGAGCTCGAGCCCACTACAAGCAGGCCCTTGTTTGTGCCCCCTGACGCTGGAGACTAGGACAGCACAAGCCTGCTTCCACTATGACAATCTCTAGCCCGCACACCTCTTCCACCAAGTCGGCCCCTCCGGTCTCCTTGGTCGAACCCAAATCCCTCAAGAGGTCAAAGCCATACATATCTAATTCTGGTCTAAGTCAGGCTCGGCCCCTGCTACCCGCTTCCTTTGATCGTGTGGTCATTCGGAGGAGATCGACGGCATGCAACTTTTGCTGGCTTTTACCACTAGTCTGAGTTCAGTGCTGAGCCGATTGAGCTCTACCGATTTTGCGGTGAGTTTGGCCAAGACGACGAGAAGCCTGGTCTACATGACTCTGGAGTTGATTCTACCATCTTCTCCCCCGGTGTCCCCTTGGTCGCCCGCGGCGGCCGGATCCTTGCCGTCGCGAGCCAGGGGCCCAAAACAAATCGCTGATCTTGCTCTTTCGTGTTGGTATCATGGCCGCCTCTGTCCCCCGAGCTATCAGCCACCTTCAACACCATTGGCGTCGGGGAGCTTTTCCGATCCAAGGGGTCACCCTCCTCCATCTGCGGCTCCAGCACCAAAAACTTGCACTCACCATCGCTATGTCCAATTTGCCCGCATCAATAGAAGAATATAATACTTTCGTAGACAAAGGGCTGCTAGAAAACCCTAGCTCTCCCCTTGATTTGGATTCCACACTCCAAAGGTTCAGTGGCATCAATAGCCACTTTCACCCTTATGAAACCCAGTTTCTTCAGTTGGTCAATGAAGCTATCCATGGCCAGTGGTCAGCCGGCAGCTGTAGCTATCTGCAAGATAGAAGCCTTCTCCCGATACTCCAGACGAAGCTTTGGCAGCCTCAACCACACCACCGATTTGACGACATCTGTTCTCAAAACAAAGTTTGGAACCTAAGGCTCCATTGTCATCAGCTGGCCTGCCACCACCGAAGGGCCGCCTAAAAGCACCATCCCAATCCTCCTCTGATCTAAACCTGATGACAATATGATCTTTGGCCGGAGGGAAAGCTTCCACCTCGTATTGAAGTTCCCCCTGCACCATCACCTCCTGGGCCACCCAATCAGCCGAAACTCGCTGGCCTAAGCTCCGAGCAGTCACTGCAACCTTCTCCCACGACTGCCTTATCGCCTCGATCCGCTCCTCCAACAACTCGAGAGCCTTTGCGAAGTGTCTCCAGAGGTTCTCCACCACCTCCTCCAAGATTCGGTGGGATGTCCACCCCACCATCCTCAATCGACTCGGCCTCTTCTCGACATGAAGTGGCGGACTCCGGCTCTCACCAGCGGAGGAGCCCCCTGATGCTTTCCTTCTTTGGTCACCCATTCACCACGCATACCAACGGTTCAATCGAAGCTTTGAGAGCGCACGAAGTTTGATGCAATCGCTCACCCAGAGCACACCCTACCTTTACTTTGCTGAATTTGATTTGTTAATATGGGACTTGAGCTTCAAATATGTAATTGAGTGACTATCTCCCCCTCTCTTTTGTCTTTCCACTACTCCCTCTTCTTATCCTTCTTCTAATTCCTCCATCTTCTCCACAAGATAAAAATTTGACGTTTTTGAATATGCATTTCATTGAACTTACAATTTTTTATTGTCAATTGTTTCTGAAGTTGCAGACAACTGAAATTAATTGTTTCATTAAGAATTTCATTGACCATATGATTTATTTTTTGTTAATTGTTTCTGAAATCATATATACAAATAAATACATTAAAATATCTCAAGTTAAATTACAAGATCTATTTTTCAGTAAAATTACCATCAGAAAGCCATAGTTTGGATATCCTAAGATTATGAGACTCCTATAATCAATCGCATTGGTATTTATGGTAGTTTGGGAGTTTGTCTGAAGAACTCAATAGATCTCTGAATTTGTGAATTTAGAGAGATATGAAGTCTGGAAGCTGAAATTAATTCAGCTAATTCCTCCAATGAAAATTGAAACTATTTTTTAATAGAAAATACAAAAGCTTTAAGTACAAAAAAATAACCTCAAGTAACCTCTGGTTTGGTTAAAAGAAAAGTAACCTCTCTTAACACAATCAAATGCGTAAATGTGGACGTATAAATTGAACACTAAGCCAAACTGTCCTAATAATGAAATGAGAAAACAACTCTTCCAATTTTTTGAATCATTCAAAAGTTAAAAGGAAGAGACTGGAGTTTTAGGTTAAGATAAGAGGAAATCAGTTTTCTTTCCGATTTACATTCTTTCACAACTCACTCCTGAGTCAACTCTATGTAAACAGGGTAGCCAAGATAAGAATAAAAATTAATATTACATATTTCTCATACCATAGTAAGCAGCAAATAAAAGAAAAATGCACTGTAAAGCATACTTGTTTATAATTGTGGCGAATAGTGACAACACTTCAGATTCCCTAGCATCAGGCAAATTTCTTGCATAGTCACCAAGTATAGGATCCATCATTGGTGGCACAAACTGCTTTCCAATTTGTGGTTGGTCTTCAGCCTTGTCCAAAAATGTCTCGATCAGCTTGAGAGTCTCTCGCTTAACAGATCTGATATTATCACAATAAATTAGTAACGGTAAAATTATTCCTAGAAGTCTTAATAATGAGAAAATTGTGAAATGCAACATGACGAAGCATAGTTGCCACTTTGATGCCTCACCGAAGAAGCTTTACATAGGAAGTTCTTGAAGCGAAGGGCCCCCCTTCAGCTATACTATTAGATATAAGCTCACTGTACATTCTGTTAAGGAAAAAATAAAAATAAACAAAGAACAAGTTAATAAAACATTAAGAAATGAACTATTTCTCAGCCAAAAAGTCTGAAGTCACTGAAAGATGTGAACTAAATACCATACCTGTATACACTTAGCATGTCCAAGAATATCAAGGATATTTGTGAAAAGAAAAATGACCCAAGAGAACTAGCAGCACTAGTGTTTGTCTGTCAAGCATCAAAAGGTTGTGTTACTCTCATTTAATTTGCGAAAGCTTCGTTAATGAAAGTTAAAAATGTGCAATGCAAACTAGAAATACTTTCAAAACAAGATTTCAACATTATATATCTTGGATATTGAATGTATTAAAACTTCAGATTTAAAACATAAGTGTTACTCCATCAGTTTCAATTTCATCAGATACTTAAATATGCTGGTACGGTCAACAGTCTGATTTACAGCATTTAGAATCTTCAATGTAATATATACAATCAAGCAACATTAGACGCATCATGCATTTTCAAAGAACATGTTGAGGTATATTACACAAGTTTAGACAAAGTGCCCTAATCAAAGCAAAACAGATATACCTGTAATATATTAAGAACAGTTCTGATAACATCTTGATCCTTCAGAACATCAACACTTTGGCTTGCTTGTCCAATAATTTCTGCCCATTTCTGGAACATAATTTTGCATACCCATCATAGAACATCAGAAGGTCAAAAGTTGAAATCATCAATAAAAGAAAGAGCCTAGACAAGATATACAGTTTTTAAAGAAACTAGACTATCATGGTCAAAACTCAAAGTCAGGTCTATGTGTTAAGCTAAATCACTTGCCTGATTTGGAAGGTCCATTAACCTTCTCAAATACTCATCCCTCTTTGCAGGATCAGATTCTGCATGTATCATATGGCCAACCTACAGGTAGACAAAGTAATAACAAACAATGCATTTTACAATCAGACATATGGTGAAAAGTAAAGAAAATAAATATATAATTTGCGATGATAGTGAATTTTGCTTAAACCTACCGATTCATAAAATGAATGAATTTGATGAGGCTCAAGATCTGCAATTGTATTTGGAAGGCCAGATAGAAGTTCAGAAACAAAAGGCTCATTCTCCCCTACCTGAGGTAAAATAGCCACATAATTACAACATATACTGATCAAATGAAAGTAGGTTCCTGCAGAATTACTTACCAAGAAAAAAAAATGATAAGTCCATTACAGCAAGGTAAGACAAAAAGGTAAAAAGTACAAGATTTGGGATTGCCATCAACTACATTATGTAACTATTGATGTGCAGGTGTGTGCGCACGTACATGTGTGTATGTGGAAACAAACATGAACACATACACACATATATAAACACATAGTTACATAATGTATTTATGAAAACAAAAGCATGTATTATAAATAATAATTTTCCTTTTATAAACAAAAGCATGTATTATAAATAATAATTTTCCTTCTATAAACAAAAGCATGTATTATAAATAATAATTTTCCTTCTATAAACAAAAAAGGGATGTTGATATAATGACAAGAGATACGTCAGATTGGACAAGGAACAGTCAAATATATTGCTAAACTTGTAATAACTTAGGCTTACATGTTAAACAAACATCCATAGAAAGTATTTTCATTCAAGACCCTGAACCGGAGATACCCACACAGGAACAACTAACACAGCTCGGAAACAGGCAATCTCTACCACTTGAGCTAAGACAACAATATGTTATTATGTTTACGAATATTCATTTGGAGTCAAGTGTAAATTTTACAAATTACAAGACATCTTGGTAAAATAAACAGTTTCCTTGACTGATAATTTCATGTACATGGCATGAATGATTATGAAATCCACACACTACCCGAAACATTAAATAATTGATGAATAGTTTATTTTTGATTTTATATCACAGGCTTATTCAGTGAATGAGAACTAGGACAACTAATCAAAACTTTTAAATCTTTGAAATATGGCCCGGCATATAACTATAAATATTCCCATGTTTTATCACTCCCAGACAATCCCAATCAATGTCATTTAATAAGAGAAAGATGGTCATGAAAAATGATTATCAATGTCATTGCATTGATTAATCCCATTAGTTCTAGTGCGTCATTTGGAACATAGGTTCAACTATGATAAGCAGTTTAGCAATCTACTTCTCATCAATAATAGATAATTAGTTTTATATAAATATCAAACTTCAAGTAAGGCTGTATGCAATACCTGTGTGATTACAAATTTACGCTTGCATTTCTGAACAATTTTCAAGAAAGTATCACATGCCATATCCTGAAATGAAAATAATGATATTGATCTTGAAATGAAGTATGAACAAGTACACAACACAATAATGGCCCCATGCCAAACTCAAAATCAAAGAAGGCAGTCTACACATAAACTCTCAACTATCTCTGCATAGACATAAAATAATACATGTAAAACAATAGAATAGATGAGTAAAACATGGAATTCCACCGCCTAGAAAATTAGATTATCACCCAAAAAAGCAATCTAAAGGTATGATAAACCACAATAAGCAAATCAAAACAAAGATGCATAAAAAATACAAAAAGAAAGCAGCGCACAATCATAACATGCACAGGGTATGCATTTTTTTAAAAAAGGATTTTGGGCAGTTATCAAAAGCTTTTTAGAAAAATGTGTAGACTTTCTGAAATTAAATAAGCCTTCCAATGCTGCTGTAAAGAATAAAAAAGAATTCGTAAACTAAAACTTAATGTCAATTAACTATTACTTGAGTATTATTAACATCAGAGAAATAATGTTGTCATACAAACATTAAATTAATTGGTGCATACTCTTTTCCATATTTGGGCAAAAAAAGGTCTTAGTAGGTAAAAGCTAGCGATAAAACATACTTGATTTTGACGGTGATTGAAACTAAATGGCTGTTAGATCATGTTTGGAGAGCTTGGAGAGAATTTTCACCATAGAGCGTCTTCAACAGTAGGAATCCCATCCACAAAAAAGATTCCTTCTTCCTCTATAATTTCACCGCAAAGTCCATCTAGAATTTCCTTCACCAAAAAGGCATCCTACTCCAAAGCATTCTATTTAGTCATTTTATCTTTCTTTTTCTCTCCGATAGGACTTGGCTAGCTATAAAATTTCACTCAAGGATAGGAAAACATGCTGAAAGGCTACGAAATTCTGCTGTTCATGCCAGCAAACTGGATATCCTCGGGCAAAATGCATCCAACATCATCATGGTGATGTGTCATCATGGGACCAAAATAAGACCTTATAAAGGAATATAGGGGGAAACTCCAAGGGTAAAATCCATGTCAGGACCTAAATACAACTCCCAGGTGCAGGTAGTTGTTAGTGTCAGGACCTTCTAATCTATAAGAAATCTTACCTGTGGACCCATGACCAAGTATCACTCACAGACTCATTTTCAAGTGTTCACTACAGGTGTTTTTTCCAGGCAAACCAAAGAGACAGGACAACACAAGTTAATTGATGTATGACCAAATAGAGAAGGCCTACAATGCGCTCGTGAACCAATGGTAAATAAATTAGAGTTTAAGTCAAGAAATCTCCATGCTGTCCTATTGCAGAGAAATTGTAAATTCAAGGCAGCCAAAAAATTCTGTTTTAGGTTTTTGCACGAGATATGGGTCCTAATAACAGGTCCGTAATGGTATATGCTGATTGATGATTATCCATAAGATTTTCTAACAGAAATTCAGATCAAAATAAAAGGAAAAGTAAGGTTTAGCAGACTGCAAGAATAATATAAGTTGGAGAAACAATAGAGAAGAGTAGAGATCAAGAGAAGAGAGAGAAGCGCGCGCGCGCGCGCGCACACAGAGAGAGAGAGAGAGAGAGAGAGAGAAGTTCCCAACCCAATATGCACTTAAAACACCTGAAAATCAAATTTTTAATGTTTTATAAGTTGCCCAACCCAATATGCAACTCAAATAGAACTCCTCAACACCAATTCCACGTGAAATAGGTCTCTGAAACCCACACCAAAAATTATCTAAATAGAAGCTCAGAAAATGCAAGAAAATCTGAATTTAATTAACTGAACTTTTTTATTCAGCATCGGTAATACTATTCAAAGGTCCCAGTACTGAACACATGGAAATTAAAAGCAGGTGAGAAAAGTTCAAACATCAGAAAATCAAAAAGATGAGTGAACTGACATCTGAAAAGCTCACAATGTATGGAATGCTGAAAAGTGAAGACAAACTGCAAAATGAACAAAAAGTGTCCAGAACCTTAAAACAACAAACAAAAGGAGATATCTAAAAAATAAATTCAAACAAATTTTAATGGTCATCTTCACCATTCACACCCTTTCTTGCTAAATACATGCAGCATATACGGTACACTCCAGTGATTAGCCATACCTAATTTCAAATGATGTGTCCTTCTAAGATTTGGGCATGAATAAACTGTCTGCAGATTTTCGCTAAAGAATGGTGCTCTTTCTCCAACTTAGTCCCTACTAGTAAATACCAATTATTGGCTCCATCATCACCTTGTCATGAACCGACGAAATCATTAGACAGTAGAATGTTGAACTCCAGAACCATCAAAGATTTAGTTTGCAATGTATTTTTTGTGGTACTTTTCTTCATATAAGGATAAGAGGGGTCAAACTCATAGCATGTAGGACTGGAAGATTGCATGATGTTTGTGAATATGCAAGCCACGTAGGACCATCAAATTGGACTCCACATTTTGTTTAGTCAACTGACTATTAACTTATATGGGAGTATCGTGTACTGAACCTAAGCATACTGAGTAAATAGCATGACAAATTTAAATCCAAAAGGCAGAAAAATACCTAATCGATATACTAAAAAAGAACAACTTTCTGAAAGGAAACCAAGTAAACCTTTCATCAGACATAAATCGGATGCAACATCAACTAAGCAAATCTAACTACCTTCCTGAATCTTCATGCAACTATATCTCATTGGTAAACTAGAGTCGAATACAACAACCAGTTTTCTAAAAATAAATAAATAATAAACATAGGCTTCCATAAATGTAGTCACCATAGTAGTTTATCCAGAGAATCATCATACTAGTCAGAGAGCCAAACATTATTTTCCAGTAACATCCTATATGATCAGTGACCACCAGCATTATATCAGAGGTCCAAAAAATCAGAGAGACAGAGAGACAGGATATAGACCTGAACCCCTGGATGTGTTTCATGCATAAACTCAAACAACTTGTTAACAACTGTTTTCAGAAACTTCCAGTGAGCTCTTAGAAACCTCGGATACTGTCCAACAACATACCTGATAATTTAAAATAAAGTTAGAGAGAAAGAAAGTAGAATTGTGAAAGATGCATGGTCCATAACGCTGATGATTCTTACATGATGTTACTAGCTATAACAGCTTTATTATCCTTTCCCTTAGTGATTTCGCAGAGATTCAGTAAATCACGAATGACCAGAACTAGAAACCTATTTTCCTGTCAAACATGAATCAAAAGATCAAGAACGAATTACTTGAAAAATTGGTAAAAGATGGACAATATGAAATATCACACGCAAGAAATAAAAACACTCAGTACACTATACAAAGAAAAATTACTAGTTAAACTACAGATGAAAGTGAAGGCAAGCAAATTTACAAGAAAATGAGAAATGAATTACTAGAAATAAAAGTATAGCAACTAGCTAGCATGTGAAAGGTACACAAGAAACCTAAGCTGTCGGAACTAATTTTCAAGGAAATTCATTAAAAACTTCAGCCTACACTACCATACTACCATATTAGATCCTTATAAGAAATCATACTCTACACTTGTTCCCAGATGAGAAGAAAGTAATTAATAAACATCACCAATGAACAGATACACAACACCACATTAATGAATCTGAACTACAGTTTAACATCACCAATGT
The DNA here is from genome assembly GCA_025769935.1 of Phoenix roebelenii. Lineage (NCBI taxonomy): Eukaryota > Viridiplantae > Streptophyta > Magnoliopsida > Arecales > Arecaceae > Phoenix > Phoenix roebelenii. The sequence continues at coordinate 15,313,026 of JAOXJJ010000069.1, read as the reverse complement.
TCCCAATATAGATTACCAGGCACCACAGAATACCGACCATTTTGCTAGACATCCAAAATTACAAATAAAAACAATGGGTTCTGGGGACCCCCCCCTCAATGAATACCAAAATGGAGTTTTTGCTGTTCCCAACAACTCAAAAAGCCAGGACTTATCATGCTAAACGCTTTCAAATGCATCAGTACTTAAAATTACCCCCATGATAAAGCAACTTTTCTGTTTCCTGCGAGCGAATAAAAAATCCTGTGTACATATTTTTAAAAGCTACCTCCCATACTCTTGTAACAGGTGAAAATGTATTAAGAAATGAGAAATTGGAAATGGCAAGTGAACTAATGTATCTGACAACTGTTCCAAATATGAAAATCCTTAACTAGAACTTAGAATTTACTGCCCGAAAATTTATATGTTAGTTTTGATTTGTGGAGCGAGAAGCTTCCACAAATATCTATTAGCTACCATCTCCATTATCTCTTAGAATGTGGTCTTCTAAGTTGTTGCACAATATTACCTGGTATTCATCATAAGATATTATGCCAAGCATCAGAACATGTACTAGACACAATGTTGCAGTCTAGTCAACTAAAAGATTAAAATACATGGTTAAGAATAATAAGACTACAATGTACAACATCTATAATGAAAAAAAACATCAGATCGATCTTACTTCTAGTAATAGCTCCTTGTGGAGCAGATGAATGCTTAATATGTTAGTGGTGTTAGAAGTGGGATATGCCCTACAAGCCATCTGCATATTTTACACTAAGAATATTTGAGAAATCATGGCTATAATAAACCAAGAAGGACTGTATACTCCTATGTACTCGAAACTTATTCATAACTATAGGCGAGGTTGGGCATCGCACCTACAAGGCTGCCCAGGTGGACAGTCATGGCGGAGTTTTTCCTTCATCTAGATCAGAACTTGCATTAATATCTAGATGTCCCGTCATAATGAACGGTCAAAATCAGCAATCTATCTCACAAATCACTGTCAAGGTAGAGGTGTGAACCAAGTGCACAAGCTTGCAAGTGATCCGTTGAACTAAAAGATAAAAGATATTGTTGTATTTAGAGACCAGTAAATCTGTGGTCAAACCCATGTATTGGCCATGACACCTTGAATTGCCCTTGATAGGGAGCATAGTAGTTTAATGGATTTGGATTTGAGTAAGGGTCAGGGTGTCCAACATGGAAACCATCATATTGGGCATAGTGTTCACATGAGAATAGAGATAGTCAGATATATCAAACCCGATAGGATAGTAACTTGAACGATTTTGAAAATAACCATTTTGCAAAGTTATTATAGTTAATACTTAATTAATTCCATAAGAGATACCCATGAACAGTTTTCATAAAGGGTCTCTAATACGATCCAGGATTCTAATGAATCATGAAGAGTATGACTAAGAGTCTGATAGTGTTATACTCAATGACCATACAGGGATAATGGAATGACGGGGGATTAAATTACAAGATGTAGCTTGTGCAAGAATAGGGAAACCAACTGATTTCATCCCATTCACCCAAAAGTTCAATAATGTGATATAGGATTCATATCCCCATGTTGGACCATGGGGCTGACGTGACTAAGAACCTAAAGGGCAGGTCATTTAGGAGTGAGAACCTGGGTTGACCTATACCCATAATGTATCTAGCATCTATCATTTGTCTTTAGGTCAATTGGAATGAGATTCCAGCTGATTATTCTCTCGCAAATTGGATTAAGAAAGATCTAGATTTAATTGAAGAAGAAATTGGGCCAGGCAAATAGTCCTGATATAGGGACTGAGCTAGGTTGTGTCGAGCAAGACTAGACCTGGGTCAACCTTAGGCCACTTGGATTAGATCCAAGTAGGGGTGGCCGACCAAGGTAGGTGACTGCTGCCCCTGCTAGCTATAGCACTTTACAGGGTGCAGCTAGGAGATGAGGGAGCAGCCCTAGGGCCAGCACCCCTACTTTCTAACGCATCCCCAGGGGCCGCATATTGTGCAACCTCATAAGAAGAGGGCAGCCTCTAGGGCCGACACCCCTTCCCTCTTCCCCTTTGACTCAAAATCTATCCAAGACTCTGGATGCCGAGCGTCCAAGATAGGACACTACCTTTCCTTGGTCGAGTCCTCTTAGGACTCATAGGAGGAGGCATCCTCTCCTCTATAAATAAGGAGCAGCTCCAGTATGGGGAGTTTGAATCCAACTCAAGCCTCCACATATTTGCCAAAGGGAAGAGAGGAGCACTCAAAGATTAGGGTTCTTCCTTTTCCTAGGTACGGTGTGACAGAGAGTCTAGCTTGTGAGGAAAATTTATCTTGCAAAACATCCACTTGGCCTGTGGTACTGAAGATTTAGAGCTAGGCAAAGCTCCAGATAGGCATATGGACAGAAACATCTGGCATAGTATTTCTCAAAGGGTCGTGCTTTCACAACCTCAGCGTCTCCAGGAAGGTATATTTCTCTCACATTATGCATGTCATCTATGCTATCATAGTGATTTATCAAAGAGCGATCATTTTCCCCGCTTTGTATTGTTATACGCGCTGCATAATATCACGACAAAGGGCCTATTGCATCCTTCAAGCCATACATCTGCTCACCAATTTTCAAACTTCACAGTGCACTTAATGTATCCCTACAGAGAATATTAACAAGGCAGCTAAAACTTTTTAGTCCTCTAATTAAGTTTTCAATCCCTAATGGCCTTCATGGATTTGTAAACCTTCAGAATTTATCTCACTATTGAACCTTATTCCACAAAGTATAATTATTCATGCGACCTTCCAGACTAAAAGGTAAAACAGTAACAGATGTAAACTCCTCGGATTAGAAATTAAATCAATATTTATAATGAAAATAGTAAAATTTGCAAGGATATAAAATATTAGAAAGGGCAGTTCTACATGGATATTTTATTAGCTAGTTAATACCAAATTAAAAGCAAAAAGTACAAGGTTAGGATAACCAACAAGAAGAAATGGGAAAAGTCAAAAATGGCACACTCGTAACCATGGATTCAAAGCTCAACTTTTGAATAAAAATGAACTCTACTTTTTTTTCAAGCTGAATGTGTGTATTGTCTAGCCTTTCAACCAACGGACATCTAGCTACAAAACAGTCAGCTAATTATTACTGTCAAATTACAGAATAATTCAGCATCAGTATAATACAAAAGTGCAACAAGATCAATTGAACAGTCAATAACGACTCAAAATTTTACTCTCATTCATACGACGAAACATTAAAAGGAAAAAGAAAACAACCATGCCTAATAAGAAACCAGCTAAGAAACAATGTAGAATAATGAGCTTGTCAGCATCATTTCTAACATATTGAATGATATTGATCAAAATACAAAATACATGTCTACATGAATTAATGGTTCAAACTGGAACCACACACCTGCTCCTCCATCATAGATCCAGATATTGATCCAATTGCCCAGCATAAAGTGTTCAAATTGTTCCAACTCCAATCCTCACCATTTAACTGTTTATTTAATTTCTTCAACATCTGAAAATACCAATCAAAGAATGTATGACCAAAGTAATTTGTAATATAGATCGATAAAAATGAGTTACAAAGCATAACAATTGTCAACAATATCTGCGTTCCACAGATTTGAGGGAGTAATTGCAGAACAGAAACAACATAACAAAAATACTAATATGATAAACCAATCAGATAAGAGATAGTCACAGTGCATGCTCCGGTATAACCTCAAAATTTGCAACTAGTTTTTCAACACACCAAAAAAGCAGGAGGAACATAAGAGAAACAAAAACAAGAACAATAAACAGCAGAATTCTACAATTACTAATGGGCTTGCAATAACATTTTTGGCACGTACAATACTCATAAAGGTCTTCTACCTTCACTATGGAATACATTTTAATTACATATTTGTCGTGTACATTACTTATAAAGGTCTTCTCCCTTCACTAGTAATATACCTTTTAATTTTAAATTCCATGATAAACTTAAGCCATTGCGGAGCTTCAGTGTAAACAGATTTTGGTGCAGTGAAGACCATAAGATTCATAAGACAGGATGGATTCATATATCAACCACTTAAGTTAGAATAGGGAGATAACAACCAGAATGAAATTCAACTACGTCATGATCAGTTTCATGTAATTGCCTAATCACAGAATTTTTCATAAGAGTGCATCTATCATAGTTTGATGAAATTATTTTAACATATTTTATCAATAGTTCAGTAGAGATTGTTATTTGTTAACACAATGAATACAATTACTGAACCTCTGAGCCTACAGCATGTTCCTTAAATCCCTATCTACAGATTTTCTCTAATATTCAGATTCTACAATTTCCCCTGTGTTTCTCCTGTTGCACATGTTTACCTTGCTGACTTAATCATCATTCCCAAATTTGTAAAAGTGCTTCTAGTTTCATGTATAATTTAATTTCCGATCCACTATCTTTCCTGCATAGGCTAACAAGCTAGAGTAAACAACCTGATGCAGCCCTGAAAGCAAAAATTTGGGCAAGCATTAGCACTTGTCTAGAAGGCTTGCAAGCAGGACTTTAACATGGAGATGACGATGGTGCGAAAGACATACAAACTGTGTTCCGTAACAACCAACTAGACTAAACTAGACTAACGTCATTTCTTTCTCCCGTCTTGTTATAACATTGAAATCTCACAATAAAAAATTAATAAAAAAAGAGAACAAATTCCTGTTTATCATGTCAACATGTGATGCTATTTATTAGTAGACAGGGATTACATAAGGGAATCACAAGAGGCAATCTCTTGGTAATTATACCTAAAGAGAGTTGTTGTACATTAGAAGAATGAAGTTTCAGCAACCAATCCATACCTGTTGTTCAGTATCCACTTGGTCAAGGTGGCACAAATAAATTAATGTTTCCCTCATGATCTGTAAAGACAATTTACAGCTGAGCATAAGTAGGGTCAATCATAAAAAAATAGGAATAGAAACACATAATAAAATATTTGCACTCGTATCAGAATTATCCAAGCACTTCTTCAGTAGTTTAGCAGTTAAATATAACATTTTCCCACATTGAAAAGCTCAGAGCCGATTCTCCCAGACGGTAAACTGAATATTATCCAAATAAAGATAAAAGCAATTAACAACTGATATTCTATTAATGCCAAGCATATACAACTACGTGATATCGTTCAGATTTTACAGCATCTTGTCAACCCATATTTGTGATACCCAAGCAAAAGGTGAGTTGATGTTTTTTTTCTCTAGCACAAAAACAAATCGCCACATGTCCATTAAACAGGCTATCCAGAATTAAAATGAAATGATATCCCTCCAAAAAAAGCCAAAATCAAATGCATAATTCTAAATGATGATCATGCAGGGAATTAACAAAAGTTGGAAAGCTTATATGGCTCTTTTATCCAACAGACCTTGTACTGAACAAGGACATCATTATCTTTCATAGTTTCACGAACTATATTGCCATTTTCATCTTCAACAATCAGAACTTCCTCTGGTTTTGCCATCCGACATATCATGAGCATTCTTAATTTTGACAATGTACCAGAATAAAGCTGACGTCGTTGCAAAAACTGTGAGCCAAGCCCTTCGATCATCCCAGGGAGTAGTGAAGCCTGCAGAATTGGTAGGTAGCATGAGTATATTAAAAATGCTTTGTCAAGCCAACAGTTCATGTGGGCGCATGCAGGGGCAGAGATATAGTAACACAGAAAATGTTGAAAAATGGGACTATACGTGCAATAGCAACTATATAGAGAATACCAAATTTTAAGATAAAGTTTCACAAAAGAAATATAAATTAGTGAGTATGATCTAGAAGGTCTAAAACATCTAGAAACAAAACGTCTATTTGTTTTGCAGAGTTTTGCAGACTCTTTGCTTGTTATCAAGTTCTCCCAAATTAATATTTTATAGCATTACACTGTGCTTTAATTTTGGGATGACTTTCTGAACAGGAAATGCATCTCAGTATCATATAATTTTTGTTTATGGGCGGCTTAGAGCCTCCTTAGACCTTGTAGATCATAACCAACCGCTCAGAATTCCATTAATCCATTTACATCTTCAAATTTGTAAGTGTATGTAAACTCCCCTATCCATTTTATGTGTACTGTACTACTACATATACATACAGAGAAAACTCACTGAAATCCATACCCTCATTAATCCTCTCAATATGGTCCTGATTCTTCTTATCCTTTATAAACTTTTATATTATATCACTTTAATTCAAAAAGGAACATGCTAAACAAATTTCCAAGTAATTAACATTCTAAAGAAAAGAAAATCAAATATGCACATGCTTAAACCATCAACTTTCTTTTCCTGATAAACAATCTACTAAAAATCTTCTGTGCAATGATGATGGTACACAGGAGGGGAACTCTTCTTCTTGAGCCCCTAAAGCTTGAAACCTATTCACTGGCATGGTCGTTATTTTGCATGGAACAATGTGAGGAACATTGAGTGTGTGGTTAGGCCTACCACTACACCCTGCAAACCTGGTACACAACCCAGACCTGATCCGACCCTTACTTGGACCCAATGATAAATGGGTCAAACTTAGACCTGTTGAAACTTTTAGGTAGGTTCTTGGTTTGAGTTTTTAGACCCGACCTACTCAACCCAAACCTGAATAATTACACGATTTACTACATACATACATACACACACATATAGATAGATAGATAGATACATACATACATACATACATATATTCACACAAATGTATACCTATCCATACACATAGATACATATATATACAAATAAAATATTAGTTTTATTGATATATTCTTCAATTTCTAAACTCTTAGCAATATGACACTTCAATAATTTAGACAGACAGAATGAACAAAAAGTAATGACATACTAGGACATGTATGGGTGTTTATACTTAAGACTTCAAGTGTATCTTTTCAATTTTAGTCAGTCATTTTCATATAGTTAAACTTTGAGTGCTTGTTGTTAATGATTTAATTTTTGTAGCATGTATTGAATGTTTCATTGATAAACTTCTCAGAGTATAGATTATCTTAGTTTGATTAACTCTTCAAGATATAGTTTTGATACCCGATGGGTACCTAAAACCTATCCCCACCTGACCCGACCCCGATACATATTTTTATTATCCGAACCCAAAAAGAACCCAATTGGATATGGAACAAAAGTTAAGACCCAAAACCCCAATTCTTATGAGTTTGGGTTTAGTGAAACCTGCACTAGACCTGACACCAAGGTCCACCGGACCGACTGTACCGGCGTACCAGTAGGCACAAGTAACTAGCCAACAAAGCAGACACGAGCGCAAACAGAGAAAAAAAACAACGCACGCGGATGCGGAAAAAAAAACGCGTGATTCCCTGCTAAGAACCCCGCCGCGGGCACGGTTCCCTGCACGAGAAAGCGTGCGATTCCCCCCTCGCGCCCGTGTGCTGCCCCACGTGGGCGCGGTTCCCAGCGTGGGAACCGTGCACGGATGCTTCCCAGCGCAGGGGAACCACGCGCGGGCGCAGTTCCCAGCTCGCCCCCGCGCAGGGAAGCCGTGCTTGGGCTGGTGGGAACTGGCCCGATTCGCACCAGTTCAAGTACGGAACCAATCGGTTCCGACCTAGTTTGAGTCGGAACCGATTTTATATGTTGTACCGTACCGGTGCCTATCGGCACCGGTTCGGTCGCGCTGTTCCGGTCGGTTTAGCATACCTTGCCTGACATGATAACACCCCTAAGTGTGGTGGTTCGCCTTCATCACTTAAATTGAAATTCATTTTTCCAGGCATATACTCCTTATATGATAGAAACCATATTTCACCATATATAAAGGTCCTGATTGGTACTAAAAAAATTCTTACAGTTGTACATAAAGTCTCATTCCTTTGTCTTTAAGTTTTCAAAACATTTGCTGGTACTTGTTTAGGATCTGCTTGAAATTCTCCATACTCCCTCTAAGTTAACCAATGGAGAATAACATAGAGCCATCACATACCATATTGAAAAGGACCACTACAAAAATCACCTTAACTTTGATTCAATAACCAGTGGATCATATTATTGCCTGGAAATGTAACAGTATGCAGTGGAATTTGCTGTGAACTGAAAGATAACCATGTGACAAAGAAATAACAACAAATGCAACTAGGCAATCCATAATGCCAGTGATTAGTATGAAACAAATATACCTGGAAACCCATCATGCTTGCAGCAACTGCAGGGTTTTCCAAATTGTGGTGACTCTCAAACAAGTCCAGGACAAATGAGTTCCAATAATCTAAGCAAACCTGTTGATGCTCATCTGGTAAATCATTAGCACAGGAACTCACCATTCTGTGCATTCGGTCAGTATAAACAGAACAGCAGATGATACTTTCATACCTTGAAAACCTCAGTGTCATCAACATATGATATACCGATCAGATATTCAAGACCCAAAAGCAAAGCAGCCCGGTTATCAGCAGTAGATTCCAGTATTCGAATATGAGCCTGCAGCAAAAATTTGCCTCCACTCAATCAATAATACAATGTGCCAACATGGTCAAGTCACACATGTAAAAGTCCCAAATAACACTTTGCTAACCAATGACATAGGATATAAAGTAAACTCATAATCAGTGCTGATAAATAAACTAAATGCAACTCAAAAGTCAAACCAAGAATAGAATTTGGCTAGGCTGTGTTTGATTGAGAACAAGAAAAAGTGGGATAGGAATAGTAATGCCTAATGGAATAGTACCGGCCGGTTCTGCCCGTCCCAAACCATACCGATGGCTTACCGGTACGGTTCCACCTTACAAACCGGTTCGGCCGGAGCCAGAGAAGAAAAGAAGGAGAGAGCGAGCGGGGGAGGGAGGGAGAAGAAGAGGCCTCCGCTGCCCGTGGAGGGCTGTAGGGAGCCAGCGGAGGCCTGGGGGGGGGGGGGGGGGGGGGGGGGGGGGGG
>JAOXJJ010000069.1:15291510-15303997 GCA_025769935.1 Phoenix roebelenii | reverse complement strand
GGGGGGGGGGGGGGGGGGGGGGGGGGGGGGGGGGGGGGGGGGGGGGGGGGGGGGGGGGGGGGGGGGGGGGATGCCTCTCCTTCTCCCTCCCTCCCCCACTCGCTGTCTCCTTCCCTTCTTCTTCCCTGGCTCCGACTGGGTTCTCTCGGTACGGGCCCGGTACCGAACATGCTGAACCAATACCTACCAGTCCGGTAAACGACTGATACACCTAGCGGTACCAGTACAGCATACTTTGGTTAGGCCACAAGTTATTCATATTTGTATTATGCATCAATTTCTAGAATAACATGTGGTTGAGGGTGTTTCTGTCCATTAAAGAAATGGAGGTATGCCAGGAAATTTATGTTGTTTCCAATAAAGTTGTGCCTAGCACAATCAAGACTGGCAGAACTAATCCTTGGTTATGCTTGTTTTCTGAAAGCTGTTTGGAAGGCATGAGGCTTATTTCAGACCTTATTTACTGCTTTAATCCTGAACAAAAAGCTGCCTCAGAGAACAACATAGACCAATACTTCCAAAGGTGTATATGATAATTATCAACATTATTCTAGCCAAAGATACAGCTCAAGTCCCGTCTATACCTATTAGTGCATCATAATATATTTTCTTACAAATTACAGCTTCTCAATTGAGGACATTCATCTACTCATGAGCACATTAATTTCCTAAAGTTTCAAACATTTAACAGAAGAAAAAGAAGTTACCTTGTAAAAAGAAGCAAAAAACAGTGCAAGATTTTGAATAAAAGCCTGTTTAAAAGGGATGGAAAAGGAAAATGTATTAGTAGGTATCAAAAAGCACACTAGAAAAGAAGAACCTAAGAACTTATTCGCAACAAAATATGAATCTGCAATAAACAAAAGTCTGACAAAGACCATCTAATTAACAAAGGTGTACCTGCTCTTCATTAGAACCATTTGCATAAGCATCCGGTATATTTGTTCCAGGGGGGAGGATAGACTGACAAACATAGAAGAAGGTCTCAGCATTCCACACAAAAGCAAATAAAAGGCATATTCAGCAAGAATAAAAGCAATGCATATCACAAAAACATCTTAGGTAAATTCCAAATTTTATTCAATAATACGGTAAAAATCATGCCTGTAGTTGCACCATAAATATGGTATACATGTTGACGTACTGCATGTCGTAGAAGTCACCAAACTGAAGTGCTGCAATCTGTGAATACCAAGATGTAACCACATATGCACAATGGCACAATTAGATTATTTTGTAACAAGCAGAAAAGCATATGAACAACGATCCAGGTACCATGTGCACTACAATGTACAAAATCTTAACAGACACAGATCTCAAGGCTTTCTCAAAAAGGGAATGTTTTTGGTTCTGTAACATGTCCCTGCAACTATGTGGCAACAGATGCTCATGAAACGATGGGTGCTATCTGACTCCAATGTATAGCACAATGTATGCAGAATGGGCAAAGAAAGATACTGTACTCTAAAGGAAAGATGTAGAAAAGACATACCTCTGTTAAACATTGAAGTGTAAGATTCCTATATGATGCGACAGGGAAGAATTTCAGGAGTGTCTCCAGCTATCACAGATTGAACAAAAAGGGATGTATCAGTTTTGGACTGAACTCAGAACAAAAACAGCGCATTGACCGCACACTTGTTGATCAAAAAACAAAAGATTCCTATGACAAACCAGCGGAGACTCAAACATGTAACGCAAAGGAATCCATGACAAGAAGGCATGCAGTGTTGCTAATGTAGCCCGTATAAGTTCAGTCCTCTGAGATGCTGATAGTACATATAAGCATAACTCATGAATGAGTTGAAACTCACTGTTTAACAAATCAAATAAATATAGGGTAAGCTATCCGATTAAAGAACAAAAAATAAGACAAACAATATCAGGATGATTAAATGTACAGGCTCAAAGATTAACATGAAGATGGCAAGAGAAGCAACATTGGTCTCAAAAGACAAGTAAATTTTATTCTTCAAAAAAAACTGTAGAAGTTGATATAGAAGCCAGCTGAACGAATAAGGCAAGCAAAGAAACTCATTGAGCTAAGGGTGCAACTGATATCGCACTAAAGTCAAATTTCAGATATCTCCTGCCATGAAAGAACAATGCACTCATTCTACAGGCCTACAGCTTCCATCAGGTGCAGTTACCCAAAAAATATTATGAATGTTAATACTACAGCAAAATGATAGCAAAGTTTCAGCATAGAAACAGATAAATACTTGTAGAAAACAAGCACCCCAACTAGTTTGAGTCAGCATCACAAATCCTCGCCCACCAACCATTTCTATTTAAGCCTATCTCTGATGTTACTGCAAGCTTTTCCAAATCCTTTCTCACAGCTTCTAGCTGAGCTACTTTAAATGACATCCACTTTCTAAATCCTTCCCCAAAAATTAGAGTCCATCTTTTTACCAGAACCACCTTGGATCTTTGTTATATGCCTGTATCTTTTCAATCAGCTCTCCATCACCATAACCTAAGTTTACACTCATTCCTCATTGTAATCTTCCAAGATTTTTCACTTGTCAGTCTCAGTATTTTCATTTCTACAACAATTAATGGGTTTTCTTGGACCCTCTTTATTGCCCAACTTTCTGAACCATACAACATTGCCGACATTCCTGTTGTATGATTAAGTCCACCCACATCAATATGTCTTGTCACTTGCAATCCACCTTCAAGAATATGCTTATCAGCTGAGTCAGTGTTTCCTCATGCTCACAACTTTCAGACTTCTAGGCATTTGTTATCAAGAATTTTCCAATCTCATCATATGGGTCACAACCATAACTCCTGATCTAGTTCTAGACATGCCACTGTTAACTGTTAACTTTTCTTTGCTGCTGATTTTCATGAATTGACCTTAAATCTACTTTTAGAGAGTAATGGAAGGTGTTTGAAATATTATAGGGGCTTATTATATTGTATGCAGATTGATTCACATTTATACTACAGTGTACCATAACTGTTTGCTATTTTTGATTGTTTGTAAATTGTATGTGAATTATAAACACATATGGTTAAATGCACAGCTAAACATGATTTACCAGGCACAGGGTGCAGTATATGTGAATTATTATACAAGACAGAATTATATTGCGCATGAGCAAAAGGCAGCTAAAGATGTCTTTTGGTGCAGAAGCAGAATAAGAATTCATCTAAAGAGATTGTTTCATTGTTTATCTCATACCGGACCATGTGAAAAGACAATTTCAGTTGGCACACTCCTAGCTGGAATGATTGCCTTATATATAGTACAAATTGGACTTAACACCCAACATTTGCTGATTTTCAAAGCGTTTTAGCCTTGTTTGATCAATGAAATAGAGAGCATTCTATAAGCAATTCAAGTGATAAGGTTAGTAAAATTCGCTTGCAATGCAACAAAGTTGGATCATACTTTACAAGCAAAGCAGAAAAATAAGTGCTTATAGTCACCATAACGTATTACCTGTTTAAGGACTGCTTAAGTTCTTTGATTTTCTGCTGAGTCATTTCTCCTCTTGAAAAGTCAAAAACTTCTTCACTAAGAAGCTGCATGCTTAACAATCGATATTGATTCATATTTAAAATAAAAAAGGTGTGCTTCTACAACAAAGGTTTGGGGATAAGGGTGGATACCTTTAATATAGCCATGCAATTTTCACAGATCGTTGCACTACTCTTTGCTGCTGATACAAGATCAGGAATAAAAGTTTGCCACCTGGTGGGCCACTCATGCTTTAAAACCTGTATTTCCGGAGATTCCACATGGTAAAATAAAGAAGTCCAGGAATATTTAAACCGAAGGTGGAAAGGTATAAGCAAAATTATTAGAATTGAAGCGATTGCTGTAATATCATTGGTTTGAATGAGTATAAACAATTAATATAAAATAATACAATAGCGAAAGAAAACTTTTCAACACCTTACTGCCCAACTTATAATACCATGATTATCTATAATGAATAAATAGCACGTCTAAAACCAGAAGTTTACAAGCCAGCAATTTACCTGCACTAATATGACATTCAACTTGTTGACATATAGCCTCTCCTGCCGAAAGGAGTCTTCATTACTTGAAATCTGGTGAGAAGACAAGAATTAACAAGGGCAAACATAGATTGGCAATACATAAAAGAGATATTATGTTTTATAGGAGTAAACTTCTACTGGCTGGGAGTAAGGAAGATAAGCTTATACCTTCACAATAACTTCTGAGATGTAGTTTTTAATTCCATCTCGTTGTTCAACTGGCAAAGCATTCCAACGATACTTAATGACACTTTCTAGTACCTATAAAGAGGCAAAGGTTATAGGAGAAGACTGAAGTTGAAGCATGGTTCCTCATATTGTGATGTAGGTGTAGGATGAAATAACCAACCGGATCCATCAAAAGAATATAATCTTAAAAAAACACATTAGATGGTATAGAAAGTGGTGCAACTTTTGGTCAATTAAGGTGGCCCTCAAACTGTAAGATTGAATGCATACAAAATTTGTTCGGAAACCTTCATAAGTTTTCTGTCAAATGTTTTTTCTGTTGTTTTCACTATTTTTGTTCTTCACCTTTTTCTTATCAGCTTGCAAAAGTAAAAAAAAAAATGGAAGCTTTTCCTACCATCTCTTTTTGCACTCAACCTTAAATTGGCTCAGAGAAAATAAAATTCCCAATCAACAATTACAAGAAACTTATCTCAGTCAAAGATAATACTTCTTTAAAACAAGCAAACCTACAGGACAATAAACGTAGGATTTCTAGAAACATTTGACAAAACAAATTACAAAAATCAGACATGTTTCTATTTATCACATATATTGAAAAAATAAACCATCTTTTGTTGAATAAGGAAATTAAAAACATCAAAATTCCAACCAATAAACTGGACAAGGCATCTACTCTTACACCTATCCAACTCCTTCAAATGCTACTTCATAAACCTAAAATTTCTTGGTCCATAGGAAGAAATGACAACAACCTGAAACCTTTTATAGACACTTCAAATACCATATAAATAAGGATTTAAACCATAGATCCAATTTGACCTAGAACAATAAAAAGCCAAATGCAAAAGCCACACATAGAAAGAACTGTTTGGAAACTGTAAGAACATTGCGGTATAAATTAAACTATGACCTCTATTCAAATCCAGTGGTTAATTTAACCATGTGATATACTTGTATCAATTACTAATCGACCATGATGAAGTGCAGCACTTACCTGAAGAGCAAAAAATTTCGTGTTCAAGTTTTGTGTGTTCTGTAAAATGTGAACCACTTGCAGCCATGTGTCTGGGTTGTTCTGCAACTCCCTCAGTATCTGATCCGCAGCTGTCCTCTGCCAACAAATCAAAAGGCAGTGTCAGTCAACACGAGATCTATACAGCTTCGGACAAATCTAAAGATCAGAGAAGAATTCATAAGCAAAAAGGAAAGAAACCAAAAAAAAAGAGCCGAGGGTGAAAAGAATCTATAATATGCTTGACTGTACTTCAGCAGCCACATATACTGAAATAAATATGATGCAAATCAATGCCAGAAAAGACAAGTTGTGGTACCGTTTACATGTTATTCTCCAGCAATGCTGAACAGAAAAAAATGCAGAGCTAAAAAAAGTTCATATAGTAGGTTCAAGGTGACCGAAAGATGAATTTTCAGGTATATAGGCCCACTAGCTAACTTCTCGACTAGCGTTTATTAAGAACAAAACATCCAAAAATTGAAATCCGAATCAGTATGAACCCTAAAACTAAACATCCATTCATAGTTAAAGTAGAAAAGGGAGTCCAGAATTTCGAAAAGGCAGCCTTCTATCATTTGAAATCCAACAAGGGTGGGGAAAAAAAGCCTTTTCTTTTCTAAGCAAAATAGTCACCGAATCACTATCAACCCTAACACAAAACATGAACATCTAGTTAAAGAAAAAGTGCAAAACAGTATCATAAATTTCGAGAAAGCTGCTCTCTCTCTCATCTGAAACCCAAATAGAGTCCCGATAGAAGGCTTCTTTTCCAGAAAGACCCATGAATCAGTAACAATTCTAAAACAAAATACCCATAGTTAAACGGGATTTAGATAAAAGCATAAAAGAACCACGAATTTGAAGAAAAGTGTCGTCTTTCATCTCAAACTAAGTGATCAAAACTCGAATAATCAGAGAAAACGCATAGGCATCGTATTCATACGACTTTCCCAAGAAACAACCAAGACGAGCAACCGAACTCCATTCGGGCCGACCAGAGGACGAAAGAAAAACCAAAAGATATCACCCAAGAAGAAGGAAATAGAGAGGGATAAAAAACGAACGCTCACCTCCTCCTTCGATCCCGTTCCGTAGAAGGCGGCAACCGTGGCATCGAGCAGAGCAACGTCGATCGGCTGGCTCAAATCCCTCAGTTTCTCCGCCATGGCAGCAGAGAGCCCAAAAAAGATCACGCGCAAAACCCTAGCAATGCCAAGGCCGCGCTCTCTCGATCCAGAGACGAATCAAATAGCACGGAAGGAGAAGGAAGCGGGGAAGGAATACAAATAACCCTAGCTTTGGTGCGCTTTGGCTCGAGAGCGGGCGAGCTTTTAGAGAAAGAGGGGAAAAAATAAAAGAAAGGAGAAGCTTCGAACCGGTTTTGCCTCCTTTCCCTTTTTCGCCCTTTCTTCTTATTTTTTTCTCTCTTTACTACCACTCTCCTCTGTCCTTGGGGGCTCGCGATTCCTCGACAAGATTGTAAGGTGGGGAAAGGAGTTTTAAAGAGGATGGAAATAATACCCCTAGCGTTCTAGAGATATTTGGAAGCGACACCGCGGCGCATCTCTTTTCCGTAAGTGGGAATTACGAAGACGCCGATTGGGCCAAGGTCGAGTGACTCTTTGACCGTTGACTTGGATTTCCAGAGGTGCGTTGCGCGCCTGCCAGCCAGCTCGGCGGAGAGTTCGGAAAATATGACGCAAAAATTCATAATTTCTTTTGACGAGTTTAGAAAGACATGTCATTAATTATGAATCAAAAATAGAAAAATCTTAGGTTACCGGCGTGCTCTCTTTAGCAAAAGTTTTTTTTTTTTTTTCAGAACATCAGCACCTCACACTAAATATAGATGAGTATAACTAAAAAAATCAAAAAAAAAAAAAGCTAACCTAAATGTTGAGGGACATCCGCATGGTTCCTCCAAATAAAATTTTCGACATGCTGTGCAGCGTGAGATGCCATCCAGTCAGCAACTGAATTGATCTTCCAATATACATGCATGGCCCTGAAGGATCTGCAGTTCCCTGCCATCCGCCTAATATCGTAGAGTAGGGAGTGTCTACCCAGTTTGGAGGGTCACCTATAAATTCTCCCTACTCCTACAGCCGAGTGGCAAACAAACTATTAGTGTTCGCTTCGAACAAAAGGAAATGAAAGTTGACTTAAAAAATACAACATTTTTCACAACCAAATACTAAAGAACTAATTTTTTACTAATAATTTTGTATTAAGATATTATTAGTGTGGAGGCTTGCCAATGATGTTTGCTAGGATGACATGGATAGATGTGTGGTGGCTTGGACATGGGCCATGAAGAAGGGGTGCAGGGAAATGGAGAGTAGGAGGTAGTCATCATTGCTGATGGCAAGGTGGTGGATCAACATTTAGATGACAAAGGTAGGCATGAGAGGGGGCATGACGATGATGCCATCATTGAGATCAATGTCAAATTTGGAGAGGGTTTGCTATGAATTGGGGGTGGGACAAGCTTAAGCTCCATGTTAGGGACCAACGACATGATCATGATAGTTGTTTAGTTACTATTTTTTTATTATATTTTGCTTTTAAATTTGACTAAGGTCTTATTTTCTGTCCAATTCTTCTTTCGTTATAGTTGGTGGGTCTCATGTCTATATAGCCTAGTTTGTTTCTATTCGAGTGGAAATAGTTGAAAACGCTAATTACATGACGTGCTTGGAAAATATAGGAGAGAGAGAAGGAGATTGACCAATGGGGTCTCTCTTGTTTTACTTTTGTCTATTTTTCATACGTTTCCTTTTTAAGCTGTTATCAAGGTATTATTTCCTCTTGTTTCCTCTGCATGGAGGATGAACTTGTGACTTATCATTAGGGAAACATATGGGCAGTATTTTTTTTTAATTAAATCTGAGAAGTGTTAAAATTTTATATGATTTCTATTAAATTATTCCTCATAATAGGATTTTGTTTTTATTATTAGTTGCTTCAATAGCTACTGGGATGAGGATGACAGCAAATTAGAAAGCTAAAGCTGAGGACATACTGCAATTCAAGCAGTCTAAATGTGATGTAGAATCCAAGTACTGGGCAAGGCTGGGGATAGTTGATACGAATTTGTAGTAGCTAATTTGTTCCATTATTTCCCTCAAAAATATATCCTATTAATTTAGCAATTCAATGATTTGTGTTGGGTGTATCCTAGGCTAACAAGTACAAAAAATTAAATTTGTAACGTTCAAAAAAAAATGATGCAAGTGGGCAAAAAGAAAATTAAATGACTACAACTGAAAGTGGAACTAACCCAAACTTTATCATCAACCGTTTGACTCCACCTTAAGACCGACAAGACTACAAGGACACCATTCATGCACCTCATTCTTTTTTGTCATACTATGGATAAGGTGATAGACCTGCGGTCCCCAATTTTCTCAATAACATTGATCCCTTCGATGACCCAGAATAATATTCTATAAACTACCGATCTCCTGCAGCAATTCCTCTTTAGATCAGAAAAAAAAAAAAAAAAACAGAACAAAAACCCCTAGAACAAGTATACCTCATCAAAAATGCGATTCGTAATCAGATCAACACCTCTATGACAAAATCCTTTTCATCCAAAGAATAATTGGTCAAAAACCCCTGGGACAAGCAAAAAAAATTGATTTCAAATCTAGGATTAACATATCTAAGCAAATTTCATGAAAAAAGGAGATGATGCTTCCTCTTCATCTTCATCTCCTCTTCCTCAGTCTCTCTACTACCAAAAAAGAAGATAGATTGCAAATCTTTCTCTCCTCCAGCTAATCGATGAAGAGGATGGCAATTATGAAGGGGGCATAAAGACTCTCCTCCGTTCATGCGGAGACTCCGTTGCATGGAGTTTTCTAAAGGACATTTTGATCGTTATATATCAATCTAAAATCATGATGCTGAAGTGATCTAGGACACCCGTCCTCAAGAAGGGATTTCTTATCACCAGGTTGGGCAGTGACTTAAGAAGTAGAGATAATCTAAGATTAATATCACATAGGTTCACCAAGATGCAACCAAATATGATGATCTCATCACTTCTACCTATATCATTCTTAATCATGGGTGAATCACCCAATACCAAACATCCCTAAAGTATTTATTGACATCGATACAATATTTCTGGCGGCGCACAACTTGCCATCTAATTCTGTTCAATATACTTTACATATTAGAAAAGCTATGGAGGAAAGCTAAACATTTTGCTATATAATTCTGTTAAGTAGCTTTTGGATCTCAATAAATTTCCATTGTGTCCTCGGTGGTAGTTGTGTCTCTCTCTTGCATACAAGGTGTGTTTCTTGTGAAGCAGAATTTTGTCATCTAATCCCATTCAATGCCAATGTAAAGAAAATGTCCGCCATATTGTCATTAGGAAATTTTTCTCTGCTAGTGAGGATCTGGAAGCTATGGAGGGCTCCATTAATGGTGTTCGTGTTTCAAAGAAGGAGGCCTAGGAAGGGAGCTATGGTAGGCGAGAAGGGGATTTTAACTTTCTCTTCATCGACAAGGACTAGGAGCACCAGGCATAGCAGAGTTTGGTATTAGTGTTTGCATCCCGTATCAAGAACGAGGACGCATACTTGTGTTGCTTTCTTTTGCTTGCTTGGTAAATATATTCAATCACAACAACTGAGTTCGGAGCCATTAGAAACAGCATCATGTTATGTTAATCTATGGGAAGGAGGAAAATGAAATATAAAAAAAAAAAAAACCATTAGGTGGTAGAAAAGCCTGGAATGTACATGTCGACTGTTTGCGCAGAGTACCTTTGCATGGTTAATAAACGAAAGTAACCTGCTTCCCATTTAGAATGGATGACAAGAACCAGGGCAAGAATATTCTACGAGAGCATTATATTACCATGAAGTAATTGGGAACAACGGCAATTGGCACGGCACAAATCCAAAATGAGGAAAATTAATTCCATAGCATCAACTACTTGTTCAGAAGATGAATCAGAACATAATCAAAACTGTGGTCAATACAACATCAAATAACACTCCAGAAAATCAAAACAAGGAAAAAAATCCTAATCTTTGGAAACCTAGAAAAGACACAATAATCTTCAGCTGCCATAGCTCTTCATCCACTCCTCTGCCTAGCTTCCCGACCCCTCGCTGTGCATGTTGTACTTCCTCGCGCACCTCTAGTTCCTTAAAAATTTAGGATCCATATGTACACCCATAAAAGCAAAATAGCATAAAAAGATTACCAAGAAACTAGATCCATGTCCAAAAAAACAGCAGAAGATGCTTCTTTTTTTTTTCTCTCTTGGATACGCAAGCTAATCCATAAAAAAATTCAAAAGTATAAAAAAAAGGAGGGGGAACATCAATAATAATATGGCTAGCCGGAAGATATTATTTGAGTTTTTTGATCCTATCTAAGTACCCAAGATTTATCCAACGAATAACCGATGTGGGACTAAATATGAGTCCTCACATACTCCCCTCATTTAAGTCCTAATGTCCTCATGAGGCTAACGATTCAAATTCATTCAAATCTAATCACAAATACCATAATCAGCTCGTAGTCAGCCGATACCGTTTCTAACAATCGAGGACCTCACCCAAAATGGCTAGCCATAAGGTATTATTTGGGCTTCTTGATCCCATATAAGTATCTAAGATCTACCCAGAAAATAACCAATGTCAGACTAACCAACTAAGCACACGCCCACATAGGTTCTTATAATGGAAACCAAAATTAACAATTAACGAAGAAGAAACGAGTGAATTCGAAGAGCATAGATAGAGAACTGAGATGAGTGAGATCCAGCGCATTGCTACCCCACTCGCTATGCAGCTACAACATCCTCGGCATCGCCAAGACTAGGTTGAGGAAGATGCTAGCTTTCATCATCCCGGTACGATAGTATAAGCTATTGGGATTTCCTATTAATGATACTTCAAGTTGGTGATTTACGATGACACTTGATTTGGTGTTTTATTTGTGAATTTTTTTTATAAGATTATAATGCATGCTTATCAAGTTAGTCAGCATAATTTTATCAAAAAAAGTTAATTTGCATAACATGTAGTGAGTCTCCATAAAATTTATTATTTTTCCCTTGAACATGGACTTGTGCATAACATTGTGGGAGTCACTTTTCCTGTAAGTCTATGTTGTTATTATAGTTTGGAGTTCAGCTAGCATGGGTCTGAAAGCTGTCATATCTTCCTTTTATGGTGCTTTGGATTGTTGGTTGATGGCATATTAGTTACTTAAGCCTTTATCCAAACATTTTGATGAACAATGTTGGAAGTTCTTAGGGCATGTACTTTGAAGATTGATATGAATGGACTGGGTATTTACCTTATCAGCTATCAAATCAATGGCGGGTTCTATTTGATTTGGCACTTGAATTCGCACCTGAATCGGACCGCACCCAATATTTGTCAGGCTATTGTTCTCTTGTTCCCTCGAATCTACGGAGTAAGTTTGTTTAGGGTTGGAAGTAGGCATGAGATGACCCAAGGCCCACCAAGTCGGGCCGACTTTGGGTCGTGCTATGAGTTAGGGTTGATTAACCTTGGATTGGGTTTGGCGTCAACATTAGACATTGTATATATTTTGGGCCGGGCTTGGGTAATGATATGACTTGGCTTGAGCCTGACTTGAGCCTGAGCCTGGACCGGACCTGGAAGCATAGCTCGGATGCAAACTTGGAGTCGACACAATATTTGGCCTGAGGTCTGGCTCAAGGTCTGGCCCGAAGAAATTAGATAACTGGTGCTCAACTTCTCTCAGTCTTGATCCCTAATCAATATTGGGTTTCGTCTCTTCTCTTGAAGAGTTCTATTAGGAGTTCTTTCTTAGTGGCTCTTCATCTCCAGGTTCTTAGCCTTAGGTGGTGCATGTTGTGGGTGGGATCGACGTCAAGGAGGTCATCAATCTTCTTAACAATGGCATTGTGGAGGATCTTCGTAATACCCCCCCCCCTCAAAAAAAAAAAGGAGGGTAGCGGCAGTGGCGTGAGTTGGTTCGCCGGAGGAGATCGAGCGCCGGAGAGGGGACCGAGCGCCGAGATCTGGCCGGCCGCAGAGGAAGTTTCCTTCGGTGAAGACCTCCCACAGATCCGATGAAGAAGCTTGGGATCCGAGGGTTTTGGTCCGAGCTTGCTCACGGTTCCTCCTCCGATTCCTCGCCGGAAAAGTCGCCGGAACATCCCGTTGGACCGAGGTAAGTGTGGCTCCTCTCTTTGCACATCCTCTACTAGAGTTTGGGCTGCGCCGATTGGGTTTTGGCCGG